>JAXQQM020084319.1:0-384231 GCA_034641835.2 Pinus albicaulis | reverse complement strand
CCCTAATCTCTGAGCTAATAATCTAATCTTGACAGAATCATTATCAATTTCATTTTTGTCAAAGTATTCATTCATCTTATCCACATGTTGTGATGCAGTTGTAGCATTGCTAGCATCATACAATGGAATTTTAGACTGATATTCCTGCGGAAGATTGACTAATGGTACAGGAAGGAATAAGGGAGCATACCATGCTGCCATGATATGTGGTGGAGGTGGGTTTACAAGAGGTGGATTAACAGGAAGGAAAGTGGGCTGAAGTGGGGTGGTTTGAATAGTGGATGTAGGGTGAGAAAAAATGGGTGGACCAGGAATATATTGTTGAGCTAATCTTGCATGAGAAACACCTGAGTTGTGAAGAAAATTTGAATCAGGAGGTGTTGTTTCTCTGCTACCAGGATGTTCACTTGTTTCAGGAGATGAAAGTGAAGACTCAGAATCTAACTGACATAAGTCACCAAGAGACCTAGTTCTAAAGGGATTCACTAAGTCAACTTGTGATTGTTGTAGAGCTGAAATATTTTCAGAAACTGAATTAGCTCTTAAAGGTGATCCAAAAAAAATTGATAATTTAATCCTAGAAGACCTCCTAAGGATACTTTTTGGATTTTCAACTATCTCAGGTGGATCAGGGTCAGGATAGGCTCTAGTGCGAGTCTTTCTAGAAGCCACTATGTTGTATTTTTTAGACCAAAATAAACAAGAAAGGTGTTAACCAGATATGACAATCTATGAGTGGTTTAACTAATATTTTACTAAGAGAACTTTAATCCTAAAGCCATCTTACTGAGTTTGAATGATACTACAGTGATAAGAGTTCTTCCCAGTGGAGTCTTAAGGTCTGTTCAGGATTTTGGAGTCGCCAAGTGGAATTTTTTAGGTCTTTTGGAGGTAAACGGTTTAATGATCCACTACCATGTTTATTGAATACCAATCTGAAACATTTTGGGTTCTCTAAGTTTCTGTGGTTGTATGGAAAACTAAAGAGTTTTATAAAAGTTGGCCAAGCAACTATGAACTCAAAAGTTCCCTAGTGGAGTCACCATTATGTTAACACCCTGTAATTAGCAAGATTGGAAAAAGTCCAACTGTAGGGATAACATCAAACCGCTTTGGGATTCAAGGATCTAGCCCTCCTGAATCCAGAGAGGGATCTCTCTATAAATGAGTTTAAAGATGTGATCTTTAAAGCCTGAAATGTGATATTAGGCTAGTTGTAGAGAGCATGTGTTTTGCTTTGTTTGTTTTTGTTGGGAAAAGACATGATGAAGGTGAAGGCAGTTAAAAATGAAGGGTGAAGATGCCTGCAAGTGAGGGAATGATTTGGCTGACAAAAAAGGCAAAGATAGTTTTAACCCATTGGGCTATGGAGTCATAGGAGGATTTTAATTAGGCAGTAAGGTTCAAGAAGTATCCATGGGGCAAGTCACTTATGTCAAAGGATCTCTTAAGGTGATTTATGGAATGAAATAGATAGGAAGTGGAGGACAAAACAAATGAAGAACAGTGCACAGTCTGAGATCAAGTAAGTGCTTTTAAACTATCTTGCTTCGACATGTGCTTAGAGAGACAAAACATAAAAGAATTATTAGATCAGGTAAGTGTTTTTAAACTAGCCTACATTGAATTAATTTCAGTTTAGAGAAACAAAACATAAAAGCATTCTGAGATCAGGTAAGTTCTTTTAAACTAGCCTACATTAAAGTACTTTCAGTTAAAAAAACATTTTAAAACAGTTAGAACAACTTAAGATCAGGTGAGTACTTCGAAACCAACCTCCTTTCAGCATATTCTAAAGAAAAACAATGATGATCATCATAGTGAGAAATCTAGATCATGCTAGTACTTTGAAACCAACCTGCTTTAATATAATCAGTAAAGAAAACTTTCAAATAAAGAAAACATAGAAAATAAAGCTTTCAATAAGAGTAGGGTACCGTTGAGAGTAATTCCTAGCTCTATCTTTGTTGTTCCTTATCATAGAAAGTGAACAGAGTGAAAACATTAAAGAAAATAACAATTGACAGTGGGGAACACATCACCATTGACACAAATCAGGATCCCATAAATCAGCAGCTTGTATTTGATGTTCGAACCAGTTAATATCATCAAGCCCGGTGGGTCTCTACAACTTCAAACTTTTCATATTAGCTTGTTTATCTTCAAATTTCACACAGGGCATCAGTAGCTTCAAAAAAATATTACATAAATTTAGATGTCCAGAGACCAACATTTGCTCATCTTCTACAGAAGTATCTATAGAAAAATGAGGAGGTGGGAGGATTTCCCAAGGGTCAAGTATCATTAATTATGTAATCATTTCTAACTCTGCTTCATAACTCTATTTCTTCCTTTCGAGGCCTAATTATTGAAGAGATCTGCTTCTAGACTGTTCTTAATCTTCTAAAATGGTTTTGCCGAAAATTAGAGATAAGATCTTTGATTTGTATTAATTGTTCAGCTGTCTTCAAGTAAAAACCTCTTGTTCAGGTAATGACTAAGCTTTCTTTGATTTCTGTGAGGCTGCAGGTGTCTTTAGGAGTTGGAGAGGTTTCAATTGGCCTCTACTTATGGCGGTGGAGGCTTTCTCGACTTGACAAATGTCTTTTTCTTTCCTTAAAACACCTTTAATTTGCTTGAGATCTATGTTTTAGGTCTTCAATCTCCTGTTTCTGGTGTGTTCTGTCTTCGACACTGATACTCTTTGATTGGTGCTTTATTAACTATGTTTTTTTGGTGCGCAGGGCTACACAGGGATCGAATGGAATCAATGCCTCATGAATCATTGATAAAATGTGAATTTTAAACCCCGTGATTGATTTTCTTTAGTGAATCGAAGGCAGGAGGATCGTCACCCTCTGCCTTTGAAATTTCTTGAGTTATGGTGGAAAAACCATCAAAACCCTACAAAATACAAAAAACTATTATAAAATCCTACATATATAGGTTCGCTGCTTCAGAAGGTACGTGGAGGGAGCATGGCCATTGGATGGCTTCATCCAATGGTTGAGATTGATCGAGAGAAGTCAAAGAGAAACGGAGGAGGAATTAGATTGGAGCCGTCGATCGCGCAGAGATCGACGGTCAGGAGTGGAGGCGAAAGTCAAAGTGGATAAGTAATTTTTGGAAAAATGGAGAAAATGGATAAAAAAATTTGATTTGGGAAAACAATGGTCAAGAATCGAGATCAGGAATTGGGATGATTGTGGGCCGTTGGATGAGAGCGGCCCAAGCGATCAACAACGGAGATCCCACGATAAAAACCTTATAGAATGCGCTCGGACTTCATATTTCCAATAAAATCCAGATGAATAAAACTCTTGGGTCCAGAAATGCTGACTGGATGAGGAATTAGGGCGATGAACTTTGGGTCGTCAATCTACAGATCAGATCAACAGCGGAGATGCTTTTAACACTGCGGTGTACCCTGAGTTATCGCACGAGCATCTTTGGAGAGCGATCACCGTCTGATGCGCGTCTCAGATCGGATGGTGTACGTCAATATCACGTCGGGTCAACACCCGATATTTCACACGCGATGAACGACGGTTTTGTGAACAGTGCTCAGGCCATGCATCAACCGGTGAATGGAATCGCTGCCGATCGGGAAAAAACCGCTCTCCGCTTGAAAATGGTGCGATGGATACCGCCCGGATTTTGTTACGGTGGTTGGCTGGCGGGGACCATCGGGTTGATACTTCGCATGCCGTCCAATCTTCATATCAGATCGACGGTGTGGAGCGACTGAAACTTTGCATCGGCGGAAATTTAAGAAACAATAAAAACCTACCAATTAATATAAACAAAGGTTTAAAATATTAATTTCAACGCGGCCTGGCGCCCAACTACATGGCCAAGGGTTATATGAAGGGTAATATGACCAGGGGGTAAAAAAGGGGGGGCCTAATTGAAATTGGGCAATGCGATAAGCGCTCGAATGGCTCAGTGCTTGGTTCCAGCACTAGGGCGTATGGAAGGGAATGGTTAGAGACTTAGCCCAAGGGGGCTTAAACCCTTAATAAAAAATGGTTTTTTTCATAGATTTTAAATGGTGTTCAAAGGGTTTTGGGGGTTTCAATATTGTCTAAAAAGGAGTTTTAAACTATGCAAGGTTGATTATACAAAGGGGAAATGAGGAAAAATGGAAATCAGAGGAAAATGATGGGGAAAAAGAGGGTAAAAATGAAGGTTAGTTTTTGAGTGAAGGAAGGGGAGAAAAGGGGATTTTGCAGCAGTCTTTCTCAAGGAATTTTTAGCAGAACTTATGAGTTCTGAAGGGAAACAGCAGTGAAGATTTTGGATAGAGGAGATGATGTCTTGCAGAGGCTTCAAGAGATAACATTTCTTCAATGAAACTGTTCCTTGAAGGCTAAACAATTTTTTGGCCACCTTTTGATAGAACAAATTTTATAGGTGGCCAACACGGTGAAGCACATACGCAGTTGTGAAATCTCATGGATGACATAGAGTGTTCCTATCTTAAGACCCAACACCCTCTTGGTTATTCCCAATGGACTCAATCTAGGCACTCGATCTTAGGAAATCAACCCTTTGTAGTTCATAGAGAATCTGTTGATCTGCCTTGTGATCACACCAACTCCTTTTCCAACCATGAGGATGTGTACCAACCCTAGGATCAATCCTCCTATTCAATTAACCAATAAAATAATCAACCATGCTAGATCATGTGAATGGCTCCCATGCTCAAGCTCTGACTGGTGGTGCGATTGATTAGCTAAATAAGGAACCTCAGCAGTGACATGAATATCCTCTCATCCCTTACCTCAGGTGTCTAACCATCCTTCCATTATCTTCAATCCACTAGAATATACTTGTGGCAATGATGTGCTTTTAGCTGAATTTCGAACCTTACTGTATGGCTCTCTCATGCCTTTTTACTGTTGGCGATATGGTCTTAGTGCACTTAGCTCAATATCACAGAATTGACCCTACATTGTGTTATAAAAAATGCCACATCCTTACAATGATACACAACCAAGTTTGATTCGAGAAACGATTATATTCTACTCGTTTTCTGCAAGACAATAAATGGGCCTCAACTTGTGGCTGACCATCGAACGAGCTAATAGGAAGTGAAATGGCGCAATTTTTTCCTTAAATTAATTCATGAGTGGTAGAGCCTTTACAACAATACTCGTTGGCTTGCCTTATTTTTTCATGACCCCATTTATTCTACAATAAAATAATAACCAATGCAGAAAACTTTCATTTCAATCAACAGAAGGTAATATCGCAATCGATAAAAATTATCATAGATTTATCACATTTGAGTGTTCTAAACAAAAAAACTTTAAGTAATAAACAAGAACACAAGTATCTGGAACTGCAACATTTTATTTCTATTATTAATTGAAAAAGAAATACATGCCCATACAATAAGACTGGAGCTCCTACAAATGTCATGCATGACGACTCATTAAAAGACTAATCTAAGACACCTAATCTCAATTGTGGGCCATGGATGGCTCCAGCAAACAAATTCACCACGGGGTTTTCGTCCTGGGATCAATGCTAGAACTGGCCACGTCAAGTTCTCAACGAAGATACAATAAGATAGATAAACCTGAATGATCCCCAATGCCTAGCTTATATCCCCTTTTATAGGCTTGGTGCACTCTCTAGAGACCTTATTTTATTATTTTCCCTCGAAAACCAAAGGCAATTACCATGGGATGATACCTTGGGAAAATACCACAATAAATACCATGGAAAAATGTCGTCCATTTTGACCAGATCAAGAAAGGGAATATTACAAGTACTCCTACCCAAAGATTTCTTGCCCTCAAGAAATTAACTTCTATCCACAATAGAAACATTGATACTAGGATCGCATACAACCCAGTGTGCTATTCCATACATCCCTGCTAAAAGAGCATGAATGTGTCTTCAATATCTGGGTCCCAAAAAATCCTTCGACCATTCCTTCCTTTGATAGATTCAGGTGGAACCTAAACAACCCTCTGGCCAATACTGGTCCCAATGGATTATCCTTGATCCCAATGCCACCTAAGTCTTGGGAACTGTGGGTTATGGTACCATATCAGTCCTCCACCACTGCCCATGCCAAAGGGCTGAAGTTGCAATATTCCCTTTTCTGTGTGTATCCTCCTAGGATTCAACCCATCAATAGAGGACCAACTCATAATCTCTCACCAATCCAGTCCTCGAGAAGGGTGAATATATACAAAACTACTATGTTGATGTTGCTCCACTCGGTCACCCAATATGATGCATTTGGGGAACTATTCCCTGTGCTTCCAAATGTATAAAGGTGGGTTGGTAGTGTTTCAATCCTTATCTATGTACTCATGTAGCGGGTTGCTATGGAACTCCCAATTGTACTCCTCTTGTTGCATTGTGATGGAATTGAGTCGTTCCTCAACACTAGACAACTTGGTCATTGATTCACATACTGTTACACAACATTTTGTCACTGTCCCTGCAATCCCTCACCCTTTGTATTGGAGGGTCTTTCCTGTGACCTATGAACAGTGTCATAATTTGCAAACACCTTCTTTTGCAGCCTTCTACATAAGGGCATCATTTCTCCTGTTGAACATTTCCTCAAAAAGCACACAAAAACCTATATTTTGGCATTGGCGTGGGTAGCCAGCTCACCCCTCACGCCAATAGGGAAGATTTTCACTAGATCCCATGCCACCTGGCACTTTGCCTCTTTGTTGTCCCCATGCCAGCCTTTTTGGGAATGTTTTTTAACAAATTAGAGGCAAAATTTTCCTTTAACCACCTCAGGGATGACTCATTAGAAGTGGTTAAACTTGATAAGCCATGAATCTCTCCCTTTAGGTAGTATTTTTAACTCCCATGGAACATTCTTTGAGGATAGGAACCCCTTCCATGATTATAGGGATCCTAACCTCTCCTTCTCCCTATATATAAACAAGCCTTCTCCCTTTACAAAAGCTAGCTAAACATATAGCCTAAAAGTTGAACTTGGAGAAGAGATCCTATAGGTGAGTAATCGTTATAGAGAAGGTTGAACCAAGGATAATTCCGTTGAGAGAGCCCTGTCTGAATTCCCGACAAGCCTTTGTGAGATGCGCTACACTGGAACCCTGTTGGAGGAGACCACAACGTCAAAGCTTGGTTGTACTCTTCCTTATTTTAATTAATATACTCAACTATGGTATTGGTTCCATCTTTGTGTTATGTTTATTTAACGCATTTGATTTAATCTTCTTTGATTGACTGATAGTTACGAATGCAAAATAGTATGTTGTGTATCATATTTGTTTCTTGTGTATGTGCAGGTATCCGGGCGTGAGAATAAGCGGATCGTGATATGTCGAACCAGGAGCTAGAGGCTGGCACTCTTCCCGACGACACAACAGCGCAGGACCTCCGGTAAGTTATCTACCAAGTCTTTTTCCATTCGCTAACTAGGAATTGATGTCATAGTGTGTCTTGTTTGTGGCTAGACCCACTCTAGGGCTAGTGGGATCGCCTCTGTCTACAGAGGGGATTTACCTCACCAACAAATTGGTGACTCTGTTGGGGATCAGTGTGAGTTTGTCTTTCGTCCATTAGCTCTTCTTCTTGGTCTTTGCTTGCTTAGATTGCTTTTACTGATTATATTTTCTGAGTCTAAGACCCCTGTTCAGTCCCAGAGGATCAAATCTAACCTTTGTCTTTCCAACATTTTCCTTTTTCTAGGGGTGGCTTGATTGGCACAGTTTCCAGTCTAACAATCATGCCCACTGGCACTTGTTTCCAGTTCAACACCCACGCCATCCCTTGTATGGTGTTGATTACAGCCCGATAGTCACGCCATTTCCTGTAGGTGTTAGGGTTTTCCCTGTTTTGGAGTTTTTGGTCAGTACTTGTCTCTCTGGGTGTTTTCTTGACTTGATTTCAGTGTTTTGGAATTGTTTGTGATTGTGAACAACCTCCTTCCTTCGGTTTTTTGCCCATTTCTTGTCAACATCATAGCCTTATGGTTTTCTAGTGCTTTGGTATGCTGAGCCTCCTATAGGAGCTTTGGTCTTTTGTTTCACAGCCACCTTCATTATTTTCCTGATTGCATTCAACTCCCTTGATCCGTTTGAGTGATTACATTTGGTGGAATTAGTCTTGAATGAGTCTTGCCTCTTTCATTCAGTTGTTCTTACTGTCACTCCAAGCATAGATTACACTGCTTTTATGGGTATGTTTCAACATATTTCTTCGATTTGAGAGATTGCAACATGGGTTTGAGTTTGTGTTTTGTTTGCTTTTGATTTGATTGAATTGTTTCATTTCAACTCTCACATTAACATTCTCGAACTAGTGTGAAGGTTTATTTTTCATGTCATTTAGTGCACTCTTTGCTCTATTACATTGAAAAATTAAAAAAAATTAAAAATTCTTGCATTCTTGTTTGCATTATGGAATTTGAAAATATTTCACATAACTAGCATTGGGCATTCTAGGAAATATTTCTTATTTTCGTTAGCTTGCATCAGATACTGTAGTGGATGCTTCTGTGTGTTCTCATTATTTGATATTGCTTGGAAACTCCTAAAATTTCTTGTAGATATATTTTCATCGAACAAAATGGTATTTTATGGCATGTAGCTTGCATTTAGGGATTCGTGAGATTCAACATTAGGTAGGACCTTGGAATTGAAACATAAATACAAGATCAACTTAAAATTTATTCAATTAACCTAAGTCAACATTAAAACCTAACAAAATATTTAGTGGTCTAAGTTAGAGATGTTGTTACACAGCATTTTGTCACCGTCCCTGCAATCCCCCATCCCGCACACTGGAAGGCCTTTCCCGTGACCTGTGAGTAGTGACATGACCTGAAACCACTTTCATGACATCCACCTTGACAAGGACAATCATTCCTCTGAAGAAATTTTCTTTTTAAAAACCCTAAAAACATATCTTTTGGCCTTGGCATGACTAGCCAGTTCAGCCCTCGCGCCAATGGGGAAAATCCACCATAGAGAGCGCGCCAACTGGCTCTCTGTCCTAGTGTCTCGATCGCGCCAAGCTTAATAAGGATTGTTTTTTAAAGATAAATGGTGGAAGTTTGATTCCAAAAAACTCTTGAACAAGTCTCTAAAATGAGTTGGGAGTTTTGGCTCTGGATCTCCATGTATGGGAGGTGGTTTTCCACCTATCATGGGAGCTTCCTTAGAGATAGGGCCAATCCCATGATTGTAGGGATCCCAAATTCCCTTCCACCATATATAAAAGCTTGCCTTTTCCTTTATCTGACTAAGATCTGAACTTGTAGCAAGGAGACTATCGCTAGACAGCCTTTGAGTGCCAAGCTGAAGAGAGAGAGCTTTATCCCATTTCCAACAAGCTTCGTTGAGACGTGCTTCGTTGTCAGCCCCGCCAAAGGAAGATCAAGCGTTAGAGCTTTGGATTGTATCTTTCCTTTGTTATGTTAATGATAAGCGACTTTGATTATGGTTTCATTCATGTGTCTATCTCTTAATGCAATGAATTACATCCTCTCTGACTGATGTATGGTTACAGGCTTTAGATTTTACGTTGTATATCGTTGTATCCTTTGCATGTGTGTAGATGTTCGGACGTGTCGAGCAAAAGAGCCATGATCTACCAAGCGAGGGACAGAAAGCGTCATCCTTTCTTCTATGACCACTATGTAGGATCTGAGGTAGGAAATTCACTATGATTTTTGTCATTTTTTAACTAGGTACCTGCGTCACTGCGTGACTTGATTGTTGCTAGACCCGATCTGGGCTAGTAGGGATCACCTCTATCTGCAGAGGGGATTTACCTCTCCAACAAACTGGCGACTCCAATGGGGACTTAATTGGAGTTATTCTTCCTTCTTTTGGTTGTTTTTGACTTTGTATTGATTTTTTTGCTCTTATGGTTCACCTCCTTTGGTGTCAAACCCCTGTTCAGCCCCAAAGGATTAGATCTGACCTCTGCTTTTCCGAAATTTTCATCTTTTCATGGTTGGCTTAATTGGTGTGGTTTCCACCCTAGTAGTCGTGCCCATTGGCACAAGTTTCTAGTTCATCACCCGCACCATCCCCCATCTGGCGCTGATTACAGTGAAATAGTCACACTATTTCCTGTAGGTGATAGGGTTTTCCCTTGTTTGGGAGTTTTTTTGGTCAGTACTTTTGCTTCTGGCTTATTTTTAGATTTTTCTTGAAGTCGTGAGTCTAGTCTTGGTTGGGAGAAATTCTTTGTTTTTTCATTTTCAGGCATTGGCGCTTGTTGTCAGTTAGAAACCCACGCCAATTGGCCATTGGTGCTAGTTGTCAATGAGCAAGTTGCGCCCGTTGGCGCTAGTTTCACCCACAAAAGTCGTGCTAATTTCGGGGTGTGTGAAAATTGAGATTTTTTCCCTAAATCCTTCACCAATGTGTCTTTCCCTTATGGTCTTTTATTTGTATGAGCATAGATTACATTGCTCATTGTTCAGCTGAAATGTCTTCTTTCCATGATTTATTGATGTAAAAGGGAATGAATGCCTTGTTTTGAACTCATGCTTTGGAAGTCCTTTTTGTGCTTGACCTCATATGTCTTGTAGCTTTTGAGGAATTTAGTTACAAAGTGTTTAAAATAATGATTGCATTCTTAGTGTTTGTTTACATCCCTTTTTCCTTCATCCTTCATTAAGAAGATTTGCATTCATTTAGTTTTCGTCTCAAAGTTTTCTTTTTGTTAAATGAATTAGATCACATTGCATTGAAAAGTATTTTTTGAGATCCATCATTGAACTTAGATTACATTGTTTAGTGATTGAAAACTTAAAATCGCTTTAAGTGCATCCTCTTTCATTAAAAGCATGCATTAAGTAGATTCTCATTTTATCGAAAAATGTATTGAGTGCATTCTTATCATTTGAAAAGAAAAAGGAAATTGTGCATAGATTGCAATTGCATAGTTTTCAAAAAATAGGTTTTTGCATAGATTACATTGCATTATTCGCATCGTTGAATGTTTGAGATTACTTTTGAATAGTAAAAGTCATCTAGTTTCGAAAAAGTTTCATTTTCAGTATTGCTATTTGTTGCATCATTGTTTGAAGCTCTTCCCTTAACTAGATAGCATTCATCGAATTGAAATATTTCTTTTCTCATATAGCTGCATATAGGAGATTGTCAGATGACATGTAGTAGGGCCTTGAAACCGACACATAATTGAATACCGACCATAAAATTTATTCAATTTACCCTAAGGAAACATTGAAACATTAAGGAAATATCTAGAGGTCTAGGCTAATGACGTGTTCTGACGTCGTTAAACCTAGTAGTTGTCATTCGCCTCTTGGCTTTAGACAACACTAGTATGGACTTGTGCTCCCTGTACCGTCACGTATATAAAGGGAGGCCCCACTAGGTTGTTATCCTTTATCTGTAGGAAGCCGATTCAGCCGCCTTATATCTGTGATACACCGGACACAACATTCAGGGAGATTACCTGCACATATGTTAAGTCCTTGGTTGATTTCTCTTTCATTTTTACCAAGGTGTATATGGCAGTTCACAGATATTTAGTACACCCATTTTCCTAGATTACCAGAGCATTCAGTTTCATCTTTACTAACTCCCTAAATTTGAAAATATCATCAAGCACTTGTCCTTTCACGCTTTTTTCCAAACTGAAAAAGATAGAGTCATCTTTTACTCATTTCTTGACTCTTAAAATATGAAACAGTAGAGTCTGGTTTCAATTTTTTAAAAATTAACTGCCCACGAAATATTCCTGGTTAAAGTTAGTTTCCTTAGGTTGTTGTTTTGAGTTGTATTTGATGGCAACTTTTCCAGAGTTCACCAACCAAGGAATCCCCTCTGAAGGGAATCCTGGTGTTACACCATTTTTTGGTCATCTAACTTATTATCATTAGATGGACCCAAGTACACCATGTAAGACCAGTTTTACCCTAAGTAAAACTGCTTTCACTATGTTAAAAAAGGAAACCCCAAAAGGAAATATTAAACAAACCCACATTTGTTTGATTTTCCTCATGGAATAATTAATTAGACCATAATTTAATTATTATTCCCAGTCATGTTTAACCCAAAATCAAAGAAATTAATTAGATAAACCTTTATTTATCTTATTACTTTCTAGGAATAATCATTTAAACCTTATTTAGATGATATTCCTTATTAAATATGACCAAATCACCCACAAATAATTAAATAAATCACTATTTATTTAATTATCTTTCAACCACCTCCTTAAATAATTAAATATATCATTATTTATTTGATTATCTTCTAACCACTTCCTTAAAAAGATAAATAAATCATTTATTTATTTACTTTTAACAAATTAAGGGATTTGACCCAAGTCAAATACCTTTTCCCTCCAACAAATATAATAAAATATTCCATAAAAAGTGGATCTAGATCTGATTAACCCATGCACCAAGATCTAGAATGACCCAATATTTTGTTATAAATAGGAGGGTTTTTCCTACCATTCTTCACCTTTTGTTGCCTATTAGATCACTCTGGATCTATACACTTGGTCACCATTTTCTGCCATTTTTCTCCCTTTGAGCTCTACTTTTTGCATTGGGTTTTCTACATCAACTAGAGAGAAGAATCTTAGATCTGAAGTGCTGAGGACTTCCAAGAACCCATCCCACTGAGGGGAATTGGATACTCCTTCTGGTTTTCCTCACAGGTGCCCCATTAATACAAAAATTCTTTCAAAATTGTTCTTGTCTTGTCTATTGGTATATGGAGCAAACCCTTACTTTTTCTGCTTAATGTCTTTCCATGCATAGATCTGGTTTTTTGCAGCTCTTTTCTGTCTAACTAACCGCAGATCTGAAGATATTGGCAACCACTTTTGTTGTTAGGGCTATTAGTTATGCGTAGCTAAAGTGGTCCTTTTTCGTACACTTCGAAAAAGGATTCATACTAACAAATGGCGACTCCACACGGGTTTTAAATTACGACCGCTGTCGTTTTTCATATTCCTGCATATCCAGCTACTTCAGACCCTAGGGTTTCTTTTCAGCTGTTCATTTTTCCTATTTTTATGTTATTTTTCTCACATAAAACCCTAAAACATTAAAATTTCTAACTTTTGTGTCTTTCTGGCCCTATTGTGCAGGTAAGTGACACCAACCGCAACTGAGATGACAACTTTTCTGAAAATCTGCCGCCGAGACAACCGGAACAGGGGGTCGCACTTTTTGGCCCTAAACCTACGACCTGGACCTCCAGGTCGCACTTTTCAGCCTGTTTCCTGTGACCTGCACTGAACTCAGGTCAGAAACTGCGACCTGCCATTTTTTCAGCAATTTTTCAGCAATTTTTTTGGGTTTTGCTGCAGCTTCTGTCAGGGTCCTCCAGCCTCTGTCTCAGCCTGTTTTGACCAAGTTCTGATCTGTTTTTACTCATCTAAGTGGGAACCTAGCCCCTTAGGGCTTTAGTACCCTCCACTTTTTGTGGAAGAGTTTTAAGCTGTTTCAGCCATCTGTTTTTCAGAGCTTCAGCCCCCTTTTTTCCAGATCTGTTACCTCCCCTTCAGATCCTTTGAAATCAGCCTTTCTTCCTTTCAAATCACCTCCTGTCGTTTTGTTTGGACCTCCTTTGAAGGCCTCCGCCTTGCCCCCTCGGTTTTTTTTTATTTCCATCCTTTTTCCAGCCACCTTGCCTCTATCTCTTGGCTGTGATCTGCACCTCTTTTCAGCAACTTTATCCTTTAGATCCCTGTCCCTTTTGACCCTAGATCTATTGGCCTCTTTTCCGTGTGTTTTACATAGATTTTTCCCTTTCTTTTCAGATTAGTTTTGAGAGACCCACCTTCTTAGGTTAAATAGATGCACAAGTAGCTATTATTTTTATGTTATTTCAGCATTATATATTGTTCTCTGTAGGTTTATTTTAAGCTACGCAGCACACTTTATTCTTGCTTTCAAAACGGAAAGGGTTTAAAAATTAAAATTAATGCACGCCACACACTGACCCTAAGCGAAGAAGCGCCTGGTTAACACCGCCTGGCAAAGACTCTAAAATCAATCATCACTGCACCTTTTCTTCCCTTGACCTTAATTGATTCTGTCCCTTTCTGCCCCTATCGGTTTCCTTCTTCCTGTCATCATTGCGCCCCCAAGGCACCTTTCCCGGAGACTTCTTGGCCTTCATCCTCAGTTTCTGGTCGATCGACCTGCTCCGCCCCGCCATCGTCGAGCCAGTACTCCTTCGAGTCCACACTCCGACTCCTCTCCTGATCCATCGGGTTCTCCTTCTCCTCCTGGTTCTCCCCCTGTCACCTTCACTATGTCTGGTCCAGGGCCTAACACTAGCGGTTCTCCCGGCCCTAATGCCGGCCCTACTACTAGCGGAACCGCCACAGGAACTACCCCGACCACCCCTGTGCTGCCGTACATTGCAGGCCTCAGCCTCCCCGATTTCCATCAGTTGATCAATGACCCCATTCACCACAATGCTAATTGGCCTGCTATGCCAACCAAGCTCCCCTCCGACATCCCTAAGTTTGAGGGCCTTAATGGCGAAGATCCCACCAATCATGTCCGATATTTCCACATGTGGTGTTCCTCCAATTCCATTACCGATGACTCCATCTGTCTTCGTTTTTTCCAACGCACGCTCACCGGTGAAGCTTCTAAATGGTATGTCAAACAAGCCACCTCTACCCATACCACCTTTGAGACTCTTGCCCAAGCCTTTTTGTTGTACTTCCAGCTCCCTCTCCGATACGATACTGGCATGGAGCTCTTGACTTCCTTCAAGCAATCCTCTTCAACACGCCTTTCCGCCCATGTTCAGGAATGGCGAAGAATACGGAGCTTATGTCGAGCCCCTCCCTTCGAAGATCGGGTTTACATGGACTGGTTCCTTCACACCCTTCCCGCTCCCATCGGCAAAGATGTCGCCTCTCAATTTCCTCAAACTAAAGAAGGCGCCCTCCAAATATCCTTGAAATATGACCTGATCTACGCTCAATCTGGTTATGTTTATACCGTTCTTCCTGATCTCCCCAGGCCCGGTGGTGCTAACGCCCCGAGGGCATCTCATTCCGCCGACGGTATCGTTGGAGCCCTTTCCCATCCATACGCTCAACCTCCTATGGGCTATGGTCTCCCTCAGGGAGGGGCCAGCTCCTCCAGCACTCTTCCCCCTCCCGGTAGCATGTATCTAGGATACGGCATGCCTCCTCCTTTTGCCCAACCTCCTGCTTACCTCAATGTTGCCCAACCTACCCATTACCCTTATCTGTAGCCTGGTGCGCCAGCTCCTCCAGCATATGCGCTTCCTCCTCCCTTGCCTCCTCAACCCCATCACCAGCACCTACAGCCCCCTCCAGGGCAAGTATTTGCACATCAGGGCATGAATAATCCCCCTTCTTCTCAAATAAGGCAGAGAGGCAATCCAAACCAATCTGCCCCTGGTACCCGTGGACCCAATCCTGGTGTGGACCCTAACACTGGCAACCAGCAACAGGGCACTCAGCCCAAGCCGGACAGGCCGCTTCGCACAAGTAAGCCTTGTTCGTGTTGCGGTGTTTACGGTCATTACACCCACGATTGTCCCCTATTAACCCAGATGTGGCAGATGTGGGAGTCTCAAGCCACATTGCGCGGACAACACGCCTCCCCTCATGCTCCTCCTAATGTGGCCACTACCCATCCAACTGTGTTTACTGATCCTTTCCCTCAGCAAGGATTCGTGGCTACCCAATCGCCCGACAGCCAGGTAGCCACCCCCCCTTCCCTTTCTGGTTCCTCTGATTACCAGATCCTGATGATGCACTCCGATCCTAACCCGTCCATCGATCTTCACCTTCAAACTCGGTCTCGCCAGTACTCCAAGCCTCCTGCTCAGTCTGCTCCCGAGCCTCCTTCTTCAGGTTCTCCAGAGCCTCTTTCGTCACCCAGTGGCCCCTTACATATCCCTCAACCAAAATTTGAGGTTCATACCAAGATACCTAAGGGCCCACTACGTCGAAACGCTGCTCCCAGTCGAGCTGCCCATTCGTATAGCATAGTAGATGATTTGGCGCAATCTCCTACCACCATTTCCACACTGGAGATCCTCCAGTCGTGCCCTTTCCAAAAGAAGGCTCTACTATCTGCCGTGGGCGCTGTAGATCCTGCTGATGACCAAATGATAGTTTTCGATGCCACTCAATCGGACCATCCTCCTCTCCCTCCTTCCGTCGCCTTCCAAATCCCAGTCAAAATCCGGAACGCCAACGTGTCCCGGTGTATCATTGATGAGGGGGCATCCACCTGCGTGATGTCTGCTTCGGTTTGGAAGCAACTCGGATCCCCTGAACTGGCCCCTTCCACGATCACCCTTCGAGCGTGGGACGGTCATGCCTCCCAGCCCATTGGCCTTTTTCGTAATTGTCCTATCACCCTCGCCGGTAAAACTATTTGCGTTGACGTCGAAGTCATTGACGCCCCGCTAGATTAAAAAATTCTATTGGGGCGAAGCTACACCTATGCTATGTCTGCTGTCCCATCCGCGGTCTTTTGCAAGATGTCTTTCCCCCATAATGGAAAGATAGTCACCATTGACCAGTTGACATATCATGAGCCAAAATCTCAGACCTCCCCTGAGACGACTATCTCTTTTGTAGCCAACAAGCAAACCGTTGATTCCTTGACCAGTGTCTCCCCCGACGTTTACAAAGATTCCTCCCTGCTTGGAACTTTCCCTAACCCTCCTCCTGCTCCTCTCACTGGTCCCATCTTATCAAATATTTTCATGATGCAATCGTCTTAGGCTGCTCTTAAGCGGCCTGCCTTGGCTAGTCAGCAACCTCCCCCTTGGCCTCCGCACCCCACTCCTAGCCATTCCTCTCAGCCAGCCGGACCTCCTTCTTCTGGCCCTCCCCCTACAGCTGGTATCCCCGAACCCCTTTATCCTCCTGGAACGGTTTCCCCTGGCCTTAACCACCTCGGAGTCGTCCCTCCTGGTCATTACCCTGCTGGGCAGATACCTTTCCTGGCTCCCCCTCCTGGAGTATTTTCTGTCCCCATCATGGCCACCCTCTCTCTCCCTAACCTATCCATCGGCCTACCTGTCTAGTACATTGACCCTCCAGCCGCTACCCCTCCCAGTCACCCCAAACCTTACCTTGCTTTGACACCGGTTCAACCGGTCCCCCTCACCTCCTTCGGGCCCCCAAGCACCTCCACAGGACCCTACCCCTGTGGTGCCAGCCCCCGGAAAGAAAGGCAAAGCTCGTAAGGGGACAACCCATCAGGACCAGGCCGCCCCAACAAATCTTACCCCTCCGCGACCACCAAAGCCCGCCATCCAATGCGCTTTGTGTGATATCGTCGGTCACGCCACTCACATGTGTCCTGAATTACCGCACCTCAAGCTTCTAGTCAACGAGACGTTCCCCGACTCTGACTCCCAGAAGTCTATGTCACTATCCCCGACTCTATCCCGAAATTCAAAAACTTGTGCACAAACCACCCTTGTGCCTTGTGCGATTTTCACGGCCATTACACCCACCTCTGTCCCCGCCTTGACGAGTATCGTTCCTCCTTGGACATGTACCGCCAATTCAAGGCCACTTCGATAAGACCAGAGGACCTTCCTACTCCCATTCACATTCCTCCTCCCGCTATCTAGCCAACGGAGCCGTCAACCACCATTTTGTACCTGTCATCATCCTTGTGAGATAGTTCACCTGCCCTCCAACCGATCGATCCTCTTAGCTCCTCAACCGACCTTGGATCTGTTGATATCGCACATCTGAGCCCTTCTCCTCCTGATGACCTGTCACACATCACTACTTCCTCGGGTGACCCCTCTTCCTCCATTCTTCCCATCTTCCAATCCGATGAAGACATTATGGAAGCCATGACCAACTCGGACTTTCCCTGGGATGATATGCACCATCGTGCATACTTCCTCCCACAGCAATCCCATGACCAATTTGCTGTGGAAACCAAAGACTTCATCCCCAATGTTGTCGATTGGTTCAAAAACCCCATCCCTGCCCCTGATGCTTTCGAAGAAGGAAACATGGCCAACATCTCTCCTACCATCAAAATTGACATTTCAGTCACCCCCGGTATCCAGGAATTTATCACCTTAGGTGCCCAATGCACCCCGGAAGAAATCGAAGCTTACACCAAGCTTTTCAAAGAATTCCATGATATTTTCGCCTGGTCCTATTCTGAAATGCCCGGACTCGATCCCGCCATTGTCGAACACCACATCGATACATGGCCGGACGCCAAACCAGTCCGTCAAAAGTTGAGACCCATTCATTCTTCTAGACGTGACGTTATCAAAGTCGAAATTGACAAGCTTAAGCAGGCTGGTTTCATTTACCCCATTGAATACACCACTTGGGTGTCCAACCCAGTTCCCGTTCTTAAGAAACAAGGCACCATCTGTGTCTGCACGGACTTTCGCGACTTGAACCAAGCTTGTCCCAAAGACAACTTCCCCACACCATTCATTGACCAAATCATTGACAAGTGTGCGAGGCATGAGGTTCTATCCTTTATGGATGGTTTCTTCGGATACCACCAAATTGCTATCCGTCCTGCCGATCAACTCAAAACCGCGTTCATTAGTCTGTGGGGAACTTTTGCTTACCGGGTCATGCCTTTCGGCCTAAAAAACGCCGGCGCCACTTTTCAATGGGCCATGTCTTATTGTTTCCATGACTTAGCTCATATTATCCTTGCTTATTTGGACGACCTCACCACGCGTTCTAAGCATCGGGCGCAGCACCTCCACGATCTGCGTACCATTTTCCTCCGATGTCGCAAGTATAATATTCGCCTTAACCCGTTGAAATGCATTTTTTTCGTTCCTGCCGGCCGTCTCTTAGGCTTCATCATGTCTAAGGATGGTATCACTCTTGACCCTTTGAAAGTTCAATCCATTCTTGAACTTCCCATTCCACGTACCCTCCGCCAGCTCCAAAGTCTCCAAGGCAAAGCTAATTTTCTTCGACGGTTCGTCTCTGATTACGCCACCACTGCACATGGGTTCCTTAGACTCCTCCAATCTTCTATCCCTTTCGTTTGGGATTCCTATGCTCATGAGTCTTTCGATGCCCTCAAGCAGGCTCTCACATCCGCTCCCTTGATCCGCCCTCCCGACTTTGATCGGGACTTCATCCTGTATATGTCCGCTTCCACCTATTCGGTCGCTGGAGTCCTCATCCAGGAAGATGAAAATGGTATCGAGCATGTGATCTATTACGTCAATAAGAACCTTGTAGGACCCCCTGTTTCCTACTCACTCGAAGAAAAATTAGCGCTAGCTGTAGTGTTCTCAGTCCAAAAAATTCGTCATTATATCCTCATGTGCCCCACCAAGGTTGTGACTAATTCCAACCCCTTGGCTTTCCTATTGAGTCGTCGTATCCTCACTGGGAAATACGCCCGTTGGGTCGTTATTCTCCAAGAATTCGACCTCGAATTCGTCACACCAAAGAGTAAGAAAGGCTTAGCCCTTGTTGAGCTCATTTCTGAATTACCTACCAGAGCGCCAGATACCCTAGTTAATGATGACTTCCCTGATGAACACTTATTTTCCATTACTGCTGACGACCCATGGTATGGCGACATTCTTACTTACTTGCGAACCCAAAAGTTCGCCCTTCACCTTGATCGTGAGGCTCGCCGACGCATCCGACACCAAGCCCCCCGATACCTCCTTATCGGTGACGACCTCTATCGTCGTGGGGTTAACATCGTCCTTCGTCGTTTCCTCACACACGCTGAAGCTGAATAGGTCCTTAATGCCTGCCATAGCGGCGCTTGCGGTGGCCACCTCTCCGGTCTCGCTACTGCCCAGAAAGTCATGCGTGCTGGGTATTTTTGGCCTTCTCTCTTTAGTGATTGCATTGAGGCAGTCAAACACTGCCCCAATTGCCAACATTTCGCCCCTAAGGCTCGAGCTCCACCAGCTCCCCTCCATCCGGTCATCTCAACCGGCCCCTTCTGTAAATGGGCCATCGAATTTATGGAGTGTCGCCCGCCATCCGCTGGTAACCATAAGTATATCATCGTGGCGGTCGACTATTTCACCAAATGGGCCGAGGCCATGCCAACGTTCAACAACACGGAAGCTACCGCGACCCTCTTTTTCTTTAACCATGTTATAGCTCGATTCAGGGTTCCCAAACAACTGGTCTCTGACCATGGCAAACATTTTGAAGATGAGATATGGCGTGAGCTATCCTCACTATTGGGTTTTGAGCACCAATATTCCTCCTCCTATTACCCCCAAGGTAATAGCCAAGTTGAAGCAGTCAACAAAATCCTCAAAACTATGCTCCAACGAACGGTGAATAAGCGCAAAACCAACTGGCATCTCATGCTCTTCCCTGCCTTGTGGGCCTATCGAACTTCTGTTAAAACCGCCACCGGGTTTACTCCTTTCGACCTGCTTTTTGGAGAGGAGGAAGTCTTACCGATCGAGTGTGAAATTCCTTCTCTAAATCTAGCCGTTGAACTTCTCCCTGACACCCAACCTCTAGAACAACGACTTATCATGCTTGAGCGTGCTTCCGAAGACCGTTGTGTTGCCTTGCAAACCATGGATGTGGCCAAAAAGTGCCCCAAAGCTCAGTATGACCGAAACGTTCAGCCTCGCACTTTTCACGAAGGCGACCTTGTTCTAGTATATGACCAGGCCCATGATGTCCTTGGTCATGGGAAGTTTGACTCATTATGGCTAGGTCCTTACATCATTAGTAAGGACCTCGGTAAGGGGGCATACCTCTTAGAGGATTTCGAAGGCAACCCCCTTCCTAATCCTTGCAATGCACTCTATCTTAAGAAATATTACCCTTAGCATTTCCCTTCTGGAATGCATGTTTTGTTTTCTTTTAGATAGCCAGCATCTGTCTTTTCATTTTTATGGTTTGCTACTTCACCCGGACCCATTTTGTCCAAGAAGGGCCACTTCACCTACACTTTACATCGAATTTCCTCACTTACAACACTTGTATTTGGGGCATCACTTCGCCTCCATACTCGTCCATGTTCGTGTCAATTTTCGTCATGAGTTCCCACCTTGTACTCATGTTTCCACGGTCCCCCATTGGGGCCTTTACTGTGTGGCAGCACCGTCAAGTCGCCCTTGTTCAGAGCATCCAAGTTGATTCATCATCACATTCATGGAGTCTATCCCGAGTCCCTTTGTACCCCGCTATAGCCCTCCACCATTCATTGCTTGGTCTCTCTCTTGTGTTTCACATTATGGCCTTCAGTCCCACTGTCCCCTATCCCTTATGATATCACGTCAGCCACTGCCAGGTCATTCATGCCCTTTATGCTCTAGCAAGGGAAGTCGTCCATTGGCTACTCAGTCCTTTCCACTTCACTATCATCATTAGTGTCAGTCTGTCCGTCGCTCTACTCTTTTCTCTCGTGCCTTAGTTGAGGGTCTCTCATTACCTCAACTATGGTGGACCTCCTTCTGTCAACATCAGCTCATTTATTCCAGAAGCCCGGTCTAGAGGGTGGTGTACCTTGGTTCCAGCTTCCACTCTTGTTCAGTGCCTCGGATCAGGCAAAGGGATATCTCCTTTCCCTTTGGCTTGATTGTTTCTCCAGCTCCTTCAGCATGATCGAGATTCGTATACTTGATGGTCCAATGATCCAGCAGTAGCTCTTGATGATTCCCGGGTGTGTGTGAGATGTTTCAACCCTCATGAGGGGGTGGCCCTGCAGGTAGCCCCCCACATGCCCGGATGACCTCTTCTTTGCAGCCTTCGATGTAGCTCCAGATATTTGATGATGTTGGCCATAGCCACTTGCAGCGCCTCTTCGATTTGCATGTATCAGTCAGATTTTGTGAGCCCTTCCCCATGTGCAGGGGGCATTTCGGTTGTATTTGTATCTCATGTACTCAGATATTATCGTACAAGTCCTGGCTGTTATCCCAGGCACAGCATGTATGTGGGATTCCTCATTGTATTTTTATCTGGCTCATGATTATGCCAGCTGTATTTTATGGTTCGGTCCCTTGTTTACTGGACACACTATTCTTTTGTACTTTGTCTCGGTGGGCATAGGTATGCCTCCCCCGCCACCTTCAGCATAGGTACCCTCTCATAAAAAGAGACTTGTTGCACCTGCGAGTCTCTTCTCCTCAGGGTCTAGTCCTTCAGCACACTATCTACCTCACATTTCTCTCTCTTACACCCCTTTTGTTGTCTAGTGATTGTGTTCTTACAACGTACTTCGGTCATATGATTTTCTCCTAACACTCGCATGCTGGGGGGCAATCTGTTACACCATATTTTGGTCATCTAACGTATTATCATTAGATGGACCCAAGTACACCATGTAAGACCAGTTTTACCCTAAGTAAAACTGCTTTCACTATGTTAAAACAGGAAACCCCAAAAGGAAATATTAAACAAACCCATATTTGTTTGATTTTCCTCATGGAATAATTAATTAAACCATAATTTAATTATTATTCCCAGTCATGTTTAACACAAAATCAAAGAAATTAATTAGATAAACCTTTATTTATCTTATTATTTTCTAGGAATAATTATTTAAACCTTATTTAGATAATATTCCTTGTTAAATATGACCAAATCACCCACAAATAATTAAATAAATCACTATTTATTTGATTATCTTCTAACCGCTTCCTTAAAAAGATAAATAAATCATTTATTTATTTATTTTTGACAAATCAAGGGATTTGACCCAAGTCAAATACCTTTTCCCTCCAACAAATATAATAAAATATTCCATAAAAATTGGATCTAGATCTGGTTAACCCATGCACCAAGATCTAGAATGACCCAATATTTTGTTATAAATAGGAGGGTTTTTCCTACCATTCTTCACCTTTTGTTGCCTATTAGATCACTCTAGATCTATACACTTGGTCACCATTTTCTGCCATTTTGCTCCCATTGAGCTCTACTCTTTGCATTGGGTTTTCTACATCAACTAGAGAGAGAAATCTTAGATCTGAAGTGCTGAGGACTTCCAAGAACCCATCCCACTGAGGGGAATTGGATACTCCTTCTGGTTTTCCTCATAGGTGCCCCATTAATACAAAAATTATTTCAAAAATTATTCTTGTCTTGTCTATTGGTATATGGAGCAAACCCTTGTTTTTACTGCTTAATGTCTTTCCATACATAGATCTGGTTTTTTGTAGCTCTTTTCTTGTCTAACTAACCGCAGATCTGAATATATTGGCAGCCACTTTTGTTGTTAGGGCTATTAGTTATGCGTAGCTAAAGTGGTCCTTTTTCGTACACTTCGACAAAGGATTCATACTAACACCTAGTCCTTTCCCTCCTTTTGGAAATGTTGGTGCTCCTTATATGGCAATGTTGTCCCTTCCTGGGTTAACTGTTGGGTTTCCTATTTGGTTTTTTTCAACCTCTGTGGTTCCAAATGTCCCGAATACTATTCAGTCAGTTCCTCCGCCTGAACAACATCATTTCGATTCCAAGGTGGACCCCTCCCCTTCTTCGCCCGTTTCTTCATCCTCCTCTTCTACTTTTCCGGGTGAAAGTCTGGATTCTAGTAATTAGGTGGCTAAGAAGAAGAAGAAGAAGTCAGATAAAGGAGAGGCTATATCTGTGGCTATTGCGCCTAAGAAACCATCCATCGATGAACCTTCCAGCCCTCCGCGGAAATTTAAGTTCCCTTGCATGTTGTGCCAAGGAAACCATCTTCTTCGATATTGCCCTGACATTCCCAAGGTGCTTGAAGTATGGTCCAACGGTCGTCAACCATTGTTGTTGGCTTTCGGGAGTTAGGTTTGGGGAACGTCTTCAACTAGTGTTGGTAAAGGTCCTAAGAAGCAGGGTAAGCTCACCAAACCCTGTAAGTTGTGTGAAGGGCACCATGTCATTCACCTTTATCCGTATATGGATGAAGCCAAGAGAGTTTTAGACAAAATGACTGTTTCTTTACCATGCCTTCTGGCTGGTTACAAACAACTTGCTTTGATTCCTTCACCAGTTAATTCAACGATTGGTCAAGAGTCATCCTTGGTCGATCCCGCTCCCCCGAAAATTCACCAGCATGAATCCATCCATGACCAACCATTGTTCGTGGGATCGGTTGAGATGGCCCTGTCTGCGGTGCACCAGGTCTTTTCCGTTGAGAGTGGATCTCACACCCCTTAGTTTCTTCTTGTTTCTTCAAATTCTTCGGACTAGGAGAAAGATTCTCATGTCCCCATACCTCAAGAAGCCTCTCCTCTGCCTCCGATGATGGAGGTCCCAGAGGATACCCCTCTCAACTCCGTGATGGAGGTCGTGGAGAATGCTCCTTCTTCTTCTGTAACACCAGGGGAAGACCATCTCGGTTTGATGGTAGCCCCTTTGAGTAGTTTGGTCGCTTCCTTTGATTGGATTCGATTCGTAGGATACTGCCTTCCGTCTTATGTGCCTTTTGAGATAACGGTACAAACCTTTGATCTGGTCGTACCTATCACTATTATAGATGAAGGTGCGTCTGTTAGTATTCTATCTTCAACTAACTGGCAAGCTTTCGGTTAGCCATTGCTTGTTCCTGTTACATAGAATCTGTTGACATTTAAAAAAGGAATTAGTCAACTGTTAGGGATCCTTCCAAAGTTTCCTGTTACTTTGGGAGGGAAAATTGACCATATGGACGTGATGGTTGTTCCTAGCCCCTTGGACTTTAATTTACTCCTGGGCCGTGATTATATTTATGCCATGGGAGCGCTTGTCTCCTCCCTTCGTGTGATGTGTTTTCCACACCAAGGTCGGATCGTGACCATCAATCAGCTTGCATTATTTTGTTCGAATATTGCAGCTAATCCACCATCATCTCTGCCGAATCTTTATCCGCCAGTTGTGTCATCCCTGCCGCATGTTAATTATGTGGCTACTTGTCCCGTGCCCATATTCAGTGATAGTGTCATTGTACATCATGTGCTGGGGGCATTGGGTCCAGAATTCCAAGATGTTTTCCTTCCATCGAATGGGAAACTCTTCGAAGCTATGACTTCTTATTCATTATGATGAGGTATGTCGTTGCAGAGTTCATTTTCTTGTGTCAAGCTCCTTAAACAATGAAACAAGATGTTCAAAGCAGAGTTCGTTTTCTTGTGCCAAGCTCCTTAAAAAATGAAACAAGGTCGTCGGAGCCGAGGATAGTTTTTGTTTTGTATCAACCTTGTAAAAAAATGAAACAAGGTGTTATGAGGATAGTTCTTTTAATGTGCCAACCTCGTTAAAACAATGAAACGATTTCCTGTTCAATTTGAGTCTTTGATAAGATCTCGTAAAATCCTAATCGAGTCTTTCTCTTGATCTCGTAATTTGAACCTTCACTCCATCTTCCTTTCATATGGATTGAAGCTTGGGGGGGATGTACCTCGAATTGAGTCACCATGCTGGGGGAATGCTTAAATTTTTCAAGCATAGTTTGTTTCCGTTTCAAGCTTGTGTAAAAATGAAATCGGTTTCAAGCATAGTTTATCTTTGTTTCAAGCTTGTGTAAAAATGAAACCTTTCCCATTTTACCTATCGTGATTGCCATTTTATCAGCCTGTTTTTTCAAATGAACCTTGGTTTTCTCATTCCATCGTCACTATCTTCTTGGCCGATCATATGCCTTCACATGGTCATTTTACCTGTTCCCAAGGAACCGCTACGATGAGTGGTCTTATTAGCTAGCCTCTTGACCTTTATCTTGTTCTGAGCAGTTCCACCATCACCGGAACCAGTAGCTACCCTTTATACCACTTGTTCCTCTAGGAGGAGTCAACTTTTAGCTCTTTTCTGACTCTCTAAAACTGAAAAGATTGTCGAGTCGCTTGTCGTTTTGAGCTCGCTAAATTGGCTGCGAAGCGATATCCACCTAGTATACGTTTACCCCTTTTTCGGGCTGGGATGGATTATTTACGAAAAAGGAATAGCCTAGCCTATCACGACTAGGAGGTTCTCTTAGATATCGTTTTCTACCTTTCCGGATCTATGAGACTATCTACAAAAAGGGACTATTGGAGTTTACTTTTCCACTGTCTTTTCAAACTCTCTAAACATGAAAAGATGTCGAGTTCTTCCTTTGTCAGACTCGTTAAAACCTGATGACATCGGACTTCGTTGTAATAACGGTGCTCGAGTTCCTCCTTCCTAGGGCTCATTAAATGTACTAGGTTGGATTTGTTCGAAGGACAAACTTATATGACAAGCATATGGTATCCTCTTCAAGATTGTGTAAAAATAAAGAGGTACTCGCTAGAAATGGTGAGGGAAAATGGAACTAGTATCACCATCGTGTCGGTAGTATGTCACTTTTGAACATGGCACTTGTCTACATTCGTGTCGGGTTGGGGACATCACATCTCATTTCCTGCTTGCCTCCATGGGTTTGGGTAATCTCTTTTGACCACTCATCTACTCTTTGCCACGTCATCATGAACTCAGATCCTTTGACGTCAAATACTGCCAAATCCAGTGTCGTGCCACCGATATGTTCAAGAGAAGTTGACCTCTGTAGTTTTTCAATCTCCCTCTGATTCTCTGTTCGTTTTGATTCACAAACATTATGTTCCTCTCTCTCATGTTGATGATGTGGGAAACACTATGGCCCACCTTCGATCAAGGTCACTTCCTGTCGACTTCAGCTCATTATCCAGGAGGTTGATCTAGAGACTTCCTTCAAGTACCTTGGAGCCTACATGCCTCAATGGCAGGTTCTTTGCATTCAATGCAAGGTTTTCATCATTGGCCTTCGATTGAGTTATTACATGGGTGTTTGACATCAACTCACTATTCACATTCCATGGATTGTACCTGTAGTACCTTAAGGGTCATCCTCATTATTGGTGGTACCTCTCACGTTTGTTAATGGCTTTCATTATTAGCTGTTAAACATACGATGTCCTTGCATGTTCGACTTCAGCTCACTTATTCACATGCTGGGACTTGTACTCTGTTCGTGTCGAGATGGAGCACAAGACCCTGGATTTTTTCTGATGGAATCCAGGTTGCGGATTTTTGTGGATTATTATGATTAGTTACATGACTCATTTCATTGGATGGCTGCGACGATACCTAAATCTACTTATCGATCCTTTTTGGATGGTTGTGTCCATACCTTGGATCCTGATTATTGTATAATCTATTATGGATGGCTGCACCCATACCACATATCATGTATTTGAGATATCAATTGTATTTGTCTACGCAGGTTTTCCGATGGCAGTGTTTTCAGTTGGGCATGTTCTCATAAATCATTTCACCCCTCTCTCTCTCTCGAACCTCATGCTTTAGGGGGCGTCTGTTACACAACATTTTTTCACCATCCCTACAATCCCCCATCCCACACATTGGAGGGCATTTCCCGTGACCTGTGAGCAGTGACATGACCTGAAACCACTTTCATGGCATCCCCCTTGACAAGGACAATAATTCCTCTGAAGAAAGTTTCCTTTGAAAAACCCTAAAAACAGATCTTTTGGCCTTGGCGTGACTAGCTAGTTTAGCCCTCGCAGTAATGGGGAAAATCCACCATAGAGGGCGCGCCAACTGGTGCTCTATCCCAGTGTCTCGCTCGTGCCAAGCTTAATAAGGATTGTTTTTTAAAGATAAATGGTGGAATTTTGATTCCAACAAACTCTTAAATGAGTCTCTAAAATGAGTTGGGAGGTTTGGCTCTGGATATCCATGTTTGGGAGGTGGTTTTCCACCTATCATGGAAGCTTCCTTAGAGATAGGGCCAATCCCATGATTGTAGGGATCCCAACTCCCCTTCCACCATCTATAAAAGCTTGCCTTTTCCTTTATCTAACTAAAAGTTGAACTTGTAGCAAGGAGACTATCGCCAGACAGCCTTTGAAAGCCAAGCTAAAGAGAGAGAGCTTTGTCCCATTTCCAACAAGCTTCATTGAGACGTGCTCCACTGTCAGCACTGCCGAAGGAAAATCAAGCATCAGAGCTTTGGGTTGTATCTTTCCTTGGTTATTTTAATGATAAGCGACTTTGATTATGGTTTCATTCATGTGTCTATCTCTTGATGCAATGAATTACATCCTCTATGACTGATGTATGGTTACAAGCTTTAGATTTTACATTGTATATTGTTGTATCCTTTGCATGTGCGCAGGTGTTCGGATGTGTTGAGCGGAAGAACCGTGATCTGCCAAGTGAGGGACAGAAAGCGTCATCCTTTCTTCAACGACCACTATGTAGGATCTGAGGTAGGCAATTCATTATGATTTTTGTCATTTTGTAACTAGGGACCTGCATCACTGCATGACTTGATTATTGCTAGACCTGATCTGGGCTAGTAGGGATCACCTTTACCTGCAGAGGGGATTTACCTCGCCAACAGACATGTTTCGGCATCTTTAAACCTAACAGTTGTCGCTCGCCATCTGACTTCAAACAGTGCTAGTACGAACTTGTTATCCCCGTACTATCGAGTATATAAAGGGAGACCCCTCTAGGTTGCAATCCTTTTATCCGTAGGAAGTTACGTCTTCCGCCTTGTAATCATGATACACCGAACACAGCATTCGGGGAGACTACCAACACATATGTCAAGTCCTTGGTTGATTTTTTCTTTCATTTTATAACTAAGGTGTATATGGCAGTTCACGGTAACCTGGTACACCCTTTTACCTAGACTATCTGAACAGTCATTTTTTATCTTTACTAACTCCATTGATTTGAAAAGATCGTCGTGCACTTGTCCTTTCATGCTCGTTTCAAACTAAAAGAGACTAGAGTCATCTTTGACTGTTTCTTGACTCTTAAAACATCAAATAACAAATTTTTGGTTTCAATGTGGTAAAATAAACTACCTACGATTACATGCCCTTTAAATTTTTATTACTTGGCTTGTCTTTGTTTGCCTTGGTTTTGATCCAAGAGTCTTCATTTTCGATCTTTTTCCCTTTTCTAGTGTGCTACAGTCACAGTGGTAGAACCATCAGTTTCATCTACTGGTATTCCTTTCATGGACGATTCATCTGAAACTTCTTAGACCTCTAGGTCTATCGAGCTTGAGCAGCCTATCATCCTGTCAGAATACCCCTTTGGAGAACCGATTGAGTTCAATTGGCCTCTTTCCAACGCTTGGTTTGGGTTTGGGGTTGGGGAACATTTTCCCCCTCTCACATAGGGATCGCCATTTCTGGCTGCTATCATACCTCCTAGCCCCCGTACTATTTTTCAATATCTCATGGTGAATTCAGACATGGACTCATTTGGTCCTAATGGCAGTGAGGGAATTCTAGTTTCTGATAAAGAATATCAACTTTTCCGAGAAGACATCCATCAAGAGCATGCTCAATCTTCACCATCGGTGTCGCTTCCAGCCAAATATAGGTCTTTGGGTCAGATTATAGCTGGTATTGCCTCTATGGAAAATTCAAACCCGTCGAGGGGGCCGGTTCTCCCAACTTTAGGGATGTCGCCGATGACACCTGTCTTGTCGATGCCTTTTGTTACGTCTATCCCCACTAGGCCTATTGTCTATGTGGCCGCATCGACAGTGGTCGTCACTGCTTAGTCATCAAGAGTTTTGGCTTTGGTAGAGACTTCGAATTCCATGGCAATCCCTGACGGCCTTTCGTTTGAGAAGTATCGAATGGTTGTTCAGCAACAGAGCTCCCAGACTAATCAGTCCCCGCGGGATTCTAGTCATCCTTTTTTTTCTCATTATGGAGTAGATGGTACCCTGATTTATTCACTTCCATTCCAATATGATGAGCACAGAAACCCTATCTATTTTCTTGCTCCTGAGGCTTATCAGTTCATTAATGGTTTTATACCTTCCTTGCCTGTGCAACCTTCTAACCAACAAGGACAACCCTTGCAGGGACAACCTTCAGTTCAACAAGGTTATGCTTTCAGCCCACAAGGACAACCCTTTCATGGACAACCTTCGGCCCAACAAGGGTATGCGTACGACTCACAAGGGAAACCCATACAGGGAAAACCTTCCGTCCAGCAGGGATTATTTTACGGCTCGCAAGGGCAACCTTACAATCCTCAAGGTCAACCTTTACAAGCTCATTCTGTGGTCAAACCAGGGCAACCTTAAGGACTGGGTGGGCAACCAGTATATCAACTCAGACCTTCATACAGTCCTAGGGGGAAAATCCATTCATCTCAACCTTTGGTGCAGCACAACAGCCATATTTTCCAATTGGTCTGAATTTTGCACAGCCAGGGCCATCTTATGGTCTTGCCACAGGTCAACCTAGTTATCAGGCACAACCTGGCCCACCGCAACCATCAGGCCAACCTGCTCAGTAGGGTCAACCTGGTGGCCTTCATCAGTAAGGTCAACCTATTCAGCCAGGACAACCTGCACAGCCGGTGCACCCTGCTCAGCCACCACTCTACTCTATGCCGCAATCAAATCAACTTGTGCGCCTGACTTATCTAGCTCAGCAAGGCCCTACTTATAAGCAGCCTATTCGACCCCAAGGAAATTATTACCCTCAAGGTTAGTATCGACCGGTATACAACGTGCCTCAAGTTTCTGCTTATTACCCTCAACCGCCAGACAATACTTATATTCCACAGAAAAATCCTAATGCTGCTCAATCAGGACCCTCATATACTCAGAATCGGTATCTTGGTTTTCAATCCCTGTATCCTGGTCCTCAGCCACTATATTAACCAAATTATCCGGCTTACACCCGTTATGGTCAGAATCCTCCAGGACAAAACCAGTGGGGGAAGATATACACTCAACCAGGATGGAGTATGGGTACGGGTCCTTATCGAGGACCTGCTATGCCTTTTAATCCTCAATTACCTTTTCTCGCCACGTTGGAGTTATTGGATGTGTTCAAATTGACAAATGATCTAATTCTTCATAATACATATTGGTCCCCGGTTCCAACGAAGGTTCCTGGTGATTGTCCCAAGTTTTAGGCCAAGTATGGAGAAGACCCCACGCACACATCATGACATACCATTTATGGTGCTCTTCCAACTCTTGGGTGGATGACTCTGTTTGACTTCGTCTTTTCCAGTGCACTCTCACAAGGGCTGCTGCTAAGTGGTACATAGAACTGCCTCGTGGTATCTTTCAAGATTTCAACACTCTTGCTATGACATTCCTTACTCATTTCTAGTTTCCGGTTCATTATGAATTTGGGATGCATCTCCTAACGTCCTTGATACAGGACCGAGCTACCCATATCTCGGACCACATTCATGAATGGAGACGGCATCGTTGCCTTATCAAGTTTGAAATTCCTAATCAGCTTCTTACTCAATGGTTCACTACCTCTTTTGTCAATCAAATTGCAAAATACATCGCCATGGGGGCATGTGTAACCGAGGAACAAGCCATTTCTCGTGCCCAATACCTTGATTTAGTGTACTCCCAATCGGGCATTTTGTATGACATCTTGACTAAGGCTCCATGACCTGGGACCTCTAAAGTGCTGGCTACCCCATCAGTCGAAGACGTTATTGGTTCTATGTCTCAGACTTCATGCAAGTCTTCCAATGGGAAGCATAAATCAAATTCTTCCAACACTTCTGCTCCTCATCATACCCCGGATTCTGGTAAAACCTCGGAGGTCAGCGCCATTCAGGCCAATCCTGCGGACAAGACTTCCAAGGGGAAAAAGAAGGGAAAAGGCAAGGCCAAAGCTGATGCTCCAAAACTAAAATCATCTAAACCTCATGTTGATGATGGTTCACAGTGAAAGCCGAAGTATCCCTATCTGATTTGTGATGAGGAACACTACACTAAGGATTGTCCTCGATGATCCAAGGTTATTCAACTACTCAAAGGCACTAAGGGAACTCCAGTAGTCCTCAAAGAACCATTCCCATCTCAGAAAAATCAAATGGTCGATCAATCTGCACCATCTGCATCGTTTAGCTCTCAAGTATTCATGATGAATGGTTCTACACTTGTTTCCATCGCTACTCGGTCGAAGGATTATGTTGGATCACGACAGGAAGCTGGGAAAGAGATCGTCGATGGTCCTCCTCCCCCACCTACCTCTGGTCCTCTTGAGATTGAAAGGCCCAGTGTTGAACCTGTTGAAAATGCAGCAAGATGATGGAGCTTAGTGAAATGAAGTCGCCTTCACTAAGTGGGCTCGCAGGCAAATTCTGGCGCAAAATCTATTTTTAGACTATGTCTATTTTTAGACATATGGAGCATGGTCCGGGGATTGCAGTATGAGATTCTTGGAGAATTGGTCATGTTGGTAAAAATAGATGGGACTCTATTTTTTGGACCTATAGGTCGAAGTCTATTTTTAGACTGCCTCTCCTTAAAATAGGGAAGTCAAATATTATTTGCCCTTAATAATATTTGGACTATAAACTTCAGTTTACTCTCTTGGAGCACTTCAGTTCGAGCCTTGGAAGTGGCTCATGCATCTGACAGAGGAATTACGCTATTCCTAAGGGTTTTGTGAGCACATGCATGGTTGACTTCAGTTAGGACTTCAGTGGCAGAAGTTTGGTGGAGTTAATGAGACAACTAGTGGAGTTGTGTTCGGTTTAATTTAGTTGAACTAGTTGAGATTAGTTTAACTAGCTAATAAACTAGTTATGAGTGGAGTGAATTAAATATTATTTAATTCATTAATTAGTAACTCATTATTCAACTCAAGAACACATCAGTTCACTACGGTGCATGATCAGTTCAGTGGAGACCAGTGAAAGAGGTAGATGAAAGGGTGGAGTTAGCTATCAGTGGCGACATCAGTTGTGCATGAGATTTGCACCACACTTGGAGGAATTTCCCATGATGATTGCGTTTTCAGGCCAAGGAGATTCAAACCTTGGATCTCTATTTAGACAGGCCATGATTGCGCAATAGAGGCAAGGCAATTGGCGGTGAGTTTTGAACCAGTAACCTGTTCAAAACCAAGCTAGTTTGTGTGTAACTTTATGAGAAAGTACTGAGTACTTGTGAGGAGTATTGTACTGAGTTGTTACATGATTTCTCCATTATAATATACACAATAGCTGCGGGGTTTTCAGTTATAAGCTTTCCCCATACATACTGTGTTAATGTGTATGATGATTTGATGTGTTATCGCTTGATTTTATTTCCACATGTTTGATGATCTGAGTGGAAGAGATTATGTGTTGCATATAAATTTGAATTGTATGTGATCAGGATAGTCTCGGTGGATAATTAATCATTATTCAAAAAATTTCTACAGAACCCGTTGTACAGCCACCTTCTAAAGGTGTTCTCTGGAAATCTTCCTATAATCCTAATGCCCGTGCTGCTCAGCATTACAGTACTGTTGAGGATTTAGCACAGGTGCCATCCGCAATGTCTGCATTGGAAGTCCTCCAGAGTTTTGTGTCTCAACGGAAGGCATTATTATCTATGATCAGTAGTATCAATCCTGTTGATTCTAGCCTTATCACTTTCAACCTAGAGAATTCTGTCCCCTAACTTCCGCACCAGATGGTGCTTGTCATACAAGTCGGCACTAACGGTCCCAACATCCATAGAGCCATTGTGGGCGAAGGTGCATCTACCTGTGTCATGTCATCTACTTGATGGAAGGCTGTTAGCTCTCCAGCGCTCACTTCGTCACCCAATGCCCTTGAGGCATTTGATGGAAGGGAATTGAAACCCTTGGGTGTTCTCGCTAGCTTAACGATCACGTTGTAAGGAAAGACAGTCAACGTTGAGGTAGAAGTCATTGACGCTAAACTCAATTACAATCTTCTACTCGTTCGCAGTTGGACTCACGCTATGCCGTGAGTTCCATCCACCCTCTTTTAACTTCAAAAGTTTCCACATGAGGGAAAAATCATTACTGTCGATCAGTTGTCATTATTTACCTCATCTTCCAAGAAAAACGTGCCATACGTGGATCAGATTCCTTCTCCCCACGACAGTGTAGGGCCGGGTATTTTCAAAGATCCTACTCTCATGCGTATATTTCCCTTTCCACCACAAAATACTATTCAAGTTAATACGATCTCTCGGTTAGATGACCCATGGATCTTCCCTTTACCTGAACAGGTTGATTCATTTGGGGATTCGATGCCTCTTAGTCCAATTGAAATCAATTATTGTGAGCTTACAGACGCATCCGGTTCTCCCCCTTCTGAAGGTGCTCCTTTGAGCATGGATCTCAACGTTTATTCTCAATCCCCCTGGCTCAGCGATGCGGATTCGATTGATCCTCTGAAAGAAGTATTTCCATACAATAAAGCTATAATGGAAACCATGTCTCTCAAAGATCTACCGTGGAGCGATGGGCATCATCGTTCCTCGTTTATTGCTTGCCTCGGGGCTATGTTTGACTATCTTGAGCATTTTGCATCTCAATTTCCTTCTCCGCCACTTCAAATGCCTATCTTGACTCATGAATTCTTCATTGAAGGTAACTTGGGCAATATCACTTAGACGATGCCTATCAAAATTTCCATGAAACCGGGAACTGTTGAGAACATCCATGTGGGAGTCACTTGCTCTTCCGATGAAGTCCAAGTGTATACTAGCCTCTTTCATGAATTCCGTGATGTTTTTTCTTGGTATTAAGAATATATGCCTGGAATTGATCCCAGTATTGTGGTGCACGAGATTCCCACCTACCCAAGTGCGAAGCCTGTTTGCCAACACCTACGTCCAGTGCATCCTCGGAAAGTCGCCGCCATAAAAGCTAAAGTTGAAAACTTCTGAAAGCGGGTTTCATTTATCCGATTCCTCTGACAGAGTGGGTTTCTAACATTGTTCCTATGGATAAGTAGGGGTACATTCATGTCTGTGTTGATTACCGTGATATTAATCAGGCCTTTCCTAAGGATAACTATCCCACCCCTTTCATCGATCAGATCATTGATGATTGCACGGGGAGTGAAAATTTTTTCCTTTATGTATGGTTTTTCTGGCTATAATCAGATCAACATTCTCCCATCTGATCAACACAAGACCGCTTTTATATGTCCTTGGGGAAGGTTCACATATAAGAAACTCCCTTTCAGCTTGAAGAACACTTGGGCTACGTTCCAGCGCGTGATGTCTTATGTCTTTCACGATATTTTTCATATTCTTCAACCATACTTGGATGACCTTCCGGCTCATTCAACTCCATGAAAAGACCACCCAGACCATCTCCGCCAGATCTTTCTTCATTGTAGATGCTACAACATTCGACTCAATCTACATAAATGCATTTTCTGCATTGATTCCGCTAGACTTTTAGGGTTTATCGTATCTAAAGATGAAATTTTCCTTGACCCGCTTAAGGTTGAGGCTATTGTTAATCTCCCCTCCCCATCCTCGTTACACTAGCTTTAGAGTCTCCAAGGGAAAGCATATTTCTTACATCGTTTTATCCCGACCTATGCCGAAGCAGCCAAAGGATTCACACGACTTTTAAAGCAGGACGTCCCCTTCTGTTGGGATGAGATTTCTCAGTAGTATTTTGATAGGCTTAAGACGTTGCTTTTCAATGCTCCTCTATTACGTCCTTCGAATTACCATCGTTATTTCACTCTCTATCTAGCTTCTGCCTTCAATACGATTGCCATGGTCTTGGTTCAAGACGATGATGATGGTACCGAGCATTTCGTTTACTACTTATCTCGAAACCTTCTCGACCCTGAAATGTGTTACACACATGTCGAGAAGTTAGCGTTGGATGCGGTCCAGGCCATCCAACGTTTTTGTCATTATATCCTTTTACGCACGGTGACCGTGATTTCTGATTGTAACCCCATGACCTATATTTTGTCTCGGCAGTTACTGGGAGGAAAATACTCGAAGTGGATCGCTATCCTCTAAGATTTTAATTTGGAGTTTACTACCGCCAAATCGAAGAAATCACATGTTTTTGCTGATTTGATTTGTTCTCTCCCCGCCGACTCTGCTCCTTCTCATTCTGAGGATCACATTCCAGATGAAACTATTTTCTTGATTAGCACCCTCGATTCGTGGTATGGTGATATCTTCGTGTACCTCCAGACTTCTACTTTTAGGTCTGAGTTGACAAAGGATGCCTGATGCCGCATTCGGCATCAATCGCAACCCTATCGTATTGTCGGAGATACCCTTTATTGTGTTGGAGTTGATTCCGTGCTCCATCGATGTCTGACCCTCGAGGAAGCTGAGAAAATTTTAAATGACTGCCACAGTGGCGCCTGTGGTGGTCACATGTCTGGTTATGCCACCGCACAGAAGATACTTCATGCCGGCTATTTTTGGCCATCCATTTTTAAAGACTGCATTGTCGCAGTGCACAAATATCATGTGTGCCAGATATATCAACGCAAGATGCATGCGCTGCCTATTCATTTACATCCAGTCATTACCATTGGTCCTTTTTCCAAATGGGGCATCGATTTTATGACGTGTAACCCTTGTTCGGCCGGGGGGCATGCTTATATTATCGCCGCCGTCAATTATTTTACAAAATGGGCCAAATAAATGCCTACACTAGCTGCGATCAGTAAGACAATAGTGCAATTCATTTTCAATCATGTTATTACTCGGTTTGGTGTCCCTCAAGTCATCGTTACTGATCATGGTTCTCATTTTCGGGACTATATGTGTTGGGTATGTGTTATATTCTTTACAAGTGGGTATGTGTTTAGCCTATTTGGAGGCGTAGTCAGTTGGATGAGTAAAAGATAGTATGTAGTGGCTCTTTCAATTACAGAGGCAGAATACATAACAGCCACTCATGCAAGCAAGGAAGCAGTTTGGTTGCAGAGATTGTGTTCAAGTATGGGGTTGGTACAACAAGCTATAAGGATAGACTGTGATAGCCAAAGTGCAATATTCTTGGCTAAGAACCCTACTTATCATTCAAAGACAAAGCACATTGATGTTTAATATCACTTTGTTAGAGATATCGTTGAGGCTAAAAGGGTGTTGCTGCTAAAGGAGGACACTTTGAAGAATGTTGCAGATGCATTGACAAAGTCTGTGAGCACTCAAAAGTTCTCTTGGTGTAGAGAAACAATGGGTGTTGAAGAATTGGGCCAACGACTAAGCTCTCCTGTGGCCCCCTATGGAAATAAAACAACAAGTGGGAGAATGTTGGGTATGTGTTATATTCTTTCCACAACTAAGCACGTGCGGGGGGGGGGGGGGGGTAAGAGGGGGGACGATAGCCCCCCCTTTGCGCTGGGCACAATGGGGGGGTCACAGGGGGGGCGGTAGCCCCCCCTGTCGGGGTCCAAGGCAACACCCCAGTGAAAATTTTTTGGTCCTTAATTTCCGGTGGGTAGTTCGTGCCCACTGTTTTGTGCATGGTTTTGCACATGGTTTAGGGGTACGATGGTTTTCGGCCCCTGGTAATTTTTTAGATCCGGTCAAGGGAACTACGGTTATGTTCTAATCCAAGGTTAATGGATTAGGGTTTATGTATGCTTCGTCATATATATAGATGTGTTGTAACACTAAAAGGAATATATTGAAATATCAAGCTGGTCGTCCCGATTTGGGATCCAGGGGAAAATATATGTGTTTATCTGTTTTATGTTTTATGCTCTCGCTATTTTTTATTTTCTGTTATAAGATTCGTGTGTAGATAATTTATGTTCAGGGTTAAAATCTACAATATGATAGTAGAGATAACATCTAAGTTGGGTCTGTGCCATGACAACTCAATGCCTTATTACCCTCAAGCTAATGGCCAAGTTGAAGTCGTCAAAACATTTCTTGTTACAATGCTTCAATGAACAATCGGGATCCATAAATCAAATTGGCATCTCATGTTGTTTTTAGCTCTTTGGGCTTACCGAACGTCGATTAAGAGTGCAACCGGATTTACCCCGTTCCAGTTGGTATATGGTCTGGAAGCCACCTTTATGATTGAATGTGAAATCCCTTCACTCAAAATAGCTATGGAATTACTGCCTTATACTTCACCTGAAGAAGAGCATCTCCTCTACTTAGAGAGATTGGATGAAACTCATCACTTAGCTGCCTTGGTCATCGAAGCACAGAAGAAGCGAGTCAAGGCTCATTTTGACCAAACATTTTCCCCTCGTTCTTTTATCGAAGGCGATCTCGTTCTCCTATATGACCAAGCTCATGACAAGCTGGGGGCAGCTAAATTCCCCATGTGGTATGGGCCCTACATCGTCAAACGTGTGTTACAAAATAGGGCTTATGAGCTTATTGATTATGAAGGTTATCCTTTATCGCAACCCAGAAATGGGTTTTACCTCAAAAATTATTATGCTTGAGTCATTCATGCATGATATGTGTACATAGGTGATTTTTTCATTTTTTTGCATGTTTTGTTTTGATCTGCTTTGTGAGATTTTTTTGCTTATTGGGTCTTGCTTGTTATGCAGATGTCTTTTTCCCCTTATTTCGGTTTCATGGATGGTGCTTCCTGTAGTACCAGGAACTTGTCTTCGGCAGCCTGGGTAATTTATGATCATGTTGGTCAGTTGATTAACTTACAAGGTATTTGTCTAGGACCAACTATAAATAATGTCATTGAATATAGTGTTGTTTTGGAACTATTAACCGAGGCAGTTAACCTCGGCATACGTGCGTTGCTTGTGAATTTAGATTCGCAGCTTGTTGTTCTTCAACTTAATGGTCATTATTCAGTTCGAAACCCATGAATTTTGAGTTTGTATTTGCATATTCATATACTTGAAAGACATTTTGATTTCATTACATATCAACATATACCAAGATGAATGAATACATTAACTGATGTAATAGCTAACATTGTGCTAGATTATATATATATATATATATATATATATATATATCGATTTTTTGCAACGTGTGCATCATAAAACCCAAAAAAAATGTGTATGTTTTAGTTACATCGCGAGACAACATGTCTCTCAAAATGTGCAGAAATGAAAGCCTAAGTGCCTAATCGGCGTGGTGCTCATCATAGCACGTCACCGCCCATACCAATCGCCTCAGCAAGCAGTGGATACGACTCGGAACCCCTACAGTGTGCCTCTAATAGGCTCAAGGAACATCATCAAAATGAGCATAGTCTGGAATCCCACAGGTGATCCCCTCTAGGTTTTGTACTATCTCTTCATCATTGCCCTCACTATGACGATTGAAAACATGAGGAGTTCACCTCACTATTGGCGACATAACTATAGGTCGTTCTAGGCTCACATCTACACACATACAAAATTTAACTGTCAGAACATGCATATATACCAAAAAATTATAAACTCATGAAAATAAAAAAAATGAGTCTCACCTAGCTCTTCGTCCCAATCCTCTCCCTCTGGAAGCAGGAGGCTAGGATCTCCGGTGAAGTCTATGCCAGCGTAGGGCCAGTCCTCCATGACAATCAGTTGTCGTCGGAGCCAATCAAAAAACTCTAGCCTCCAGGACATCTGTTGGCCACCCCCTCATCTAGGCATCAGTGCAGCCCATTGGGCCATCCGTGGCTCTCTAGGTGGTGGCATTGGGACCATAACCCCCTGATGCTGGAATATGGGTAATCGTTCCAAGAAGAATGATACCAAAATGGATCCATACCCAAACTTCTTTAGTTTGGTATTCTTGCACTTAGTGAGTTGTCATTTGATGTTGATAGTCACGACCTTGGCCCAGTTGAAGAGAGTCGGGTTCATGCACTCTGAGGAAAGAAGCAGTTGAGTCTTTGTGGCCTCATGCAGTGTTTGTGATCCTGCAACCCACGTGATAGTATGCATCACTACTCTTAGTGCCAGATCAGGAACGGTTTGAATGTCAACTTTTCCACTCCCTGTTCCTTTTCATGCCCCTCGGCACACCCTGTTAATTACCATTCCCATAATTTCCCCGAAAGGATGGGTACTGGTCAAGATAGGTACTACACCTCTACGTGAAAATCCAGTGATGAAATACACACCAGAGACTTCAAGTTCAAGCTCCTAATCCCGAAGTAAAAACTTTTCTTGATCTTCGTCCCAAATGCTTATCAAATATTGAAGCAATTCGGGCTGAGCTCAGAGGCACGGTGTCAGGAAGAATTTCTTGAGCCCGTAATTTCTGAGGGTATTCATGCATTGTTCATTTTCCATGGCCTGTTCATCCTCCTCACTTTTATCTCTCTCTTTCCACTAAATTACCATATTTTCCGCTTGGTACCTGCATGCATTGTTCATATGAACATTGTAAGTCTCTTTAGGCATCAAAATTTGTAATCAAATGGTTGCATTTTCTTAAATTTGAAGCGGATTTTGGGTTGCCCAGTTGGCACGACTGTTTTTCTAATAGTCATGCCACTAGGCACTACCCGTGTGTAAAAAAGGGTCAATTGGCGCGGGCCCATGCCCGAAACCCGCACCAACCGCGATGCGCTAGTTTTTACAAATCTTCCCCTAAGAGATTCAAAATGACAATTAAAGGTAATAAAAAATAGCTTAAAAGACGGAAAATGGTGTTTGCTCTTACCTGAAACAGATGGAATCCAGATTGTTTCACTCGTTTGCTCGAAATCGTCGCCACAAGATCGCAAGGTAAATGGACCACTGTTGCTCCACAAAGAGGTAAATGTGAAAAGTAAAATTTTTTTACCACTTATGGTCTTTTATAACTTTTCAAAATCTAAAATTAGGATTTAAACATATTTGTCGATTATTTTATCATATTATCTTCAAGGAATACGTTTTACACGTGTCTTTTTGTGCAGCGACAGGTTTTCACATGGTTATGACAAAGAACAAGTTGTATTTTATACTTTTTTGGACTCGGTAAAAACACGGAAAAGTCACTACTGGAGTCATCTTTCAGCTCTTTTCTGACTCTCTAAAACTGAAAAGATTTCCAAGACACTTGTCGTTTTGAACTCGTTAAATTGGTTGTGAAACGATATCTACCCAGTATATGTTTACCTCTTTTTCAGGCTGGGATAGATTATTTACGAAAAAGGAATACCTTAGCCTATCATGACTAAGAGGTTCTCTCGGACACAGTTTTCTACCTTTTCAGATTTAAGAGACTATTTACGAAAAGGGTCTTGCTGGAGTTTTCTTTTTCACTTTCTTTTCAAACTCTCTAAACATGAAAAGATGCTGAGTTCTTCCTTTGTTAGGCTCAATAAAATCGATGACATTGGGCTCCGTCATCATGACGTTACTCTATTTCCTCCTTTCTAGGGCTCGTAAAATGTACTAGGTTGGATTTGTCCGAAGGAAAAACTTACATCGCAAGCATATGCTATCCCCTTCAAGCTTGTTTTCAAAAATAATTGGGGTACTCACCATAAATGGTGGGGGAAAATGGAACCAGATTGTAATTGTGCTGGCAGTATGTCGCTCTTGAACATGGCACTTATTTGCATTCGTGTCAGGTTGGGAACATCTCATCTCTTTATTTGCCTCCATGGGTTTGGGTAATCTCTTTTGACCGCTCATCTTCTCTTTTCCACGTCACCATGACCTCAGATCCTTTGATGTCAAATACTACCAAATATAGTTTCGTGCCGCCAATATGTTAAGGAGAAGTTTGCCTCTGAAGTTTTAAACCTCCCTCTGATTCTCTGTTGGTCTTGATTCACAAACATCACATTCCTCTGTCTCGTGTCGATGATGTGGGAAACATTATGGCCCACCTTCGATCAAGGTTACTTCCTTTCGACTCCAGCTCATTATCCAAGAAGTTGATCTAGAGACTCCCTTCAAGTATTTTGGAGCCTGCATTCCTTAATGGTAGGTTCTTCGCATTTGACGCAAGGTTTACATCATTGGCCTTCGATCGACTGATTCTGCAAGTGTTTGATGTCAGATCATTGTTCACACTTCGTGGATTGTACCTTTCGTACCTTGAGAACCATTGTCATTATTGGTGGTTTCTCTTGCGTTTGTTAACAACTTTCATCATTCGCTGGTAATCAGATGATTTTCTTGCATGTTCGACTTCAGCTGACATATTCGCATGCTCGAATTTGTACTTTTCTCAATTCAAGATGGAGTGCAAGACCCTAGGTTTTGTCTGATGAAATCCAGGCTTTGGGTTCGTTGTGGATTACTATGAGTTATTACATGGATCTTCTGATTGGATGGATGCAACCATACCTGAGTATATTTGTTGATCTCTACTGCTAGATGGCTGTGTCCATACCTCAAATCTTACTATTTATGTACTCTATTATGGATGGCTGTGCCCATGCCACATGTCATGTATAAGATGTATCATTTGTACTTGTACTTGCAGGTCTTCTGATAGTAGTGTTTGGGTCGAACGCGTTCTCATAAATCATTTCACCCCTCCCTCTCTCTTGGAACTCATGCTTTAGGGGGCATCTATTACACAACATTTTTTCACTTTCCTTGTAATCCCTCGCCCTACATATTGAAGGGTCTTTCCCATGAACTGTGAGCAGTGTCATACTCTGCAAACACCTTCTTTTCATCCTTCTACATAAGGGCATCATTTCTCCTGTTGAACATTTCCTCAAAAATCACATAAAAACCAATGTTTTGGCATTGGCGCGGGTAGGAAGTTCACCCCTCGCACAAATAGGGAATATTTGCACTAGAGCCCATGCCACCTAGTGCTCTGTCTCTTTTTTGTCCCCACGCCAGCCTTTTTGGGAATGTTTTTTAACAAATTAGAGGTGGAAGTTTCCTTTAACCACCTCATGGATGACTCATTAGAAGTGGTTAAACTTGACTCATTAGGTAATAGTTTTAACTCCCAGGTGTTAACACCTAATCTGGACCTTAGGCTGAAAGAAGGCAAATCAGGGTAACCTTAAACCACACTCAACCTTGTAGCTAGACCTACAAGGTTAGGAGAGGGCTCTCTCCATGAAAGATATTCAATGAAATATAAAATTTAACTGATTTTATGCTAGGTATAATAATTGGAAATGCTTTAATTAATTTCAAGGTTGTATGGAACAAATGGGGTAGTTTGAAACTGGGGAATTAAATCAGAAATACAGGGTATTTCATTTGGCAAGGTAGGCAGGGATTTTAAAAATTAAGTTTAAATAATGATGGGATGGTAAGACTGGTGAGAAGCTGAAAAGGGCATAGGAGATGGATCCTTTTCAAATAGAAGAAAACATAGAGTATTGAATGATTTCCCAAGGCAAAGCATTAAACAATGGATTCCACCTATCTATCTTGAAAGAATTCAACCAGAAAATGTGAATGAATGAATGGTAAACATAACAAGTAACATATCAACACAAAGGTAAGAAAAATGCTAAAATCCATACCACAGGCATCACACAAATCACAGCTGCATATCTTTATTAATTCCCTGTCAAACTATTACAATTGGAGCGCAGAGCGTCCTCAAATTATTTTCAAACTAATTCCACCTTTATTCCCCTACTAACCCCCTTACAAATGACTGAAAATTACATTAAATAGATAGAAATTGAGGGAAGTAGATCCACAAAAAAAGGGAGTTATTTCACTGAAATCCAAACATAGGAAGAAAACCAACAATATGCCCCTGAAAAGAAGGAGAAACAATACATTTTGACCATCTGGAGAACTTGCAGTTACACTGAATGAATGAAAATAGGAAACCTGAAGAACAGATCCCTTTTCCATCGTTTCTGTAGAAGTATCTGTTTCATATTTAGTTTCTCGGCCTTTAACCATTGTCTCTGTCTTTACGCCTTTGAAGAAAAATCCACTTTTGAAGAAAATGCCTTTGAAACCATAAAAATGAAATTTTACCTTTAATGAAGAAAAGTCCCTTTTTTTGGGTGAAAAAGGGAAAACGAAAGGATGGTGAGCCCATATACGATTGCAAATCGCAATCAGGAGAGGGAAGGGGGTGTATCACATAGTAGAAGGGATGCGGCTAGGAATTTGCGATATGACAGTGTATAGGGAAAAAGGGGAAATCGCAATCGCAAATCTGCATTTGGGAGCGGATGTAACACATAGCGAAAAAAATGAAATATGCGATGCGATGAAGTAATACCATAGAGCAGGGATAATAAACAAGAGAAAACAATATCTGATGATATAATCCTTTGAAAACAAAAAAAAATAATTTTTCCGCTTTTACAATGGGAAAAACCAATTTTTATTGAGAAGGCGGAAGGGATTTATGGTGGGACCCCAAAGGGAATCGCAATCGTAGGTTGGAGTGGGAGTGGGACATCGTATAACGAAGTGATTGAAAATTTGTGATGTGATATTGTATATGGAAATCGCAATCGCAATTGGGAATCGGAAGGGGAGTGGGGAGGAAGTAAAGGACTGTGGAAAATGTTGATTGCGATTGGCGACGTGCGATCAATCGCATCTGTGGGTCGGGAGCGGAGCAAAGTTCCATTGAAATAATGCGATGCGATGGAAATGCCAATGTGATGAAACTTAAGAAATATTTTAAAATTAATCTTTCACACTTTACAAAGGGAAAACCCCTTTTCATTTCAAAAGGGCGGAAGGCCTTCAGGTGGGGCCCGGGGGTAAATTGCAATCGAAAAATCGGGAAATCAGGAAAGCAGGTTTAAGTGCTTGGAAATAAAATATGAAATTGGCGATATGTGATGCGATTGATCGGATGTGGGTTAATCAGAAGTTAATCCAATTGCATCGGAGTAATCGGGGAAGGGTCAACTGGGAGTTAATCCAATCGCATCGGAGTAATCGGGGAAGGGTCAATCGGGACTTAATCCAATCGCATCGGAGTAATCGGGGAAGGGTCAATCGGGACTATGGGACTGAATGTTGCGATTGGATCCAAGGGAAAGGGTTGTGATTGGAAGAGGGGATTATAATAAAAAACTTTAAAATTTTATGAAATAAAGTCTAAGGGACAAATGGGAAAAGGGGTAGGTTTAGGCTATTGGGGACTTTTGTTCACTTAGGCATATTTGTCAATCCAGGAGTCAATTTAGAGAGTATAATATGCCGTTGGAAAGCTCTTTCCGGGATCTTTCTAATGTACACACTTAGAACATGATTTTACAATGAAAATTTTGTGGAAAACACCTTTGAAGGCAAGGTGGTGGCTCTGTGGAGATAGTAGCTTCTGAAGTGCAAATTATTACATATGAAGACATAAAATTACATAAAATATGATAATAAAAGCAAAGTACCATGTTTTCTCCTCAAAACATGGTTTTGAGGTGAAAATTACATCAAGCTCAATAGAAAATTTCCTTAATCTTCCCAGATACTGTGCCTCTGAGTTTATTTTTCCTCCTCGTGATCTTGCTGATATTTATGACACTTGACTCATTAATTTGACCATGATGAGACCCTAAAACCTAATGAGACCAACCCTGTGACCTACTGACATGAATTACAAAGGGAAAATGAATCATGACTGAAGACCATAGAGAGGGGAATTAGCAAGTGTTACATGAGAGAAAACTGATGAAATACCACTACCATCAATGAATTAATGACCTATTGGAATGATGAAAATTTATGGTATGGGACTCCTAATATGCAAATGCAAAAGAGTAAGTTTGATCACTGATGGCAGTATGACTAGACTGACACTAACATTGGCTCCAATGGGGATGGTAGCTCCTTGGAGGTGCCAAGAACACCGTAGACCAAGTAGCCTTATCCATTGGGAAAATATGGTCAAAATACTAAAAACTGACACAATGCAGACTGACTCAGACTCAAACTAAGACTGAAAACTTAAGTAAAACCAGCAAACCTTACACATATCATTCAAGTTTAATAACCTTTACCTCGGGCCCCGAACTTCAATGACTGTGTACTTTGAAATCTGACCAAAAATAACATGGTATATACAATGATTGTGACATGATTATTGATTCATTATCTTCAACAGTGGTAGTGCTTCAAAAGCTTACCATTCACTGCTCCTCCAGGGCAATCTTGGCCATCCATATCTGAGAGCAAGAAAGCATTTTTTCCCCTGTATGCTAAAATATTTTATGGTCCTTTCCACATATTGTCGAACTTACCATGCTTCCATTTGTCCTCATTTCGTGCATCCCATCTCAACACTACATCATATAACTGAAACCTTTCTGCTTTGGTCTTACGGTCATAGATTTTCTTTATCTTCTCCTGCAACTGAATAGCGTTCTGAGAAAATTCTTCTCTTGTCTGCTCAAGGTGGATCATTTGATTGATCCTTTGCTGATTATCATCTTCTTCACTGCCAGTCTCTTGTAATAATCTCATGACCAAAACTTTAAGCGATGTAGGAAAAACAACATCAGTACCATAAACCAATTCAAACAGTGACATACCTATGGATTTCTTAGTGCTGACTCTATCTGCCCATAGCGCATTAATGAGCTTTTGATGCCAATTCCTCTTATTTTCCTCCATCATTTTCTTGATTATGTTTATCAGAGACTTATTTGATGATTCTGCCAGGTCGTTGCCTTGTGGGTAGTACATTGTTGAATGGCCCAAGACAATATTGTATTTGTCACAAAACTCCACCATCTTCTTAGATCTAAACGTTGTTGTGTTATCTGTTATGATTTTTTGAGGGCATCCAAAATCAGACAAGATAATTGATTCCAGAAATTGAATAATTACCGTATCACTGGCCTGCCTTGTTGGAATGGCCTCGATCTATTTGGTGAAGTAATCTGTACCTGTCAAGATCCATCGATGTTGTTCTGAGGATGCAAGATGGATCTCCCCTATGAAATCAAGTCCCCACTACTGAAAGGGAGCATTTACTGAAACTAGTTTCAAAGGAAGAGGAAGCAATTTCCTTTTCCCTTGGAAAATTTGACACTCATGGCAGCTCATCACTCTTTTGTACAAATCTGAAAATAAAGTGGACCAATAATATCCTGCTCTCAACACTTTATTAGTTGTAGTTTTTCAAAAAAAATGACCACCAAAATAGCCTTTGTGAAAGTCATGCATCACCTGCTGAGCCTCATCTTCAACCAGAAAATTAAGTAAAATTCCTCCTAGATCTTTCCAATAAAGAGCATTGTTTAGAATACAAAATTTAGCAGACTTGAGTTTTAGTGATCTACCTTTGCTTCTATACATCCCTAGAGGTGGTGAAAGGTGCTGAAGAACATAAACAATGTTTGAATACCACGGGGATTGGAGGAAAATGTCTGAAACCAGAACAAGAAAACCTTCATCCTCATTCTCCGACATTGTTGTTATGAGATTTATATCCAGGGCATGCAGGTTTGATTGGGCCATTAGCTTTGCCAAGCCTTGTCCTTTGATCAACTTTGTGGGTTTAATCTCCAAATCATATTCCAACATTGCTGCTATCCACTTACCTCATCTTCCCTCTGGATCAGTTTGCATCAACAGATCCTTTACAACTGCATTAGGAACATATGCTATGGTATGTGAATGCAAAATGTATACTCTAAAATATTTCAGTGCTTTTATAAGGGCCAATGCTTGTTTCTCAATGATATTATACCGCAAGGCAGCATCTCGAATAGTCCTACTGAAAAAGGAAATTGGCTTTTCAATCTGATCTCTCTTTTGCATCAATACCGCAACCATAGTATGCTCCGATGCAAATGAAAATATAATGAAATATTGAGTGTAATCAGGACTAATCAAGACTGGGGCATTGGACAGAGCAAAATTTACCAGATTAAAAGACTTGATAGCCTTCTCACTCCATTTGACAGTGATATCCTTCTTCAACATGTTAGTCATTTCTCTTAAATGTTCAGCCAAATTGGGTATAAATCTGCGCAGTAAGTTCATCTTACCATTGAATGCTTGAAACTCCCTTTTATTACGTGTGAGGTCTATGTGTTGAATTTCTTCTACTCTTGAATGATCGATGTAGATACCGTATTTATAGATGATATGCCCCAACAGCTTGCCTTCATCCATAGCAAACAGACTTTTCTTTGGATTGAGAGAAATCCCAAACTTTCTGCAATGCTGAAAAACGACCCTCAAGTGGTGCAAATGTTCATCATCAGAACTAGAAAACACTGTCAGATCATCCAAATACATCCTTTTCATTGGAAAAATCAATTTCCATTGCTCGCAGGAAAGTGGCTCTGGCGTTCTTCAATCCCAATGGCATTTTGGCGTACTGGAAAGTTTCCCAGGGTGTTGTGAAAGCCGTCTTGTCTTGGTATTTTTCATGCACAAAGATCTGATTATAGCCTGAGTAGCCATAGAGTGGTGACATCCTTGATGCTCCAACTACTATCTGCAGAATATGGTCCATCTTCGGAAGTGGATAGTTATCCTTTAAGGATGCTTTATTCAAGTTCCGGAAATCTATACACAACCTTATTTCTCTTGTCTTTTTACGTCCAGGAAAAAATTTGAAATCCAATTAGAAAATCTAATTAGGACAATGATACCAGCTTTATACAATATGTTTACCTCTTTTTCAATGGATGGCAGCAACTTTGGGTTGATCCTTCTTAGCTTCTATCTAAATTGCTTCTGATCCAACTTGATGGGAATAGTATGCTGAATTATGGTTTTGTCATACACCTTCAAAGCTGAATAATCCCACGCAAACACATCAAAAAATTCAAAAATTAATTTAACATATTATTCCTTTACCTCAAGGCACAATGCCTTTTATAACTTCACAAGCTTAGGCTTGTTAGCTATTCCAAAATTCACATCTTCAATTCCTTTATCAGTAGGCACCAAGCTTGGTTTCTTTGCAACATCATCTTGATCAAAAAGCTCCTCTAAAGGTATGAGACCTCTAGGAATTACGTTATCTTTCAGCTACAATATATCCATCTGATTTTCTTTGATTTCTTGATCATCGACCTCATGATCACCTTCTATGGGAGTATCCTTGAATTTTCCTTCACTATGCAAAAAAGCATTGATTTCATTGTCATCCCAAAACACTTGCCAATAACTTAAATTGTACGGAACAGCAGGCCTATGTTTGACATAAATTTCAAATTTTTTGCTGGAATTCATTAGAATCTTCAAATTGCTTGCAGTTGTGGCAAGAGAATCAGCAATAAGATTCTGCATTCGGGGTACTGCTGTCAAAGTGTACTCAGGAAATGTCCTCAAAATTTCTAGGACTGCATTTCTATAGGCCCTCAATCGCGGATGCTTTTCTTAATACTCTCCTTTTACCTGTTTGATTATCAAATTTGAATCTCCATAGATAGAAATCCTCTTTGCATTTAGCTTCTTCAAAATTTTCAATCCTACAATCAAAGCTTTATACTCTGCTTCATTGTTAGAGCAGTCAAAATCCAATTTGTAAGCACATACTCTAACATTACTAGGAACCTTTTCAGGCTGGAAAACAGGGCTCCGAATCCATATTCCAATACCATCACCCTCACCAATAGCTCCATTAAAGTCCATGCTCCAGAGGCCTTCTTCTTCTTCTACTAGATGCTGAAATTTTGCTTCTTTCTCTACTTTATCTGGACTGATTTCTGCATCTTTCTGTTGTTCACTATCTCTTTTTTGTTGGTAGGCAGGAAGCTCAGAAATGCTTTCTTCTTTATCTTTCTCCTGTTTAAGTACTTCCCTAAAATTCTCTGAAATTTTAGGTATCTCATCTACTTCTACCAACTGAACATTCTCATCATTCAAACCACCATCTAAATATAATACAAATGACTCTAGATCTATGTGGACTGCATTAATGGGATGATTAACTGGCTTCTCTTTTCTAGTGATCATGTATTTCATTTTCTTTTCCCTATATATTTTTCTCAACTGACCAAACACGGGAATGGTGGCATAAGAGAAGTCAAGTTGAATGGTTCCCTTTAGTTTTGCACCCCGTGACCTGGAAAAAAGCATTCCAAACCATGGTGGAACATCGGCAACAACCACATCCATCAAAACATTCTTGGCTGGGATTTGGTCTAAAGATACTACCAAGTCTTTGATAAGACCAATACAATTGACCCTACCAGAGTCAAAGGAGTACAAATCATGGTATTTGCGGGTAATATCAAGTACCAAATTCTCCATAATGGCTTTGGTCATCAAATTCCGCGAGGCTCCAGAGTCCAACATAGCATTATGTAAAATGAACTCATGTAATCTAAGACTCAGGTAAAAGGGAGGGACTTCACTTTATTCTGACTGAACTTCTATGGCTGGACCAAAAATGAGTTTAGGATAATCATCTTCAACATTTACCATATCTTATACGGAGTCTATTTGCAAAATTATAGACACCTGATGTTTATAAGTACTATTTTTCACCAACTCATTCAAGGGCATGGACACCTTTAGCTTAGAAATTTCATTTTCCAAATTACAAGAAGGAACTTTTTCTACCTCTTTGATGGGAGGATCTTTCTTCTCTACTTGCTCCTTTGTTGTGCTATGCTGTTTCTTTTCATTTGCGATGTTAATTGTTGAGGATGGATTGCTGGGAGAGGGATCAGTAGGCTCTTTCCCTTTCCTTTGGGTGTTTGAAGAGTCATTTTTTGATTGCAGCTCTTTTCTTTTCTGAATAGGATTGATTGGCACATCTCTTCTCCTCAAATAATACTGTTTTTTTTGCACTGACAACGCATTCATGTATCCTCTTTGATAATCATCAGACTCTTCCTCTAACACTACATCATTGGCCAGTATGAAATCTTCATCCTTTCGAATGTCTGAAATCATTGTGTATTCTTCATCTTCTGTGAGAAATATGGGGGCACCCTCTGCAGTGAAGAAATGGTTGGCTTCAACCACTATATCATCATCATCATCTGTTTCCATTCCTTGAACATAATTTTGCTGGGGTTCTAATATTTTTTTGTTGTGTTGCTTGGTCCTGCGCTCTCTGTTCTCTTTGTTTAATTCTGAATTGTGGTTGTTGATTTCCTCTAAAATTTGGATTCCTGATTTGTGCTTCAGGTCTATCTGAAATAGTCAATCTATCAACCATCTTCTCCACTGTCCGGATCAAAGTTTCCATGAGAGGTTTCTTCTTTCACAGTGACTCTCTTTTCATCTCTAGTCCATGCTCTTCTGGCCAGAAAATTCGCTTCTACACTCACAGCTATCTTCTGCATGTCTTCAAGTGTGGTAGGATCTTGTTCTCTTAGCTGATATGCCATATCAGCATCGAAGCCATCTGGAAACTTGAGCAAAGCTAACCCCATAGCGGGTTTTAGGTTGGCTAGAATAACATTATACACAACATTAAATCTCACACAATAATCCTGTACAATTTCACCCACATTCCTTTTTATATTTTCATATTCAGATAGGATTTGGAGTGGGTTTTTCTTTACCTCCCACCGGTCTAATAATTTCCTATGTAGCTTATGCAAAGTGTGGATACAGCCTGTTGGTAAGGCTCTGAACCACTTTCTAGATTCACCTCCAAAGCTTTGGACAAACAATCTTGTGGTTACATTTTCTGCCTCTACCTCATTAAGATCAAAAAATTCATTCATCTTATCAACATGTTGCTGGGTTGTGATGCTTTGGGTGGCATCAAAGATAGGTATTTTACTTTGGTAGTCAGCAGGCATATCATTCAGGTTCTGAGGTAAAACCAAGGGTGCATACCAGGTAGCCATGACTCGAGGTGGATTTACAACAGTGTTTGTGCTACTAGGATGCAAGGTAGGTGTTGATGGAGGAGATGAAAGCTGAGAATTGACTTTTGAGACTGATGGAAATGCTGATGAATTAGGGGGAGGAAAAGCTACTTCTGATAACTCTAAAGGCTCAGGGATATTGGTTACAGTGATAGATGTCTAAGGGGAATTCAAAATATAATCATCAATTGATGTATTTTCCCTTTGAATTTTGAGATCTACAAGAAATTCTGGATCTAAAACTGTGTCATCAAGTGCAGTTTCAGACTTACTTCCAAACAAAGAAAGCTCAAAACATTCATCAAAAGAGAGGTCTTCTACAAACAACCACTCACTGGGCCAAGTGTGGGATCTGAAAATAGGTCTAGGACTTAATGATCCTTCTTGTCTTCTGATTATCCTTCGAATGATATTAGGATTTTCAAACACAGGGGGAGGATTTGGATCAGGGTTGGCCCTAGTGTATCTTCTTGAAGCCAGTGTGGTCAAATTTCTACTCTGCAAAGTTTTATTTCAGCCTAGCAAACTCTGAACATCATCATCCAAAGTCCAAGAATTTATATTGAAGATATTACTGGGGTGATCAATATTTTTTTATAAATGGTCCCCAGTATGGTCGCCAGAAATGTTAGCACCTAATCTGGACCTTAGGTTGAAAGAAGGAAAAACAGGGTAACTTTAAACCACGCTCAGCCTTGTAGCTAGCCCTACAAGGTCAAGAGAGGGCTCTCCCCATGAAAGATATTAAATGAAATATAGAAGTAAGCTGATTTTAGGTTAGGTATAATAATAGGAAAGGCTTTAATGAATTTCAGGGTTGTATGGAATAAATGGGGCAATTTGAAACTGGGGAATTAAATCAGAGATACAAGGTATTTCATGGGGCAAGGTAGGCAGGGATTTTAACAATTAAGTTTAAATAATGATGGGATGGTAAGACTGGTGAGAAGCTGAAAAGGGCATAGGAGATGGATCCTTTTCAAATAAAAGAAAACATAGATTATTGAATGATTTCCCAAGGCAGAGCATTAAACAATGGATTCTACCTATCTATCTTGAAAGCATTCAAACAAAAAATGTGAATGAATGAATGGTAAACATAACAAGTAACATATGAAAACAAAGGAAAGAAAAATGATAAAATCCATACCACATGGATCCCACAAATCAGAGCTGCATATCTTTATTAATTCCTTGTCAAACTGTTACAATTGGAGTGCAGAGCATCCTCAAATGATTTCCAAACTAATTCCACCTTTATTCCCCTACTAACCCCCTTACAAATCATTGAAAATTACATTAAATATACAGAAATTGAGGGTAGTAGATCCATAGAAAAAGGGATTTGATTCACTGAAATCCAAACATAGGAAGAAAACCAACAATCTTCCCTTGAAAATAAGGAGAAACAATACATTTTGACCATCTGGAGAACTTGTAGCTACACTGAATGAATGAAAATAGGAAACCTAAAGAACATATCCCTTTTTCATCGCTGCTGTAGAAGTATTTGTTTCATATTTAGTTTCTAGACCTTTAACCATTGTCTCTGTCTTTATGCCTTTGAAGAAAAATCCACTTTTGAAGAAAATTCCTTTGAAACCATAAAAATGAAATTTTACCTTTAATGAAGAAAAGTCCCTTTTTTTGGGTGAAAAAGGGTAAAGGAAAGGATGGTGGGCACATATGCGATCACAAATCACAATCGAAAATCGCAATCAGGACAGGGAAGGGGGTGTATCACATAGTAGAAGGGATGCGGTTGGGAATTTGAGATGCGACAGTGTATAGAGAAAAAGGGGAAATCACAATCGCAAATCGGTGTTTGGGAGCGGATGTAACACATAGCGAAAAAAATGAAATACGCGATGCAACGAAGTAATACCATAGAGCGGGGATAATAAACAAGAGAAAACAACATCCGATGATATAAATCCTTTGAAAACAAACAAAAATGAGTTTTCCGCTTTTACAATGGGAAAAACCAATTTTTATTGAAAAGGCGGAAGGTGTTTGTAGAAATTATATGCACTACGCATGCATATGTCCAAGATTCTTCTAATCACACATTATTTTAACTTCATGCACAATACAAAATCTATTCCACCATTGATCATCACATGCGGAAATTAAATCAATTGCATGCACACATGAAACCATTGAAATTCACACACATTAACACAGTGTTTTAACGGGAAAGCCTGAAGCTAAAAACCCCAACTATCTATATATAATATATGTCATATAGATCATGTAACAATCCTCATACAAAGCTTCTCACAAGCTCTCAGTACAATCCAATCGCTACACACTAATCAGGCCCGATCTTGCAAATCCATGCACCAATCTTTGCCAGCCTTTGGCCTGCCTCTACTGCGCAATCCCTGCTGAAGAATGGCTCTCGATGAAATCGAATTGCTTCATCCTTTCTCAAGCAATCCTTAAAGGTGTTGGGGCCCTTGTTTTGAATACTTTTTTTGAACATTTTGAATTTTGAATAAAGGACAAATTTTTGGGTTGCAGAACGACACATGGCAGTCGCAACCAAGTCGAAACTACAGTGAGTAGCGGAGCTACCGAGGTTGCGAGGAATCAAGAGATAGTAAAAGAAAGCAGAAGCATAAGCACAAACGGAGAAAAGATACAGCGGAAGACAGAAAGAAGAACTCATAGATAACAAAAGAGAACCCGGAAGCCGCTGAAGAAGAACATAAGAGGAACTAGCAGTTGCGATGGTGGGTGAATAAATAGCAGTCACCCGGCCGAAAGAAGAGAGGAATAGAGAGAAATTGAAGAGGATTGAGTAGATGCTGCATTGGGAATCCATTCCGAGCATGATATGTTGTGTAACCAGCTCCAATAATAGAAGAAAAGAGATATCAATGCCTTAGAAATAAGCCACTTCGAGGGGGCAACTTCCAATACATTACATAAATGAACAATTCTTGGATGATACAATTTACAAAACCTCATTTCTATATATAGGAGTCCATGTGGCCATAATGTAATCCTAGTGGGACACAATGTAATCCTAGCCGACCTAACAATAATAATTTAAGGGCACAATAATAACAAAATGGGGGTTACAAGGGTACAATAATAACAATAAGGGGGTTACACTAAAAACAATAAGGGACTATACTAGTAATATAGGGACCTAACATACCCATCTCCTTCAAAAGAGTGTTGTCCTCAACACTTGAATAGCTCTGGGTGCTTCTATATAAACTTCTCATCCTCCCATGTAGAATCTTCATTGGGTAAGTTCTTCCACTTGATGAGATACTCTAAAACTGATCGATTCCGTAGCTGTCGAGTTCTTGTTTCCATGACCGCTTCAGGTTCCAATATGATTTTTCCTTCCTCATCAAGTTCTAGAAATATTGTTTGAACTAGAATATTTTCACCTATAACCTTCTTTAAGCATGAAACATTGAAAACTGGATGCACTCGCGAAGAAGCAGGAAGCTCCGATTTGTATGCCATAGTACCAATATTTTTCAACACCTTGTAAGGACCATAGTACTTTGGCAATAATTTATTATCCTTCTTAGCTTTCTTGAGGGACATTTGTTTATATGGTTGTAGGCCTAAAAATACCCAATCTCCTACATAAAAACTTATCTCACTGCGATGTTGTTATGCCTGTTGTTTCATTCGATTTTGTGCCAAATTCAGGTTAACCTTTAAGAGTTGGAGAACTTCTTGCTGATGCTCGATGTGATCTTCCATTGCTTGAACCTTATAATTTTCCCTCAAAGATGATGTGATGGATGGTGGATGATATCCATAAAGTGCCATAAATGGGGTCATTTTTGATGTAGTATGGAAGGAAGTGTTATACCACCATTCAATGAGAGGTAACCACTTGACCCATTGTGTTTGTTTATCAGATACAAAACAACGAAGATATCCTTCCAAACATTTATTTACCATCTTAGTTTGACCATCATATTGAGGATGATAAGATGAGCTATGAGCTAATTGAGTACCCAAACAAGAAAATAACTCTGTCCAAAAATTTCCAGTAAAAATGGGATCTCTGTCGCTCACAACAACCTTTGGGTTTCCATGTAGCTTTTGAATTGTTTCCATAAATGTAGTAGCAACTGTACTTGCTTTAAATGGATTAGATAATGCACAAAAGTGTGCATACTTGGTAAGTCTATCAACTACCACCATGATGACACTCTTTCCTTCGGACTTAGGTAAACCTGTGATAAAATCCATTGAAATCTCCTCCCAACGTTGACTTGGAATGGATAAAGGTTGTAGAAGTCCCGGGGTCTTAATTATCTCAACTTTATTCTGCTGGCAAACCAAACATTCCGCCACAAACTTTTGAATATCAGATTTAAGGCCATCCCAAAAAAATTCTTTCTTCACCCTGTGGTAAGTTTTTAAAAATCCTGAGTGTCCTCCTAAAGGAGAAGTGTGCAATTCCAGAAGAATCTTTTGTTTTATTTTGGAATTCTTACAAAGATATAAGCGATCTTTGTACCATAAGGAATCATTTTTCCAACTAAATGTATCAGATGTACTAGGATCTTGCTGCAACTTTTGAATGAGTGTCCATACATCTTTTTCCTTCTTCCATTCCTCTCTTGCTTCAGTTATCCAATCTGGTTGGATAATAGAAATGGCACAAAGCAATGCTTCCACCTCTTCATTCTTTCTTGAGAGTGCATCTACAACAACATTAAACTTTCCTTTTTTGTAGATTATTTCAAAGTCATAACCCAACATCTTTGTGACCCATTTTTGTTGCTCTTCTGAAGATAGTCTTTGTTCCAAAAAGTGTTTAAGACTATCATGATCGATTTTTACCTTGAAGTGTCTTCCCATTAGGTAAGTTCTCCATTTCTTTAGTGCATGCAGTATTGCTAACATTTCCTTCTCATAAATAGGTTTCTGTAAATACTTTCCTTTGATTGGGCGACTTTCAAAAGCAATGGGTCTTCCTTCCTGCATTAAAACTGCACCAATTCCATTTCCTGAGGCATCACATTCCACAATAAAGGTTTTTGTGAAGTCTGGTGTAGCTAAGACCGGTGCTAGGCACATTGCCTCTTTAAGACGTTCAAAGGCCTTAGTTGCTTGAGGAGTCCATGAAAATGCATCTTTCTTCAATAATGTTGTTAGAGGTGCTGCTATTCTCCCATAATTCTTAACAAACTTGCGATAATACCCTGTTAACCCGAGAAATCCTCGCAACTGCTTTATGGTTGTGGGGACTTTCCATTCCTTAATGGCTTTAATTTTGTTAGGGTCTGCTTTAACACCCTCGTGAGATACAATATGACCCAGATATTCCACCTCTTGTACTCCAAAGAAACATTTGGATGTTTTTGCATATAATTATTTCTCCTACAATAGTTTGAGCACCCTGTCAACATGTTGAACATGATCCTTCCAAGACCTGTTGTAGATTAGTATATCATCAAAAAATACTAGCACAAATTTTCTAAGGAAGGGTTGAAAATGGAATTCATCAACCCTTGAAATGTAGAAGGTGCATTGGTAAGGCCAAAAGGCATGACCAAAAATTCATAATGACCCTCATGAGTTCAAAATTTTGTTTTTGGAATATCTTCAGTCTTCATTCTAATTTGATGATATCCTGAACGAAGATCCAACTTGGTAAAATAAATTGCTCCATGTAATTCATCCAATGATTCATCAATCACAGGAATGGGAAATTTATCTTTAATGGTGAGCTTATTGAGCTCCCTATAATCCGGACACATTCACCATGATCCATCCTTCTTGTGTACCACTACTACAGGAGCAGAGAAAGAACTTTGACTAGGTTGAATTATACCCGCCTCTAACATTTCTGCAATCATACGTTCAATTTCGCTCTTTTGGACATAAGGATATCTATAAGGCCTGATGTTTGGAGGAACACTTCCTGGAATCAAATGAATAGCATGATCATGATCACAAATAGGTGGGAGTCCTTTGGGAGTTTTAAACACCTTGGAATGATTGTCCAAGACTTGTTGGAGATCTGCAGAAATAGATGATTTTGATGTTGGAACTTCTAGTGAGCATAATTGTGCAATGACGCCTCGTTGTTATTTTTTTAGAAGCTTTGTCATGACATTAGAGCTTATTATCTTTCCCGACTTCCCTGTAATACCCAGTAATTCAACTTCCTTTCCTTCTGAAAAAAAATTCAAGAAAATTTCTTGAAAATTAAAAGCTACCGTCCCCAAAGATTGTAACCATTATACTCCTATTACAACATCAACACCTCCCATAGGAATGGAAATCATTGGACTAGTCAATACATATTCCCCCATGGTTAGCTTGATATTATGGCATTTTCCAAAGAATTTATAGTTCCTCCATTTGCAACCATCACTTGAAATTCTGGTGCTGGGTATAGGAAACAATTTAAATCCTTGGCTACCTTATAATGAATAAAATTATGGGTCCTACCTGAATCAATCAACACTATTACCTTTCTTTTTTTATATGTCCTTCTATCTTGAGAGTTTTAGGAGTGGTAATTCCTGCCAATGCATTACACGATATGGTTGGATTCATTTCTTCCTCTTCTAGAGCTGGTTCCTGCTGTATATCCTCTTCTTATTCATTTTCTTCTTCCTCTTCACAATCTATGTAAAATAATTTCTTCTCAACACACTTATGACCTTTAGTGTATTTTCTATCACAACTGTAGCAAAGCCCTTTTGCTTTTTTTTCTTCAAATTATTGTGGTGTCAACCTTGTAGGTTGTGGAAATCTAGGTGTAGCAACACTTCCTTCTTTATAGAATTGAGTGGTAGGATTCCTTGTCGCCATTATTTTACATTCAACTTTTCTTGCCAACCTGAATGCCTTCTCCAATGAATCTGGTTCCAAAACGCAAACTTCATGTTGGATGTTATCCTTTAAAGTGCCTATGAATTGATCGATCCTATATTCCTCTGGAATATTATTTACCCTTATATTCAATTTTTGGAAGTCCTCAATGTGCTACCCCACTAAACCCTTTTGTTTGAGATTTATCAATTGGCTAAAGAAGGTGTTGCTCTTTGTATCCTCATAATGTGCTATCATTTCCTCCGTAAAAATTGACCAAGTGACAATTTTTTTATGGGAGAAAATCCATCGATACCATACAAATGTATTTTGTTCTAAATGTAAAGTTGCAATGCGTACCTTTTGTGTGTTTTGCACATTATGGAGATCAAAATATTGCTCCATTTGTAGTATCCATGTTAGAGGATCCTTTCCATCAAACTTCCTCATATCCATTTTTGGAATATGGTGGTTCTTCCCGCCAACATTAGAGTTTATGAAATCACGATTAACATTTATTTTGTTCTCATCATGAGGTTCTTCTACTATCTTTTCACCATTAGGAAACATTTCTTGTATCAACTTTGTCAAACCTTCTCTGTCTGCTTTTAGATCATTCTTCATGTTTTCCATGTTGTCTTTCATGTCATCCATCTTAGCTTCCATGCCATCCATCTTAGCTTCCACGCCAGCTTCCATGCCATCCATCTTAGCTTCCACGCCTTTCTTCAAAACTTCCATTTCATTTTTTGTTGCTATTTGCGAGAGTGAAATTTGTTGCACTTGCTCTTGTAATTTTGATGGATCATGTTGCAATTATTCATCTTCATGAGTCATAGTAGAGCCTTCTTAAGGCTTAATGGGTGTTGAATTATTTTTATGGGGCATATTTTAGAACCCAATACTGATATCTATTCTACAATATGCCCTTGGAATCAATTCAAATTGATTCTTCAAACAAGACTTATGCAATTCGGAAAAAAATACACACCTTTTTCTTGCTTTTGAGGAGCTTGATATTGAAATTGGATTATCTCTGTGATTGCAGCACTTCAATATCTCAATTTTTGTACCACCGTAGCCCTTTGAATTATCTTTCAAATGCCATAGGTCTGACCTGATTTGGATTCTCCAAGAAAAATTTGTGTCCAATCTCCCACAATGACCTAATTATGGAATGGTTCAGTAGAGCGAATTTGTACGAATTCCCATGTGTCATTGTTTCGTCCTTTGTCTCTGAAATTGATAGCTAAGAAACTATAGTCCGTGTACTTTTGACCACTTTTTACGACACTCCAATCCGATGCCCAGAGAGAGAGTTATTGAAATTTTCCCACGATCACCTCTTTGAGATGAAATTCAGGAGCCTGAAAAAGCACTACCTTCCACAGATCATATCTCCAACAATATTGCGAACCAAGATCTGAAATTTTTTGAAAAATTTCCTCAGGATTTCAGCTTCACACCATATGAATTTCAGATTCTAAACCTTCGTAGAAAACAATTTATAGCGAAAATTCCATGATGACCTGTTTAGGAGCTTGAAAAAAGACCTAACTTCCACAGATGATATCTCCGAAAATATTGCGAACCAAGCTCTGAAATATTTATACAATCGTCCGCAAGATTTCAGCTTTGCACCCTAAACATTTCAGCTTCTAAAACTTCGTAGAAAAAAAGTTATAGCGAAAATTCCACGATGACCTGTTTGGAGCAGCGAAACCCTAAAATCCAAAGCTCTGATACCAAATGTTGTGCAAACCAGCTCCAAAGAGAGAAGAAAAGAGATATCAACGCCTTAGAAATAAGCCACTTCGAGGGGGCAACCTCCAATACATTACATGAATGAACAATTCTTGATGATACAAATGAACAAAACCTCCTTCTATATATAGGAGTCCATGGGGCCATAATATAATCCTAGTGGGGCCACAATGTAATCCTAGCCGACCTAACAATAATAATGTAAGGGCACAATAATAACAATATGGGGGTTACAGGGGTAGAATAATAACAATAAGGGGGGCTACACTAACATAATAAGGGGCTACACTATTAATATAGGGGCTTAACATGATATTTCTGTAGTTCCTAGGCTTCTTTACCTATATTTTTGTCCTATAAGATGTCTGTGACAGACTTGTAAAGCTCTTTCTGTGGAAGCAATGTAAATATGGATTTGGTTGAAGATTATTAATATACCTGCAGGTTGCTATCTGATTCTATGAGTTACATGCATGCATGATGTCTATGATGCTTTAAAATTTTATTTGCTTAATACCTGTTCGAACTTCTGAATGTTCTTGTGGATCTAATGATGCTTATGTAATCCATTCTATGTTAATTATGAGTTGTGGATCCCTCCATCCCCATTGATCTATTCCCCTTACGCATGCGGTCGCGGCACGCCTCGGGTGAGACTCTCTGCTCTCCGGAGTAGGGTGACAATGCCGGCGTGTTTCTAGACTACAACGGATACCCTTGTTGGCCCTAACCTCTGAACCTGGGTCTTGCCTGTGAGACCTATTTCTTCGCCAACAAATGGTTCTGTTGCCGGGACCCTACACGTTATGAGGGGAACTAGAACATGGTATCGAGGATCTTCGAAGGAGAAATATGACGATGGTGGGATAACCATCTAGACTAGTTTTTTGCTCAGCAAGCAGAGTTGACAAATCAAAAGGAGGGGGTGCTCAAGGATCTCGTCCTTTTCTCAGATTCCGCCAGTGACACCTACGATATCCTCCAGGGAAAATTCCCTAGCGACCTCTACAATTGGTTGCGGAGATTGTAGACCAGGGTACCTAGGGATAGCTTGCGAAGGATAAATCGCAAGTGGGTGCATAGAGATCTGGTGGCACTGCATCGGTTGGATACTGAGTTGACCCGCGTGGTGGATTTTTGGGTAGAGACCACTTTGGATGGATACATTGTGGAGTTCACCACAGAGTGCTACCAATCCTTCTCGAAGGTTGAGGCCATCTTCTTCTCTGGGCTGAGAGGGAAACTTCTCAAGGAGATTCCGTTGTGGATTAAGGCCCTGATGGTGGACGAAGGGCTGATAGAATTCAAAAATTCGAGCATGGAAGCGTAAACCTCCAGTGCTAGGGGAAGGGCTGAAGGGACAGATGCTGCATGAAGTGTGAAGCGGGGGGGAGTAGGGAATGGACATTGAGGCCACAAGGAAGTTGAGGGAGCAACATGCACATCGGCAGGCGCAGATCGCCGACAGGTGGCGAGAAAGGGTGATGCGGGAGTTGAAGCGACGGGAAGACAACAGGAAGAATCAGAAGGAGGCGCCTCAGAGGATAAGAAGTATGGACACCCAGACGGATACCTGGGAGAGGGAAGGGACTGCTGTGGGAGTGCGACGGGTGCATGGGAGCCCAGCTAGGAGAGAAAGGGAGACAACAACTGACGAAGACGATACAGGTGTGCAGCCCGAAGAAGGTTCCGATGGTGAATGGTACGTCGTGATGTAGCGGTTGTTTCAAGAGCGGTTGGCATTAATCTATCGAGGTAGCACTACTTCCCAGAATTTGCATGGCAAGGATCCCTACCTTCCCCTAGTACTTTATAAACCCTTAAGTAATATTTTTGTTAAGTTACAAGCATTAAGTCGATTGCACAGCAGTTCAGTGTCGCATGTTAGTAGCAGTGTTACTAGTAGTATTACAGTTCCTAGTGGTATAGTCACACAACCAACACCCGAAGGGTTTATTATGGTCACCCCTTTGTAAGAAAATATGGCCAGGTCATTCACCCAGTATCCAAAATTCTCTGGCCGAGGCAACGATGATGTGGAGCAACACTGGTATCTCTGCGAAGCCATATGGAGGGCTCGACAGACACCAGATGCAGGGAAGTTAATAGAGTTCCAAACCACGCTCAAAGAAAGGGCTCTGCGATGGTTCATCAAGTGGTCCGAGGCCCATCTGAATCCAGTAATCGCCGACGTTAAGCAGGATTTTGTCCGCGAATTTAAGCTTCCCCAAATAGACCAGCAGGGTCTTTCCGAGCTCTGGGAGATTAAGCAGAGAGAAGGGGAGACTGCATGGGAGCTGATGCGCCGATTCAAGAACGTGATCAGGAAACTCAGCTACCCGATCAACCCAAACCATCAGAGGGATTGGTTCATCAAGGCTCTGCTTCCCTTGACACTAAACCCCCTCACCCAGCAGAAGATTGACAACTTGTAGGATGCTTTGGAGCAGGCCATGAATATAGAGGCCATGGGGGGCTACACTTAGGAATATCGGGGAGGGCCAGCCCCACAGGATCCTTCCTTGGTAGGAATATAACATCAGATCGCCAGTATGACTGAAAAGCTCAAGGAGATGCAACTGATAAGACCAGCCAGGCCGAACGTTTGGTGCACTCATTGCCTAGTCGAAGGGCATGTCGCAACCGTGTGTCCCCGGTTGCATGGCACAGGTGTGGGACCCTCTGTTGCGACAATCCAGGGGGGTCCACCTATGGGGGTGGTGGGACAATGAACCCGCAGGGGGGTATACCAATCGCAACAGCCTTATGCGGGGTTCCCACCTCAACCAAACCCAACTGCCACGGAATACTATGAAATTTGTCGGACGATGGGCCATCAACCTCGGATGTGCCCAATTCTATAGAAGTACTCCAACGTCCCAAACAATGCATATTGTGAGTTTTGTGCTTCCACGACTCACAACACCGAGCAGTGCATAGATCTTAATGCTCTAGCGGACCGGTTGGACCGACCCTCCTATCGGGTGAACGAGGCTTCCAGGGGCCGAGGAGGCGGCATGCGTGGCAGCCGCACAGGGGGGAAGGGTCCGCTGAAATGTTACAACTATGACCAGGAGGGTCACGTGGCCCGAGAATGCCCCCTTCCCCGACACCCATGGTGTTCATGGTGCCGCGTGAATGCCCATGCAACAGAGGACTGCCCAGAACTTATCAAAAAGTGGGAGGAACGGGCACGGCAAAGGGCCACGAATCTGGTCAACTCTGAACCTCAGGGGACCATGACTCCGGCCATGTAGAATGTAGCTATCTTGACGAGAGGCGGTAAGAAAACAGGGGAGGATGCTCACGGAAAGGAGCCGGCATGGGCTATACGGCCAGCCTCCCCGAACCAGTTAATCAGGTCGGATGCACAAAAGAAGTACTTTCAGGAGGCGGTAGAGACATTTGCTCAGCTGAGAGGAGCCAAAGGCCTAGAGATACCCCTGACGACTGATCTCAGTGAGCAGAGCGCCACCGGAACCTTGATTGAGGAGTGGCTCTAGTTATTCCTCAAAATTTTTGACAATGTTGCGATGCGGCAGCAGCTCAAGCATACCTTGGAAGACATACTGCAGGGGAATACAGGGCCAAGGGAACCTGTGAACACAGCACCCCAGTACATCCAGAAGGTCAAGTGGAACAAGCGAAGAACGGGATAAGAGTTCCGGCTTCACACGCAATTTGTGGGATTCTAGATCAGCGACACCATGCTTAACTTAGGATCTGATGTCAATATCCTACCGCGGAAGACATGGGAGGCTCTTGGCCAACCACGACTAACCTACTCACCAATCCAGCTTAGAATGGCAAACCAGTACTACATTGTGCCGATCAACTAACTCCAAGATGTCGAGGTCGGCATTGCAGGGGTGAAGACTTACACAGACTTTGAAGTTATTTATATTATGGGAGACAAGGATCCTTACCCTGCCCTGTTAGGCGTCGATTGGGCTTTTGAGAATTATGCTATCATCAACCTCAAAAAGGATTTGATGATCTTCGACGATGGAGAGGTCTAGGTCACTCAGCCTCTTGACCCGTATAGGGGCCCAAGATATACAAAAATGGTGGATAACCGGGAGGATGCTCATATTTTGGAAAACCTCTATCAGATGACAGTAGGGAAGCGGGAGGACTATATTAACCTGACCGCGACCGGCTCCATCAGTTGGCGCAGTGTCCAGAGCTCGAAGCTGGGATCGGAGCTGGCATGGGAAGATTGGTAGCAAGGTGGGTATGAGACCAACACGCGAAGGTGTGCCAATATTTCCCGAGTTCGTTGGATATGCGCAGAGATCAGGGAGTACCCCACCCTGTCGAACATGCAAGCCGTCAATAACTCTATTGCAAAGGTAGAAGAAATGGTACCAGAAAGAAGTAGGATACCACTTTTGGAGTGCTCCAAGAGAATAAGATAATGTTTAGAGTCCACATATTATTAAAAGCTAATAATATTCGACATATATATTTTTAGACTGGCAATCTAAAAATAGATTCCGCCCAATATGTCTAAAAATAGAAGTCCATCTATTTTTCCAACTTGATCAACCATCCACAAATAGCATCCTGCAACTCATAGAATATGATCGACATGTCTAAAAATAGACTTTGTGCAAAAACTCACCTGTGTGGGCCCCACCTAGTTTAGGTGATTATTTTCCAACTAGGATCAGGAATGATGTTTCAAGATGCCTCCTTCACTATTTCTTGTTTCAATCTTCAACAGGATTTATGGTGGGACCCCAAAGGGAATCGCAATGGCAAGTCGGAGTGGGAGCAGGAAATCATATAACGGAGCTATTGAAAACTTTTGATGCGATAGTGTATAGGGAAATCGCAATCGCAATCGGGAATTGGAAGGGGAGTGGGGCGGAAGTAAAGGACTATGGGAAATGATGATTGCGATTGGCGATGTGTGATCAATCACATCGGCGGGTCGAGAGTGGAGCAAAGTGCCATTGAAATAATGCGATGCGATGGAAAGGTCAATGCGATGAAAATTAAGAAATATTTTAAAATTAATCTTTCACACTTTACAAAGGGAAAACCCCTTTTCATTTGAAAAGGGCGGAAGGCCTTCAGGTGGGGCCCAGGGGTAAATCGCAATCGGAAAATCGGGAAAGCAGGTTTAAGTGCTTGAAAATAAAATCTGTAATTGGCGATATGTGATTCGATTGATCGGAGGTGGGTCAATCGAAAGTTAATCCAATTGCATCGGAGTAATCGGGGAAGGGTCAACTGGGAGTTAATCCAATCGCCTCGGAGTAATCGGGGAAGGGTCAATCGGGACTTAATCCAATCGCATCGGAGTAATCGGGGAAGGTTCAATCAGAACTATGGGATTGAATGTTGCGATTGGATCCCAGGGAAATGGTTGCGATCGAAAGAGGGGATTATAATAAAAAACTTTAAAATTTTATGAAACAAATTCTAAGGGACAAATGGGAAAAGGGGTAGTTTTAGGCTATTGGGGACTTTTGTTCACTTAGGCATATTTTTCAATCCAGGAGTCAGTTTAGAGAGTATAATATGCCGTTTGAAAGCTCTTTCCGGGATCTTTCTCATGGACACACTTAGAACATGATTTTACACTAAATTTTTTGTGAAAAACACCTTTGAAGGCAAGGTGGTGGCTCTGTGGAGATAATAGCTTATGAAATGCAACTTATTACATATGAAGACATAAAATTACATAAAATATGATAATAAAAGCAAAGTACCATGTTTTCTCCTCAAAACATGGTTTTGAGGTGAAAATTACAACAATCTCAATAGAAAAATTCCTTGATCTTCCCAGATACTGTGCCTCTGAGTTTATTTTTCCTCCTCGTGATCTTGCTAATATTTATGACACTTGACTCATTGATTTGACCATGATGAGACCCTAAAACCTAATGATACCAACCCTGTGACCTACTGACATGAATTACAAAGGGCAAATGAATCATGACTGAAGACCATAGAGAGGGGAATCAACAAGTGTCACATGAGGGAAAACTGATGAAATACGACTACCATCAATGAATTCATGACCTAATGGAATGATGAAAATTTATGGTATGGGACTCCTAATATGCAAATGCAAAAGAGTAAGTTGGATCACTAATGGAAGTATGACTAGACTAACACTAACACCATGGAACATTCTTTGAGGATAGGACCCCCTTCCATGATTATAGGGATCCTAACCTCTCCTTCTCCCTCTATATAAACAAGCCTTCTCCCTTTACAAAAGCTAGCTGAACATATAGCCAAAAAGATGAACTCGGAGAAGAGATACTATAGCTGAGTAATCGCTATAGAGAAGGTTGAACCAAGGAGAATTCCATAGAGAGAGCCCCGTCCAAATTCTCAATGAGCCTTTGTGAGACGCGCTCTGCTGGAACCCTGTTGGAGGAGACCGCAATGTCGGAGCTTGGTTTTACTCTTCCTTATTTTAATTAATATACTCGACTATGGTATTGGTTACATCTTTGTGTTATGTTTATTTAACGCATTTGATTTAGTCTTCTTTGACTGACTGATAGTTATGAATGCGAAATATTATGTTGTGTATCATCTTTTTTTCTTTTGTATGTGCAGGTATCCGGGCGTGAGAATGAGTGGATTGTGATCTATCGAAATAGGAGCAAGAGGAAGCCACTCTTCCCGACGACACAACAGTGCGGGACCTCCGGTAAGTTATCTACCAAGTCTTTGTCCATTCGCTAACTAGGAATTGATGTCATAGCATGTCTTGTTTGTGGCTAGACCCACTCTAGGGCTAGTGGGATCGCCTCTATCCGCAGATGGGATTTACCTAACCAACACATACCCATATGAGGTCCTCAAATTTTCTATTCTCCTGTAAGACAGTTTCTCAGAATATCTAGACTCTCTACTTCAACACCATAGGATCTATCTTGAAATGCATGATCTTTTCTCGAAATTCCTCCTCTGGAAATTCTAGTTCCCCGTTGAATGTCTTTGTATCTGTCTGCACCAGATGCCCCATGACCACAGCTTCAACTTGAGATTTTTACTGGCCATCCAGAAATGGCTCATCCTGAATGCTATATTTTTCATGTTTACCCACATGATCATGTCATCATGTCGGTTGATTACTACTAACTCCTTATTTGATTCTCCTTGAATTTATTTTTCCTGTCCCTCTCCACATGTGAGGATAATTTATCCATATTCTCTAGTTTTCAAACATGGATGGACTGGTGGACTATTATCTACAAATAATTTCCCATACTCTTTATGGATGTTCTCCAAGATATCTATAGACTCAACTACCACATCATCAGAAGGAATTGTTTCCTTCCTTTTTCCGTGTACTTTGTCAAGTTGATTGATTATCACCGACTTATCCTACAAGTTTCTTTGAAAAGCATGGTGTTTTTGTCATCATTTACCTGACTGCTTGGATCCTTCATAGGTTATCTCCTAGAAAACGGTGAACCCAACTATGGAAGATTCCCCATGATCTGAAGAAGTCTCTAACTGTTCTTCCCTTCTTGCCTCCTTATCACTTGGACATGAATGGTCAAGTGCCCAAACTCCTTTGCATATGAAGCATAAGTCTTTCCTCCTTCATACATTATTGTTGTCTCCACAAATATTTGTTACTTCCTCCTTGGTTAACTTCTTACTAAGTAGTTCGATTTTTTTTTTACCAACCCCTCAGTTAGTTCATAAGCAATAGGTGATACAATCAACCCCTTCCTCCAAATGGCCAGCAATTTGGATTTCAATTGTTCACAGATGGCCTTAAATTCTCCTAAGATCGAGAGCATTATCTTTTGCATTTCTGTTTGGATGAATTTTGGATGAGATGTTGTAATTCTGGTGCAGAAATATTGGAGCATATGAAGGATTAAGTCATGACACTCTAGATCCAACATAATTATAACCAATCTGAATTTTTCCATGCGTTCCAAAAATTTTCTCCTCTAAAAGAAGGTAAGAAGGGTGGTGTTTTCCAACCCTTGGAGTGCTTAAACCATTACCTAAAAAATCATCCTCGTGATGTCATCATTGTAGGGCAGTAGTAGTGTTGTTAAGGCTATGATTTTACTAAGACAAGAGACGACTGTGAGTCTAACCTTTTCACAAGAATGCTCCAAGAACCTAGGTTGTATCAAAGAAATCATGGATGGCTTCAAGGCCCAACTTGACCCTTTCCATTTTGATTGCTATATCAAGCTCAAAGCCATGTCCAATGTTTCTAACTATAAGAGGACATATTCTAACTTTGTACCCTTCAATTTGGATCCAAGTTCAAAGAGAAACTTGGTTTTTAGATCCTCCTTTTGGATATCCTTTGACTATTGAAGGATAGCATGGGCCTTTCAAGAGAAAGTTTTGTTGTTATGCTCTTGCTTATGATCTATATGTTTTTTCCATCTGTGTTCCACAGAACTATTGTAGCCAATAGAATCAAATGATGTATCATTATTTTGATTCTTGTGGCATTTCCAAAAGTAAAATGATGAAATTATGGCTTGGCATAGATGGATCTAAATGACAATCAAAGCTCTGCTCCTAATCAATCTCCTCAATATCCTTTAATATAATTAGTGTTGAGCTAATTTATGTACCTAAACTAACACAATTATTTATTATCAATCCGGGTTGTTTATGCTTTGAGGCAAGTTCACTATATGTGAAGATCAGATATAATCAAACCTTGAAAGATAAGCTATTCAAAAGCTGAAAGTAATACATTCTCTAACTCAATTAGTTTAAAAAGAGGAATAATATTGAAATGGTTCTTGACTCAAGAAATCCACTTTCACCTCAATTACCACTTAATGAATCAGAGATTAAAACCAAGAACTTAAGATGGATAAATTATTAATGAAAGAAGCTCTTAACTTAAGAGACATGTAAAGTATTCCATTATAATTCATTCATCTTAATATCAAAAATCTCAACAAGAAACTTACTTGCACACAAACAAAAGAAACCAATTTTAATTCATCATTTTAATAGAAGAGATGCTCAACTTGATACACCTCTTTTTCCAACTTGATAAAGTGATGAATAAGCTATAAACTAATGACATCAATCATTATGCATGAACCATGAAGCAATCTGAAATAAAGCTTTGAAAAACCAGTTCTACAATCATCAAATTACAAGGAAATAAAACTAGTTAACAAGAAAGTGTACTTAGCTTGGAATGGGCCCTTCCACCCTTGCCTTGCACACTTGATAAATGATCTCAGAAGCTTAACTTCAGTCACACATCCATAACATTGAACAGCAAAATGATAACAGCACAAGTCTTCAAATTAACTCCTCAATCCAAAATTGTCACAATATAAAAGTATATAAGTCAATAATAATCCTAATACATAAGCCATCAAAGCTTTGGCTTTAAATAAGAAGTCTCATGAATAAACTGATCTATTTTTACTCAAACAAACCCATCTACTTCTCATCCACCTATCTAAGTCGAATTCATTATTCTTATCCCAAGAAATATGGCCAATCCCATATAATCTCAAAACTGCCCTATTTCTATGGGATTTCTGAATGACTAGTCATGATTGACTCGAACTAAATGGGCCTAATAAAACTTGTTCTGTTCGAACTAAGCATAGGTGGCTTAGTCCTAGTTGCCAAGCTGTCCATCCATGCATTCAACTCGTGCCCAAGTGTCCTGCAACCATATCAACCATATAGCTATTACGGGAATGTCTGAATCAGCCAATTTTGCACTAAAAATCAAACTTTCATAAAAACTTTAGAATTTGAAAAATTAAAATTAAATACCTGAATAGATATCAAATATATGTCAAAATGGAATAAATGGATGGAAAATGGATGGAAAATAGATGGATAAATAAGTTTCTTTGAGCAAAATAAGACCAAAACTAAGGCCCAACATCTCTCCCTTGCTTATCATCAAGCATGTCCCCATGCTTGCCTGTTCCTCTTTGACCTTCTTCTTTCTGAAGTAGATGTTGTACCTGTAGATGCTTCCTGTTGTGCTGCCCTTGCCAAACAATCCAAACCTATGTCATGTCTTTCTTTGAACAAAGCTGCTTTAACCTTCTGCTTTTCATACTTGGCCTGCCACATGTTCTTTTCCTTCAACCACTTAAATGCTTGTTTAGAAATTAGATCATTTTTCCTTTTCAATCTCCCCAACTCTTCTTTCAATTTTTCATTTGTTTTGACCAATTTAGCATTATCTTTCCTGTTTGCTTTGTTCTCTTCTTTTAATTGTTTTTCCACAATTTTGCTAATTTCTAATTGGTCAGTTAAATCCCTGATTTTTCCATCATTGATTTCTTTTTCAAAATCTTGAGTTGTTTTCATTAATGATGCTGCTGCTTCATCATCATATGAGGAATCCCTTTCAAATTCTTCTTGTGGAATGTTATTTTCTTCTTGTGGTCTTGGAAAATATGTTTCTTCTTCCCTGTCTAAATTAATGGGACTTTTATTTGTAAATATTTTGGGAATAGACATCACAGATATTTCATTTTCCATGGCCATGTTATTTTGCTGTTTGGCTCTTGTTCTAGGATATAAGGGTGAATTCATCAATCCTTTACTTTCCTGCTCTGTTTTATCTTGTACCTCTTTAATCTGTTCAGTAAAATGATTTTTAACCATGAATTCTCTCCACACTATGCCCTGCAATCTCACTTGATATTCAACTAGGATTTTAATCAATCCTTGATGATACATCTGTCCTGCCTTAAGCCTGTTTTCATGTCTTGCTGTTTCAATCATTCTTAAGAGGCTTTTATATAGGAAATAAGGTAAATTAATCCTATCTTCTCCCTTAATGTGCTGTAGAAGTTTAACATGATATAAATGGGCAACACTATATCCTCGGTCACAAGTCAAAAACTTTTGGATGATCAAGACCAATTCTCCCCATGGCTCATTAAACCACTCCCTGGGTATACCTTTTGTCCTATCAAATGTCCCCTTTCGGTTTTTCTCAAGGAATAAATTCCATGCTTTCTCCTTGAAGTGTAGCCCTTTATAATACTTTTCTCCTATCATTGGCAAATCTAAGGCTTTGGACAAGTATTCTTGAGTTACTGGGACAATGATTTCTCCTACTCGAGTCTGGTCTTGATTGAAATTCTTTATAAAATCTTTGGTTATCTCCTCAGAATGGCCATTAAATTTCTGTAAAAAGCCTATCATCCCTGCCTGATAAAGTTTTTCTATAGTCTCTTTTCCCCAACTTTCTATTTGAAATTTTGGCTCTACCCTGTTTGCCATTGTTTCTGTAAACCAATCAATGTAGGCCTCTGCTGTTACTAACTTCATTTTAATAAAAATTATGACGTTTTTTTTTTTTTAAATGAAATTCAGTAAGCAAAGAAGCTTACCTTCCTCTTCTGACTCAACTCAACTCTGCACTTTTTTAACCTCTGATATATTCCCTTGCAATAGCACTCTCTGAATTCCCTGTTTAATGCAAACAACACCTGTATACTTCTGTTAATACACTGGTCTCTGTTTTTTTAAATTAAATACACACGCAGCATCACAAATCACACAAACATGATTTACTGTGTATATATAAAATAAAAAACTAAAGAGTGCTCTCGGCCTCATCAAAATTTCCGCAATGTTTTCGGCTTAAGCAAAGGTGTTTGCAAAAATTATTGCTTGCGGGCTCAGCATAAAAATCATAAATATGCAAAAAGCTCTCGGCCTCAACCAAACATAAACACGGCTTCAGCAACCCGACTCCCTTTGACAACCACAGTTCAATGTGACAATCAGGCATTCGATCCCCTGTTTTAGTCAAAAACAAAAACAAAAACGCAGTGGCAGCAAGTGTTTATGGCATTTTTTTTTGTTTTTTTTTGTTTTCATGTTAACTGTTTGTCAAAATATTAATGCGCACAATTCACTCAGCAAAACACGGTTTAGTGCGCAATTAGTCAACAACCACTGCCATGCCACTTCAATCACAGCATTCCGTTAAAACTCTTAATGTGTTACTCATGCAATGAGTTTCCATCAAAATGCTGCGCATCAAAATCTATCAACAATCCTTAAGTGCTGTCAATCTGGAGATAATCACGGATTTGTAGTTACCTGACTGTCAACGAGCGCGTGGAATGTAACCGGGCGCTCCAAATCCCTATTACTTCGGTTAATTGAGCTGGTGGCAAAGCAAAGGATCTAAAAGTTAATGACAAGCAATATCCCATAATCGCTGAGTGTAAATGAACTTCACTGTTACCTGACTTAATCCTGAAAATCTGCTATCTCTGATCGTTGAACCCGGAGTGATTTCCTTTCTTAAATCCGCCTTCTTGCTTTTCCGGAGTGATTTTCACTATTTTGCTGCTTCAAACGCCTTCTCTTCTCTCCGGAATGATGTTTTTTTTCAGAACGCCTTCCTTCTGAGCTCTGGCAATGAGGAATGAGGTCTAAACGGTCATGAATTGACCGAGTTCATGGTTGTACCATGCCTATTGGTGCTATGATGCGCAGTTGGTATGGCTGTCCTCTTTGACCAGTCGCCCGACTGTGTCATGAGGATGCCACCGCCTTGTGCTATGTTTAAATGATATACACGTATTACCACCACCGGCATATGCTATGTTTGAATGATATGCCCGTATTGTCACCACCGACGTGTGCTATGTTTGAATGATATGCCCGTATTGTCACCACCGTGTGCTATGCACGTATGATTTCCATTGTCGTGTGCTATTTTTTTGAATGATATGCACGTATCATTGCCACCGTTATGTGTTATTTTAAATGATATGCATGAACTATTACCACCGCCGTGTGTCCATACGTGCAATGATACTCCTGCATTGTATATGCAATTATCATTTCACCATACCCTGTCAATCATACAAGCCTGTCAACCAGATCATAAAAATCGTGCCCGTCCTTCATTTTGTATGCGCCATATACCTTCGCTTATCCTTATACCATATGCACGTTGATTTTATATATCATTAACCTTATATCTTTTGCGTATTAACCTTATGTATTAACCTTATATCCTTTGCGCTGAATTTTTATATAGATGGTTTTAACGCATTCCTTATTTACACTATGGTATATAGTTTAATATAGCGCATTATTTGTTTTGCCTTCTATGCACATCTTTATGATTTTAAAATGACCATCTTAGGTCATGTTTAAAATCATCACCATACTAATGCTTGATTTGTATATGCAGGTGGAAAAGGTTGTCCTAGCTTGGTCTTTTGCTCTTAAAGAAAAATACTTAGGATTATAGGGAATATGTATGGGAAATGTGTATGAATGAAATGGAATATGTATAGGGGTATTATGAATATAGGATATGTATAAGGAATAATGAATATCCTCAGGTACTAACTTTAACTTAACAAAAACTAAAAATTCCTAAGAAAAATTTGAATTTCAAGCACAAAATGACTATACATATACTTCCCTGGATGATGTTTGTACAGGTGGAATGAAGTCAGATGTTGTAGATGAATCAAAAAGTGAATTTTATTGCTGCTCCTTGTTCTTCATGCTCTGGTTCTTGAATTGAAAATCAGGTCCCTTTGTAATGATTCTTTGTTTCAGGTCCCTCTGCACTGCTCACATAATATGCACATGTTGTTTTGACATTGGCAGGTCTCTCAGGTCCCTCTGTATTGATTTCTTTTTTCAGGTCCCTCTGCTGACAATACAAGTTTCTTCTATACTTCAGCTTTCCAGCTAAAGATCTAATACAAGTCTCCCCCTTGTTTAAGATATGACTTGTCCTCAAGTCAATTGTTGATGGAGAGTACCTGTATTGAAATTATGTGAGAACAGTAGAACAAGAAAAGGAATTCATAGAGTCCAAGTTGCCTTGATTTTCCCCTATGAATTCGTGTTTGCATAGTGCCAGTTGCCTGGTTTTCACTAGCAAACAAATTATTATTTTTTATGTTTTTTTTTTATTTTTTTTTTTATTTTTTTTTTTTTATTATTATTTTTTATTATTATTTTTTATTATTATTTTTATTCAACTACAGGACTGGAAGATGGCTGAACTTGGTGTGCCATGACTTCCAGTTCTGTATCTTCTGTCAGTTGTTTCATAAATGCTTCTTTACTGATAGGCTTATTATAAACTTTGAGCCTATGTCCATTCACTATAAAGGAGGTGGAATCCTGGTCAATTGTCTTGATTTTGACTGCTCCATTATCGAAGATTTCATCAATTTCATATGGGCCTAGCCAGTGTGTTGTGAACTTTGCTTTGAAATATTTGAACTTGGAATCAAAAAGTAATGCCCAATCTCCCTTGCGAAATGTCTTTGTTTTGATATATCTATCGTGCCACTTCATTCTTTGTTGTTGCACCAATGTAGTATGTTCTATGGCTTGTTGACGATGCTCATCCAACTGATTCAGTTCCATGATCCGCTGCTGTTGTGCTTCTGTCAGGTCTAGTCCTAATTCAGCTGTTAGTCTGTATGTTTGTATTTGAAACTATATAGGCAATAAGGCCTCTTTTCCATATACTAACTGGTATGGACTAAAACCAGTTGTATTCTTCCATGTAATTCTATAGGCCCATAGTGCATCTTGTAATTTTTCAGACCAATCTTTTCTGTTCAGCTGTACTTTTTTTGTCATGATATTCTCTAGGACTTTATTTTTTGATTCAACCTGCCCATTTGCTTGAGGATGATATGGTGTAGATGTCCTGTGTTTGATCTTGTACTTCTCTGTTAGATCTCGTACCAGTTTTGATGTAAATTGTGTTCCTTGATCTGTTACAATTTGTCTAGGTACTCCATATCTGACAAAGATTTCTTTAAAAAGAAAGTTGACCACTATATCTTCTGTTGCTCTATTCACTGCTTTAGCCTCTGCCCACTTGGTTACATAATCTGTACATACTAAGATGTACTTCTTTCCATTTTATGATGGATTGATGGGTCCAACAAAGTCAAGTGCCCATTGCTCAAATGGTTCTATGAGGACCTGTGGCTTCAGCGGCATCTCATCTCTTGTGATTGGTCTCCTCGTTCTTTGGCAACTGTCACATTGCTTGACATATTTCTTAGAGTCTTTGAAGATGGATGGCCAGTAGTAGCCCAGTTGCAGCACCTTATATGCTGTTCGTTTATCTGCAAAATGGCCACCACATGGTTCATCGTGACATGCCCTTAGAATATCTAATATTTCATCTTCTCGCACACATTTTCTAATTATCAAATCTGAACTAGTATAAAATAAATCACCATTTACCCAACTATACCTAGAACTCTCTCTAACAATTTTGTGTCTTTGCTTTTTAGTGAATTGGGTTGGTAACTTTCCAGAAGATAAATAGTTTGCAATGTCTGCAAACCATGGTGTTCTTACTGTGATAGCAAATAGGTGCTCATTGGGAAAGTTATCTGCAACTGGATTTGGATCATTGGGTGAATGTATGCGGGACAGAAAGTCAGCCACTTGATTTTCCTTGCCTGGCCGGTCTTGTATTGTGATATTAAATTCTTGCAATAACAGTAACCATCTTGTTATTCTTCCATTGGTTATAGGTTTATTCATCAAATATTTGATTTCTGAATGATCTGTATGAATGAAAACTTGATATCCTGTTATATAATGTCTGAATTTGTTTACTGCATGTATAACGGCTAACATTTCTTTCTCGGTGACTGTATAGTGCAATTCTGCAGGTGTTAGATTCTTGCTTATAAAGTATATTGCATAATTGAACAAGTTCTCTTTCTGTCCAAGGGAGGCACCTATTGCAGTATCAGATGCATCAGTTGATATATGAAATGGCAAAGACCAATTTGGCCCACGGAGAATGGGTGCAACTGATAATTTTTCTTTTAGATTTTGAAATTCATTTTGACAGTCATTTGTTCAGTGAAATTCAATATCTTTTGCTAATAATTTAAACAGAGGTTGGGCTATTTTACTGAAGTTTTCAATGAATCGTCTATAATAGCCTGCAAAGCCTAAGAAACTTCTTACCTCTTTTTGTGTTGTAGGAGGCATTAAGTTTACTAGGACTTGGATTTTTGCTGGATCCACTTTAATTCCTGAAGCAGAAATATGGTGTCCCAGAACTATTCCTTCTGTCAACATTATATACCATTTCTCATTGCTTAATGACAAATTTGTTTCAATGCATCGTTTCAGCACTTTCTCAAGATTATTTAGGCAATCATTATATGTGTTTCCATAAACTGTAAAGTCATCCATATAAACCTCTACACATTCATGGATTAGATCAGCAAAAATTGCAAGCACTGCTCGTTGAAAAGTTGCAGGTGCATTACATAAACCAAATGGCAAAACATTATATGCATAGGTTCCCCATGGGCAAGTGAATGCTGTCTTGTCTTGGTCTTCTGTTGCTATTCTAATCTGGTTGTACCCGCTAAACCCATCTAAGAAAGAGAAGAATTTCTTTCCAGCCAATGAGTCTAACACTTGATCAATAAATGGTAGAGGAAAATGATCCTTGAGTGTAGCTTTGTTTAGTTCTCGATAATCGACACATACCCTCCACTTTCCATTTTTCTTTGGAACAATAACCAGTGGAGAAACCCATTGACTATCTGAAATAGGATAGATGAATCCAACATTTAACAATTTTTGCAATTCTTCTTTCACTATTTCTTTCATCATGGGATTCATTCGTCTTTGAGGTTGTCTTACAGGTTTGAGTTGATCATATGTATAAATGTGGTGGACACATGTGTCAGGATGGATTCCTTGCATGTCAGTATAATCCCAGGCAAAAGCTTTTGAATATTTCTGTAATAATGTAATTACCTCTTGCTCTTGTTCTGATTGCAACTGGTTTCCAATGTTTAAATATTTTCCAGGACTTACCTCAATTGTTTTTATTGTTGGATTGGAAATTGTGTTTACAGGAAAGATGTCTATAAAAGAATTTCACAAAGTTTGAATAGTACAGGTTTCCTGAAAACATTGATTCAAAAGGTTATTTGTAGCTTCATATTGCACTTCTCTAAGCTGCTCTGAAATACTTGGTTCTGAAATGAAAAGATCCATTAAGTCTTCATTCTCTTCTTCTTCTCTTAAATCAAAGAATTTATTTATACTTAAAACTGATTTAGTTTGCTGTTTTTCTTGAGCTTCAAGTACTGATTCTAAAGAAGTTGACTGTGTAGGTGAATAAAGAGCAATATGTTTTCTTTCATCTCCATGTGAAATAATCATGCTTCCTGATCTGCATCCTATAAAGGCATCAGCGGTAGCTAACCATGGTCTGCCTAAGATTAGAGGATGTCCTCCCAAATTTGTTTTTGGTTGCAAGATAAGGAAGTCAACAGGATACTCCCATGAATCCAAAGAGACTATGATATCTTCCAATATTCCTTCAGGAACAACTTTAGATCTGTGTGCTAGTTCTAAGATTGTAGAGGTTGATCTAATGTTATTCAAATGCAAAGTTTTCATTGTCTCCATTGTCATTACATTTATAGCTGCTCCCAAGTCTATTAATGTGTTTGGTACTGAGAAATTATTTATTGATATAGTAACCATAGGGATACCAGGATCAATATATTTTTCTACTATGGTTTGTGTAGACATGAGGTTTGCTAGTTTACCAATGACTTGGATTGTAGTAGGATCCTTCTTCTTTTTCTGTGATTTCTTAATGCACAATTCCTTTATTGTTTTAGCATATATTGGTATTTCTTTAATTGCCTTTAACAAAGGAATTTTTACATAAGCATTTTTTAACTCATCTAAAATATCAAATTCAGGAAGGGTTATTTATTTTTGTTGTTCCACTAACCTTTCAGGATAAGGTGGTGTTTGAGTTGTAATGTTTGTTCCTTTCTGAATTTGTATCTTAGTTTGTGATGTTTCAGGTGATTCTCCTTGTTCGATTGGTTCTTCTATAATTGGAGGAGAATCCTTTTTAAGCACTTTTCCAGACCTTAGATGGACTTCATTAAGAGGAAGAATTGAATATGTGGGAAAACATGTTGCTTCCTCTACAGTGTATGCAGTTTTGTCCACCTTATTATTCGGATTTGCAATTGGTTGTGCTGGTAATTGAGTTGGTCCGGGTTGATTTGTGGGTAGCTGCAACTGTTGTGGTTGGGTCAACAACGGTGGAGGATTCTGCTGCGGATATGGCATGGATTGTGGATATGCAGAATTTTGTTGTTGAAATGGTATGGATTGAGGATATTGTGGATATGTAAATGGCTGTTGATATTGTTGCTGGTATTGTTGTTGATACTGTTGAGGTGGCTGGTTTCCATAACCATATCCTCTCCAACCTTGTGCAGGTTGTTGTGGATATTGTTGTGGAGGCCAAGCTTGCCATGGAATTGGAGGGGTCCAAGGATTTTGAGGTGGATAAAGGTAATTTTGTTGAGGGAATTGTTGCTGATTTTGTTGAGGCATCCTAGGTTGCCATGGTCTTCGTGGTGCTACATAATAAAAACCTTCCATTCCTGGCACTTCTTCCATTGAATTCATTTGTAATTCTTTCAATTTTAGACAATTTTCTGTGGAATGCTTTTCTGTACAAAGACCACAAACCTGAACACTCTGAACACTATCCAAAGGACATTCTCTTAATGGATGTTTATTTCTACATTTGGGACAAAAGATTGCTAGAGCTTGTTCTTGTTCTTCTTTCCTCTTGTTTGCTTTTAGCACATCTACTTGTGTCCCTAATGTACTCAAAAGATCTTTTTTGAAATTCTCCAATAAACTTCCTATTTCAGCTCTTGTTATCCCTCCTGCAGCTGACTTTGCTGCTTTTGAACTTACTTCTCTTCTTCCTGTTTTTGCTCTTCCTCTAGAATATTTTTGACATAAGTCAACAATTTCATCGAATGGTAGGTTTGAGATGTCTCCTTTACCCATCACATTCAAAATGTCAAGGTATTAATCCCTTATACCCTTGAGAAAGATTGTTCGAATGGTTTCTTGATTTAGAGAGTGTTGTTTAGATTTCTGTAGATTATACAAAAATCTTTCCAAATATTCTTCTAAACTTTCATCTTCTTGTTGTGTCATTCTAAAAATATCTTCCTTTGAATCTCTAGATCTGCAATAAGCTTGATATTTTTTAAGGAAGACTGATCTCATATCATCCCAAGAAGCTATTGTATGTTCTCCTAAACCCATAAACCATTTCAAGGCTGTTGCTTTTAATGTTGCAGGGAAAAGACGAAGTTTATGAATGTCATCAGTGTATCCATATGTTCTACATAGAATATCAAATTCAAACATAAATGAATCAGGATCTTCTGTTGACATTCCATAAAAATTTGGCAATACAGAAGGTGGAATATTTTTCATTTTCACTTCTTCTCCTAATATTGCACTTGTGTCTATTATTGGAAAGCCAAAGGTAGTCTCATCTTCTTGTCTTTTTTGATCATTTTCTATTTTTCTATCATTTTCTTGTTTTGCATCCTCCTCTCTCTTTCTTCTCCATTCTGCTTGTTGTCTTTCATATTGAGCTCGTTGTTCAGGAGTGAGAATAACAGATCCATGTCCCTCTTCTGCCATTGGTTGATTTGTTTCAATTTTAAGTGGAGTTTCAGGTTGGTCGAAGATAGGAGGATTTATGGATGGAAATAAAGATTGTTTTCCTTTGATAATTTCTTTTTGTTTTCCAGAAGTTGAAGATTGATTTTGCTTTGCTTCCCAAGCTAACAAAGTTTGTCTCTCAATCAAAGTTAATCTTTGTCCACTTCTTTGTTTTTCTGCCAATTCCTCAATGATTGGATTACCAGTAACTGGGGTGTTTGATGATCCTATCTCTATTTGTGGGGGGTTTTTAATAAATCTACCATGAGGATCTCTATGTCTAGGCATAAAGAAACATAACTAAAAAGTGTAACTACTGTTTTTGTGTTTTTTTATTGACTATGCCGATATTTTCCTCCCCGGCAACGGCGCCAAAATGTTGAGCTAATTTATGTACCTAAAATAACACAATTATTTATTATCAATCCGGGTTGTTTATGCTTTGAGGCAAGTTCACTATATGTGAAGATCAGATATAATCAAACCTTGAAAGATAAGCTATTCAAAAGTTGAAAGTAATACATTCTATAACTCTAACTCAATTAGTTTAAAAAGAGGAATAATATTGAAATGGTTCTTGACTCAAGAAATCCACTTTCACCTCAATTACCACTTAATGAATCAGAGATTAAAACCAAGAACTTAAGATGGATAAATTATTAATGAAAGAAGCTCTTAACTTAAGAGACATATAAAGTATTCCATTATAATTCATTCATCTTAATATCAAAAAATCTCAACAAGAAACTACTTGCACACAAACAAAAGAAACCAATTTTAATTCATCATTTTAATAGAAGGGATGCTCAACTTGATACATCTGCTTTTCCAACTTGATAAAGTGATGAATAAGCTATAAACTAATGACATCAATCATTATGCATGAACCATGAAGCAATCTGAAATAAAGCTTTGAAAAACCAGTTCTACAATCATCAAATTACAAGGAAATAAAACTAGTGAACAAGAAAGTGTACTTAGCTTGGAATGGGGGCCCTTCCACCCTTGCCTTGCACACTTGATAAATGATCTCAGAAGCTTAACTTCAGTCACACATCCATAACATTGAACAGAAAAATGATAACAGCACAAGTCTTCAAATTAACTCCTTAATCCAAAATTGTCACAATATAAAAGTATATAAGTCAATAATAATCCTAATACATAAGCCATCAAAACTTTGGCTTTAAATAAGAAGTCTCATGAACAAACTGATCTATTTTTACTCAAACAAACCCATCTACTTCTCATCCACCTATCTAAGTCGAATTCATTATTCTTATCCCAAGAAATATGGCCAATCCCATAGAATCTCAAAACTGCCCTATTTCTATGGGATTTCTGAATGACTAGTCATGATTGACTAGAACTAAATGGGCCTAATAAAGCTTGTCCTGTTCGAACTAAGCATAGGTGGCTTAGTCCTAGTTGCCAAGCTGTCCATCCATGCATTCAATTCGTGCCCAAGTGTCCTGCAACCACATCAACCATAGAGCTATTACGGGAATTTCTGAATCTGCCAATTTTGCACTAAAAACCAAACTTTCATAAAAACTTTAGAATTTAAAAAATTAAAATTAAATACCTGAATAGATATCAAATATATGTCAAAATGGAATAAATGAATGGAAAATGGATGGAAAATAGATGGATTAGTAAGTTTCTTTGAGCAAAATAAGACCAAAACTAAGGCCCAACAATTAGCAAATCAAATCCTCCAAAAATTTCTCAAATACATCCCACAGATAAACCCCGCATTAAAAATCAAGATTTGTCCCTTCAAATTATGTGAATCAGCCTAGAAAGACTTAGCAAAATTATGCCCCAAATTTATGGTGTCCCGAATTTGTCTTCTAAATTTGTGGTGTCCCTCTTACCATTGTAAAATGATTAATAGGAAAAACTAATAACAAGAACCCTGCAATTAGTGGATCGGTGATTGGCCTCTTAGTCTGCGACTTTGTTCTACATGAATGTGTCTGATGGGTCCTCATCACTATGTAATGTTGATGTGATGGATTTATGGCCTTAAATATTTTGAGAAATGAATGTCGGTCATCACCAACTCTGAATTACATCTTTTTTCAATATGAACGAATGTGGATCATTCAGCCTTCCCTCTAGAATGCTCTTGACAATGATCTTATATTTCCAATGAGCTGATGGCTTTCAAACCATTTGATCTGAAGCACTCTAGAATTAATTAAAGTGCCCTCAAAGGTAATTCTCAACCCAATCTCTACACTCACACCCAAGAGTTCTACCTCTACACTAGCGCTCAGGAGGTCTCGTGTTTCGCCCAAAGATCTACGAAACATTTCACAACTCCAGCGGGTATGCCACGGGTAGGGAAAACCATCTAACGTCTACACACTCAATATCCAATCAAGACTACCTCTCTGTGTCATCTAGGTTTCATGCATGTTGTTGATCATCTTTCCTCACCATGTGGTATAATGGGTTGACTGCTACGTTGCGACGACAATCAAAGGAAGGGGAGGATAACCTCACCAATGACAGCTTAATATTTTTCCTCACTGCAACACTTTAATGTTCATCCTCAATACACTATGCATAGAGTCATTGGTCAAGTTATAATTATGGTCAATGGCAGATCTCACCCACGACTAGCTCAGTTTCCCTCCCACGTTGTGAGGTCATCGTGCCACTTTGGCTGGCCAAATGGGGGCCACGTTCCTCTTCACTTCCTCTCCAGTCACACAGTCAGTGTGATGAGAATTTTCATTGCCAATTCACTGCTATATACCACCAAATAATCTTCAGTATGTATCAACCAAGGTTTATGCTTACTTGTTTGGATTGTTGATTGTGCTCCCTAGCAGGGTAAACCATCCTCTTTACACAAGATATTAATAGCTCAATCTATGATCTCGATCTGAAGATGAATACCACAAATACCTAAAGAGAGACCAATCTTGTCAAGATACAATTAATATTCCCTTTCTTGATGATGCTCTCGGCCTTGGATATTGATTTCACCACTTTCGAGTGTCCTTGACCGTTCAGATGTAATGAATATGTGTTCTTAAAATCTGAGAAAAGGGATCGATATTTGATGGGATATTTAGATCTCAGCCTTTTTAACTTAAACTTGCATATGAATGGTCAGATCTATGGAGCAGATCCAATCTAATAAATTCTTTCAAAGTAATACAATTTTGAATTTTTTGCAAGACACTTCCATAAATAATTAAGTGAAAAGTAATGGACCAACTAGGGTCATATCGAGTACCACCGAAGGTGGAAAAATTCCGGCTATGGTGGGGATGAATCCCACCAAAGTTCCCTGCGTGAAACCCTCAGGCTGTAAGGATGCACAACTATGATACCACTGTAATATCCCAATCAATAAAAATTACAATATATCTATCACATTTCAGTGTTCTAAATAAAAAAACTTTCTGTAATAAACATGAACACAAACAGGATCTAGAACTGCAACATTTTTTTTATATTATTAACTCGAAACAAAATAAATACCCATACAATAAGACTGGAGCTTCTACAAATGGCATGCATGACTGCTCATTAAAAAACTGATCTAAGACACTGAAGCTCAATCGTTGATCAGAATCTAGATCAAGGGAAAAAATTAGTTCAAAATTAAAAGTGCTCAAAATTGCACCAAACCAGAACGATAGCGACCGGCCCATCGCCAGGAATCGAACACAACTTGTTTCATCCAAAAAAAAGTTCGGATGAAGAATTTATGGTTTGTTGATCATCGTTAAGAACAGGCAAATTTTAAAAACATTTATTGTAGAACAGGTACATCTGATGACATGGCAGTCCAGTCAGCATGCAAAGAATCTTCTTCAAATTTTTTCCAATGGGACTGTGGGAAGTGTCACTACAGGATTCGCCAGATTGGTTTTTGAAGGTAAAAATTGCCCAATCTCCTCCAAGGTTGAATTTGAGTTCATGAATTATTTATATGTTGGAATTATTTTTTATTTAAGGTTAGGTTACCAATATATTATATATATATTTAATTTTAATATTTTATATGGTTATTAATAATATATATATATATATATATATATATATATATATATATAATGAAATTCAAACTTATTAATACAATTCCACACACACACATATATATATATTAAATCCAAATGCATTATATTTAACACATTATTCAGTGGGCAAATGCATTTACATTGGATTTAATTCCCAAATTTATTATGGTTGGAGCATTAACAAAGTTTAGTTGGTATATCAACATTATACCATAGTCTGTTTATATTGGAGTGTATCAATGGTTTTATTATATAGTGGAGGCGTATATATAATACGATGGTGTATGTAATTGCAATATCAAACGTAGGCGTATATATAATATGATAGTGTATGTAATTGCAATATCAAATGTTTCAAAGGTTATAAACGGTTGCAAAATAAATGTATGGAGGGGCAAGGTTGGGGTTTGACCCCGTGACCTCCCCCATAATAGTTCCACCTTCTACCAATGATCCATTCACTTGAGACTTGAAAATCAATGTGTCGAACTACTATTTATGTAATATGTGGATCCAATGGCGGGGGAAAGGAGCGGGCTATCCCTCCTCCCAATGAAAACACTCCATGTGTCCCAATCATAAGCATCGAGTTAACTGCGCTTAGTGCGTTAATCACAGTTAGTCATTAATTAATCTCTCAGTTTAATCTGGAAGGTTTTTAGTGGATTCCCCAAATTTAGCGCCATTTCCAGATTTGTCGGGGTTATCTGGCAATTTTACAGATTTAGAGGCATAATCTAGGGGAAACTTTAATTAGGCCTGTCTTGAGAAATTTTCATCCAATTTGGGCTCAGGAAAAGTCATTCCAAGTAGATTTACATGCTCTAAATCCATTGGAACATCTTGCAAAGGCAATGGAGAAAATATACAGGTGTTTTTTGTCACTTGAGGAATTTTGAAGCCCATGGCCACCAAGAGGGAAGGTCATGCCCAAATCAGCTGAAGGCCAAATGAAGTGAAATAATAGTCAATTTTTGATGTATTTGATGTTATGAACATGGTGATGTTGGGTGTGGAGCCTGATTATCTTGTTTATTTTGTATCACAGCGTTGGACCCCTGTACCTTAATTTGGCGGCAACACCACCTGTAATTAAACGATGCCTAGGGGGTCCAGGGGGGGCGGTTGTGACTTTATGGAGCCCCCCCATGGCGGGGGGTTTTGGGGGAAGTGCCCCCGAAGCTAAAAATATATGTAAAATTTCCTTGTAAAATTATATTAATTTCTAGTCAATTTGGGCCATTCATTAGGCGAATGATCTGACGGTAGAAGTTATGTCTAGTTTAGGGTTTTTTTCCTTATAAGGCAAGCCCTCTCTTTTCTATGAGGGTATTGTATTGTGGCTGTGTATGATATGCGTATTCTCAGAGCGAGAAACAGATAGGGAGACTGTGAGAGAGAATAGAGGATATTACAACAAATCTGTTGTAGGTTGTGTCTTTTCATTTTTCTGGATAATAGAAAGGAAGGACTGGTCGTTCGGGGTGGACATAGCCTAAACTGGGTGAACCACATATATATGTGTCTCTCTGGTTTTATGTGTTTTGTGTGCTTGTGTTTTCCGCATATTTTATGCGTTGCATTGCTCTGTTATATATAATTTTCTAACAAGTGATACAATTTACAGAGACGTTGGAGCACATCTGAAGGTGATTTTTTCACTTTGGAGATTAAACAAGCCCATGGCCACTAAGATTGGATGTCAATCCTAGAGGATTTGGTAACCAAATTCAGAGATTGAATAGTCATTTTGGGAGTTTTCATGTCTTCTAAAGCCAATGGAGCAGTCATAAAATCCATTTTAGTATCACAGATGCTTGTAATTAGATATTTGACTCATAATCCCAAGAGGGCCTATCTAGTTAAATCAGGTCCATGGAGATGTAGCCCAGGAGGGGTGAACTCCATTATCATCCATTTTGTTATGTGATTGTTGTGTTTTATGTTTCTACATTTCATTTGCTGTATATGGGTTTTTAGAATCTAGTTAACTCATAATTTGATCATCAAAGACACATGAAACTACACACATAAACCCATTCACAAGTGGTTAACGTGAGATGATCCTAATCATATTTTTAACACTAATGAGGGAGCTAGCATAGCAATAACTACTTTTCCCATATTCAGATCAAGTTGGTATCAGAACTAAAGTTTAGCTCATTTTAGCCAAGGTTAGATAATTCTTCTATAGCTATTGGTTTTTGAATTTGTGCAAGGAGAATTTAACTATGTGCAAGTTTATGTGTGAAAAAGAAGATCAATATTGAGAGTTAATATCTCAAAACACATCAAAGAATCTTTGTATGCATTTCAGGTGTGATGGAAACTTCATTAAACAATGTTTCTAATCCATATTCCTTAGAAAAAATCTTTGATAAAGAGATGTGGCAAAAACTCTACATCATGATTGATAGGATGCAAGAGAAGTATGAAGATAAGAGGGAGAGCGTTAAACTTCAAGAGCAGTTGATTGCCATGAAGGAGGAGAAGAAAGGAATTCTTGAAAAGATGCATAAGAGCGGGACTCGGCTCCATATTGCAAATGAGAACCTAGAAAGGATGCATGAGATGGAGACTCAGTTCCATGATACCAAGGAAGCCTTAGCCAAGCATGTGCTTGAAAAATAGGTATGTAATTCAAGTTTATCTTCAACTTCCTCTCAAAATGAATGTGTAGGTTATTTTGAAAGACACACTAGATGAATAGGGTCCAAATTATTGACGCAAATGGGCAATGAAGGTAGAGGATTAGGAAAACATGCACAAGGCATAGTTTAGCCAATTATTGTTGACGAAAGGCCTAAGTATTTGGGTCTTGGTTATGAGTACCATGATGGAGAAAGCTCTAAAGGCAAGGAGACACGTGAAGGTGTTCCAAGAAGGACTTTAATTCAGGTTCATTACCTCAAGCTTGTGAATATTGTGTTCATGAGGAATGCAAAAATTTTACACCCACTTCACAAAAAGGTGCCCATAAGCATGCAGCTAATGAGAATGACGAACAGGAGGATGTTAAAATCTCTAAAGTCTTTGAATGCATTGTTGGTATTCTGAAGAGAGCCACTACCTCATCAAATTAACCTCCTCAAGAAGGAGACAAAGGTGAATTTTCAAGGTATAAATCTACTTTTAATCAAGTTTCTTTTGATTATGATAAACATGGAAAATTCTCATATAATATTTGGAGAAAGTTTGCATGTTCCTTTTGAGGTTTGAATAACCATAATGTTTCAAGATGTTGCAAGAAGATATTCATGCACAGGAAACTTTTAAAGCAAAGGAAGCAGAAAGCCAAAGACAAATCAAAACATGCTGAAAAAAAGAGGCAATTGTTATGCACTCATTTCCATAAGCAAGGTCATCTTGTAGACAAGTGTTGGAATTTGTATCCAGCAAGTCATCCATGACATTTGAAGAATATGGAGAAAGAGAATGACAAGAATGGAAAAGAAGATTCCATAATTGATGTGGGTCAAGGTGATTCACATGATGATGATGTGCAGCTGAATGAAGCGTCATTGAAATGGTTTGATAATGGTTAGATTTATTATCCAATTAAGGCTTTGCATGTATTTTGATGTTGATGAATTTCTTTTCCAATGGAATGCATGTTGTATTTTTATGCCAACAAGGTGATTGAAAGTGTAGTATGTTGACTCACTTTATTGAAACAATTTTTTTTCATTTAAGCTTTAAGTACATGTACATGAATGGGGTTCTTGTACTTATGATTGTACTTGTGAGAGAGTTGAAGAATTGTATACATGCATGAGATTTTGTGTTTATAAACAATGGAATTTTGATGGTTTAATTGTGCTTGAACATGCATGAGTAATTGACTGGTGTTGTTTGGTTACTTTGTTTAACATGTATGTTGTCAACTTGAGAGTGTTGATCATGTGCACATGCATGAGTCTCGACATGTGTTGATCGATTGTGTGTTGCATGCATGTCATATCGACTTGGAAGAGTTGATTTTGTCTCCAAAGATGAAAAGGAGATGTTCACGAAGCATTTCATGATGTGAAATTCTTTTTTTTTGGGAAAAGAATCTTCAAGTTTTTACACATGCTTATGCTTGTCAGTTGTTTGAAGAGGCATATTTTGTCGACTTGTGTTAGTCGATAAGTTTTGACATCGAGATGTGAGAGTACATGGCGATGTTCACATGATGTAAAATGTGTTGCTTTGAAGGAGAAATAGGATATGTTGTCAAGTTGTTTCTTGCATGATGTGTTTTCAGATTGATGGTTGAATCTAAATATCTTATCTTTGTGACAATATGTAAAAAAAAATTGCAACCATTGTAGAGAATTTTATGTGTTGACGACAAGAAGAGAAGGAGATGTCAAATGCATTCTTCCAGATGTATAATTTGGAACAATGGAGGTAAAATAATGGTCATTTATTTTCTTGATTTTACTAATGTTGAAACCCATTGTTGTAGTTCACTCAAATGGGCTTAAGTTGGAAAAGTGGTTTCCAATGAGAAGCTTGCATCGAATGCATATTTGTGCGAAGGAGGAACATGATTCTCATTGGGAAGGCAGTCAGTTAGCTTTCTGAGCACCGAGGAGTCAATTTGGTACAGTAAAGTGTTATATCAGCCAGCAAATGTTGGATTGGGTCAGCAGCAAAAGGAGAACAGTGGTTGAAGAGCCAATTCATTTGCAAGGCAAGGCAAGGCAAGGCAAGGCAAGGGATGTCAGTGACTGAATTGGTTGTCATGGTGAATTTTCCAAGTAGAATCAAGATGATATAACTTGGGAAATATAAGAGTATTCAACTCTTATGAGATAACCAGTTTTTTTCAGTCCAAAAGCATGTCAGTGGGAAGGTGTGCGGATCCGATGGCGGGGGAAAGGAGTGGGTCAATCCTCATCCCAATGAAAATGTGCCATCTGTCCCAATCATAAGCATTTATTTAATTGCACTTAGTGCATGTTAATCACAATTAGTCACTAATTAATCTCTCAATTTAATCTGGCAGGTTTTTAGCGGATTCCCTAAATTTAGCACCACTTCCAAATTTATCGGGGTTATCTGGAAGTTTTCCAGATTTAGAGGCAGAATTTAGGGGAAATTTTAATGAGGCCTATCTTGAGAAATTTTTGACCAATTTTGGATCAAGAAGTGTTGGCCGAATAAATCGATCTTGCGGACAAGATCAATCTCCCTAGTATCAGAAGACAATCTAGCAACAAACGAACAACTAAGTTTGTCTTTCTCTAAATATATTCATTTTACAAATAAATGCTATGAAGGTGTCGATCCTATCTTAGATCCAAATGCTTATTTGCGGTCGTATTTCTTCCGTCACATCAATAATCCTTCCATCGCAACAAGATTTCTTCCGTCGCAACAAGAGTTCTTTCATCACAAGAAAGTGTCGTCTTTCGTCGCAACAAAGTATCGTATTTTTTCGCAAAAAAATGTCGTCTTTCGTCGACCTGCAATCACAAAAAAGCAAATATTAAATAGCACCTGTATAACAAATAATTATAAAACATACCTATCATAGTGATCAAGGAATCTATGAAATAAACGATCAAATGACAGCTTATTGAAATAAACAATCGAACAACAATTTATTAAGAAAAACAAAACTTGATTGTATTAATCTTAAAAATAATAGAAGAACCTTACAACCTTAGCCTTGATGTTTGAAAGGCTCTCTCCTGGGTCCGTGCCAGGAGTCTTCACTTCTGATAAGTCTTTGTACTTTTCCCGTATACAAAGAGGTATGTGATCCGTTGTAGCTCCTAGAGACAGCCTAGAGTTGTGATAGACCAGTGCCTAGGACATCTTATATAGCAAGGAGCATATGTATAACATGTAGAGTTATCAATAAAAAGCTCTCATGCTATCTCTTGTAAAACAAGGAATATTAATCTGAATGGGACTGAGACCTTCAGAAAATGATACAGAGATAGGAATGTCGTAGAGACAACATGCAAAAATCCAACGTAAAAGCAACATACAATTTAGAAAAAACTTACTGCAAAGAGGGCCGATTCATAAATACATCACAGAAACAATTTATCAGAAAGTGTATGTGGGAAATGAAATATTGAGGAGATATTAGCTAACATTGAGCTGATACCCAGATATAAAATACCACCATGCATGGGCTTACCAATCTAAGAATCCATACATGATAATAGCATTTTAAAAGCACCCTCCCAAAGAAACTAATATAGCAGAAATACGGTTTAGATGAATAGCAGAACAGAAAATCATGCATGAGCCATATTTAAAGCACTTGACTAATTCAAGCATGGGTATCAACTAGGATAAATCCATACCAAAAATTAGCGAGCCACTCGCATTCCAAAACATGATACAGGAAATATGGATGAAATGAAATGATATATTAAATAACACATAAGAGAGAGTTACAGACTGTGAAATACCAAAGACTAGAATCCTCTTTAACAGATGCAACTCCTCCTCACTGAGACCCTATGGGCTCTGAGCATTCATACAAGAGTTCAACAAAATGTATACAAAAAGCCTTTCACTGCATAATTTTCTGATAAAATCTGGAACCCCCTACCATGCGTTTCTTTACGGTTTTTATAGCTGAAAAAGGAGCAGAGGTGGTAGGTGGAAAACTAAATGAAACATTAAACCCAGAAAAGAAATAGAGGGCCAAAACCCATTCTGTTTTAATTCTCTGCATTAAACCCTGGCACTTTTTGGAACGAAAGAGTGATCTTCTTCGACTTCCATTTACTCTGGTATGGTCCTGATGTGCTTTGATTGCAGTACTGTGCAGTGCTCTAGTGAATAAACAAAATGGTGAAGTGAATGACTGAATGGTCTGCCATACCGCATTAACAGCGACTCTGGTAGCTTGGGACTGTGGTCAAGGTGGAAATCTTCTGGAACACGGTAAATAATAAAACTAATATGGGACCCACAAGAAGCATGGAGTCGAGGAAAGATGGAGCAAACACTGATGTTTCGTCGGCCTAGGTTTTCGCTCTAACGTTGTCGCCGCCGGGTTGGATATCACCGTTCGAGATGCTGTCGAATCGACCAGCGAGGGTCCACCGTCGTCCCCAGGAGATGTTCCCCGCGAGGTGGAGGCCGCCTTGGTCTGGGCCTGGGCGACCGGAGACGATGGTGAGCTTTTTGGGGACCCCTCGTTTCTCTCGCCTAGCGGTCCGGGCGCTCGCACTCGGGTATCGAACCCGTCGATGGAACCCTTTACCGTTCGTATGAGTGCCTGCTGGCGCACGCTTTGTGGGGTTTCAAGGATGCGTTGCCCTCCCGCCGCATCTATTTTATTTGCAGGATCCCGGACCGGGTCTGGCCGACACAGATGTAGGGGATACCGGATTGGCCCTGGCAGCTCGATACCACTGCGCCGCTAAAGACCGAACACCGACCGCGCACCGGCTATGCATGTTCCCATGGTTGTTCTGCACACACCCTCAATATTCATCTACGTGTGTTCTCTCATCTGTCCCGTATATTCACGTTTCTCGTTGGAAATAGTATCATTTTATGGATTCGGCACACAGACTCGATTCTTTATCTGAAGGAAAAAATCCAGGCTGTTGCGGGGTACCCATTCCATTTATAGTCATTAATTTTTGGGGGAAAAGCTTTAGATGATACCTACACTCTGAAAGATTATGCCATTACTACTGGGTCTTATATTTGCCTTAACCTCAGACTGAGAGGTGGAATGATGGGCCAAAACAGTGCATATGGAACCCCCATGGGTGCAAGTGCATCCAAAACAGTAAACACAAAAGGTACATACAGAAATGTATTACAGGGGGACAAAAACAAAACTGCAGCACCTACTGCCCCTGTAGAAAGCTCTCCCAAGCCATACATTGTGGAACTGCAGGACAATGTGCCTGAAATAAACATAGACAGTCTAGATATATATGAGCATAGAAATGCCTACGAATCCCAAGCAATAATAGGCAGATTCAACTGTTTCTGGCCCAAACCAATGGAGCTATTCCATTGGATTTTCACAAACTGGACCATGGAATGCGAAATACACCTATGTTCCAAGGCGTTCTTCATTGTCAAATTTTCATCTACTGAGGCCATGGATTCCATCCTTAGCCAGGGACCATGGTTCTGGGGCTCCACGGGACTCTTCATCACACCATGGTTTCCCCATTTTGATGCCAACACCATGGGGGTTACTAGAATGCCGGTCTGGGTTAGGCTCTACAACCTCCCGCTACATTTTTGGAATGAAAATGTACTTGGCTACATTGGAAACACCCTTGGAAGATACATTAAAATAGACACTCAACGCCTAGAGGAGCACATCTTCACCTTTGCACGAATCTGTGTGGAGGTTGACTTGAGCAAAGGACTCCCAGAGTGCATTATGCTGAATAATAAGCAAGAGAGATGGACTCAGCATCTAGACTATGAGAATACCGCCTTCAGATGCCAGATATGCAGGTGCACAGGACACTTACAAAACTCATGCCCGGCAGCAAAAAGGGACAACAGAAAAAAGAAGAAACCAAGAAAAGCTGCTAAAGGATGGCAATTTCCCTCTGAGGATCCAGAACAACAGGACGAAGAAGAGGAAACCTCACCACATGAGAATCAGCAAACAGATACCTCCTTGGGCACACAAGAACAGGAAATGCAAGATCCACTTGACACCACCACAAAGACTCAGCATGATATGATTCCGGGAGCACCAGACAGTGGGGGTTACAAAAGAACACATACTTCAGACACATCAGACTCTGATAAGGACAATGGAGCACAAGCGGAAGAAAATCAGCTTGTCCTTATCGAGACCACGCCAACACAAGGTGCTTGGCGTAAGGTTGAAAAGAAAAAAGGGAGAAAATCCTAATTGTTTTTCTTTGAATTTTTTATCTGCGGCAATTTGTACGTCTTTGGACGTTTACTAGCTCATGTAACATGTAATTTTGTTTACTCATAAATAAAATTACGAATTTTTTCTTTGTGAAAAAAAATAATAAAACTGATATGGGCGCTTTGTACTTTAGAATCATCTGCCGACATGAAGCCCTGCTGACTTAGTTTTCTGCGCATTGAACTCTCTGCTGCTTCATTTACACCTCTGTCTATGAAATCTTGTCGCTGTAATATGGACGGTGTAATCATGGCGGCCCTTCGCACCTGGTAACCCTGCAGAACATGGTACTTAGTCATGAAATCCATGCATACGAGGGAGATTATGGAGGACGGGAGAACAATGGCATGGCGGTGGTGGAACAGTGTTTTATGCGTAAAAACGGTGAAAAATGCAATGATACGGTGTATAATAGGGTTTGGTGGAGAAATGCATCGTGGGCCGTTTGATCATGGTCTATAGGCGTAGATCAACGGCGAAGATCAAACAGTGGAATGATATATGAAATGGGCGAAGTACATATGAAACATTTACATTTTAATGCAAAATGCGAAACTTTAGACTTTGCTGGAAATGCAAAGGACATACATGAAATGCAACGGAAATGCGACGAGAATGATCGTACAAGGTAGGGCCCATACAGAAATTGCAATCGGAGAACGGGAGCAGGGGGGTAATCGCAATCGCAAATAGGAGAATGTGCAATGCGATCAATCGGAAGGGACAGTGATCGGAGGGGAGTTGCGATCGGAGCAATCGGGAGGCTTCACATAAAAGTTGCGATTGCGATTGGGGCGGGGAGTGCGATTAGCGCTCCACCGTCAGATCAGAATCGCAGATCGACGATGCGGGTTAGATCGGAGATCGCAATCAGGGGAAAACAAAGGGATGGCACGGAGACTTTTGCGATTGAGATCCAAGCAGGGGTGCGATAAAGCGCCAGCCGTTCGATCTAAACGGCGGATCAACGGTGCACAACGCGTCGCATGACTTATAGACTTACGCCAATCGCATCGGAGTTTTTTTGCTGTAACAAAGGAAAAACGCCCGCCCGACACTCCGATTGCGATCGTTGTGGTTTGTAGAAAAAGGGTCCGTGCTCCTTTAATATAAGGTTTGAAAGCATTTTAGCCCATTTTACGTAATGAAGAGGTTGGGAAGGGGGAACGATAGGAGTGACAAAAGGGGAAATTAGCCAAACCAAGGGCAAGGGTAGAATTCAAAGGGGATTTTGGGTATGATTTTGAGGGTAAAGGAGGAGTTTGACAGGGGGAAAAAAAGGGGTAAAAAGGGATATTCTGCAGGGATGCAAAGGGCGAATAAAGGCCTTTGGAGCACATATTTTTAGTAATCAGTGAGACTTACTGACTCCAGAACAACAGAGGGAAAGGGATTAAAGAGCAGGGAATCATGAAAGGCTTCAAGGATGATGTCTTTTCTGGAGGATTCCATTATTTGAAAGCTTAAAGACAGCTTGACCCCTTGTTTGCTTGTCAGAAATTAATAAGGGGCCAACATGATCAACATCGGCTCCACCTAGGGACGGCACGTTCATCCTTGGACGTGTCGAGAACTTCACAGACCACCCACATTATCAAATTTTCAGACAGGAAAAATAAGCCTATTCTACTTCTACCCTTATTACTCCATGAGACCAGATTAAACTGTTGGTCTCATATTTTCTCTACCTAAACTACATATGCTAGGATTAAACTGTCTAGCAGATTTCTTCTCTACATTCTAAAGAAGAAATTGAAAAACAACCAAGCCAGGATTAGACTGTCTGGCTTGCTGGACTTTGCAGAAATTAAAACAACTAACTACATGCTCATAGGTTGAGCTTTATTTGAACTTTTCCTACCTACCCTACTCTAACTGGACTATTTACAAGGCTAGCTTACAAACATTATCTTCCAATGCAACCAGTCCATCAAGTGGTCCCATGTCTGGTCTGTTATGCCCAGCTCCTTGAGCAAGCTGGATAGGCAAGGCTACTCCCACTCTTTCTATTCTTCATCAGCAGCTTCGAAAAATTTTCTTTCTGTCCGTGACATGCTTCTCAGCAAGACCTTTGATCCTTCTTCAAAAGTTTGCAGGAAATGTACATAAGGATCATGAAATGATACCTGGTTATGAATATTTGGCAGGCAGGCTTCAACCAGGATCTCTTCTTCTTCCACTGGATCAAGAAGAAGACTCTCTTGAGAGAGAGAATCTCCCTCATCTTCTTCATTTTCTAAACTGGAGTACTCATCGTATATTGGAGCTGAGTCCTTTTGGAGCTCTGATATATTCGGTTCTAATGTGCTGGGCTCCATGAAAAGGTCTATGTATTCTTGAGCAGGGGCTTGCTCCATTACTTCCTCTTTTTCAAGAGAAGGCTCGTTATTTTCATCTTGCTCAAGAATCTCTTCTTTGCTCTCCTCCTCATCTTCTGAAAGGAAAGACTACTGATCACCGATCACATGACACTCATCATTGATGCTTTCATAACTTTCCCCATCAGTGTCATAGATAGGCTGACTGGGTTCACTGCTCCTCTGGAGTTGTTGGCCCTGACTTTCCTCCCATGGGTCTACTGATGATGGTTCTGCAGGCTCAGCTTCTCTCTGGAAACAATCATCATCAAATAGATCATAACTAGGAAAGTCATAATCGTAAGCAATGTCACCAATCAAACCTATCGGGTTCTCAGCAGGTCCTTCTTCGTCCCGATCCACAGAGGGGTCTTCTGGATCTGTATCATCAAACTCATAAGATGAATGGGCAATATTTTGCTCTTGTGATTTCAAGAGTTTTATTTCAGCTTCATATCTTTCAATCATCAATATTAGAAATATTTTCTTAAGCACAGGGTGGAAACTTGAGCTGAGAAGAACCATCTGTGGAAGGTCCTCCACTTTTACTCTTGCCAATCCATCTCGACACTCAGAAATGAAATCTGGATGCATTTTTGCAAACTGTTCAGGGTCTTCCATTGATGAAGTGGCTTGGTCTTCAGCATGGCTGATGCTGTACTATGACATGGTCTCCCAGTGGAGTCTCATGAAACCAAGATAATCAGTGGCGTACTGATCATCAGTGGAATCTTTTAATCATCTAGGAACCGTGGAGTCGCCAAGGTGAGGGATCTACAACTCTCAACTCTCTGTTCTCACCTACTTAGAGAGTGAATAGGTTTTGTCGAGGCACAGGGATTCTAATATTCTCAACTTCGTTTCCCGGCAACGGCGCCAGAAGGATGTTGTCGCTCCTAGAGATAGCCTAGAGTTGTGATAGACCAGTGCCTAGGACATCTTATATATAGCAAGGATCGTGTGATATAACAAAGGGGATTTATCAATAAAAGGCTCTCATGCTATCTCTTGTAAAATAAGGAATATTATAACTTAATGGACTAAGACCTTCGTAAACACCAATGAGGAAGGGATATTGTTTAGGCAAGATGTAAAAGTTTAATACGAAATCATCGACAATTCGTAGACGCTCATCGCAAAGAGGGTTTATCTGTAAATACATAACATAAATAAGTTATCGAAGGTGTGTATGTAGTGAATGAAATGTAGAGTAAAGAGATGAACAACATTGAGCTGATACCCAGATATACAATACCACCATGCATGGGCTTACCAATCTAAGAATCCATACATGACAAAAGCACCCTCCCAAAGAAAATAATATAGTAGAAGTATGGTTTAGCTGAATAATGGAACATAATATCATGCATGAGCCATATTTAAAGCACTTGATTAATCCAAGCATGGGTATCAACAAGGATAAATCCATACCAAAAATTAGTGAGCCACTCGCATTCCAAAACATGATACAAGATAGATGGATGAAATGAAATGATATATTAAAATAGCATAATAAAGAAAGTTACAGACTGTGAAATACCAAAGACCAGAATCCTCGTTAACAGATGGAACTCCTCCTCACTGAGACCCTATGGGCACTGAGCCTTCATACAAGAATTTTACAAAATGTATACAAAAAGCCTTTCACTGCATAATTTTCTGATAAAATCTGGAACCATTACCATGTGTTTCTTTACGGTTTTTATAGCTGAAAAAGGAGCAGAGGTGGTAGGTGGAAAAATAAATGAAACATTAAACCCAGAAAAGAAAGAGAGGGCCAAAACCCATTCTGTTTTAATTCTCTGCATTAAACCCTGGTACTTTTTGGAACGAAAGAGTGATCTTCTTCGGCTTACATTTACTCTGGTATGGTCCTAATGTACTTTGATTGTAGTACTGTGCAGTGCTTTGGTGAATAAACAAAATGGTGAAGTGAATGACTGAATGGTCTGCCATACCGCATTAACAGCTACTCTGGTAGCTCCAGACTGTGGTCAAGGCAGAAATCTTCAGGAACACGGTAAATAATAAAACTGATATGGGTGCTTTGTACTTTAGAATCATCTGCCGACGTGAAGCCCTGCTGACTTAGTTTTATGTGCATTGAACTCTCTGCTGCTTCATTTACACCTCTGTCTATGAAATCTTGCCGCTGTAATATGGACTGTGTAATCATGGCGGCCCTTCGCACCTGGTAACCCTGCAGAACACAGTACTTAGTCATGAAATCCATGCATACGGGGGATATTATGGAGGACGGGAGAACAATGGCGCGGCGGTGGTGGAACAGTGTTTTATGCGTAAAAACGGTGAAAAATGAAATGATACGGTGTATAATAGGGTTTGGTGGATAAATGAATCGTGGGCCATTTGATCATGGTCTATAGGCGTAGATCAACAGCGGAGATCAAACAGTGGAATGATATATGAAATGCGCGAAATACATATGAAACATTTACATTTTAATGCAAAATGTGAAACTTTAGACTTTGGTGGAAATGCAAAGGACATACATGAAATGCAACGGAAATGCGATGAGAATGATCGTACAAGGTAGGGCCCATACGGAAATCGCAATCGGAGAATGGGAGCAGGGGGGTAATCGCAATCACAAACAGGAGAATGTGTGATGCGATCAATCGGAAGGGACAACGATCGAAGGGGAGTTGAAATTGGAGCGATCGGGAGGCTTCACATAAAAGTTGCGATTGCGATTGGGGCGGGGAGTGCGATTAGCGCTCCACCGCCGGATCGGAGTCGCAGATCGACGGTGCGGGTTAGATCGGAGATCGCAATCGGGGGAAAACAAAGGGATGGCACGGAGATTTTTGCGATTGCAATCCAAGCAGGGGTGCGATAAAGCGCCAGCCGTTCGATCTAAATGGTGGATCAATGGTGTACAACGCGTCGCGGGACTTATAGACTTATGCCAATCGCATTGGAGTTTTTCTGCTGTAACAAAGGAAAAACGCCTGCCCGACACTCGGATTTCGATTGGCGCTTAAGACTTAAGCGCTTGGTCTTAGCGCTGGGGCGTATGGGGGAAATGGTTAAGGGGCTTGCAGCAAAAAGGGTCTAGGCCCTTAATATAAGGTTTGAAAGTGGGTTTTAGCCCATTTTAAGTGCATTTTAAGGATTGGGAAGGGGAACGATAGGAGGATAAAAGGGGAAATTAGCCAAACCAAGGGCAAGGGTAGAATTCAAAGCGGATTTTGGGTATGATTTTGAGGGTAAAGGAGGACTTTGACAGGGGGAAAAAAGGGGGAAAAAGGGACATTCTACAGGGATGCAAAGGGTGAATAAAGGCCTTTGGAGAACATATTTTTAGTAATCAGTGAGACTTACTGACTCCAGAACAGCAGAGGGAAAGGGATTAAAGAGCAGGGAATCATGAAAGGCTTCAAGGATGATGTCTTTTCAGGAGGATTCCATTCTTTGAAAGCTTAAAGACAGCTTGACCCCTTGTTTGCTTGTCAGAAATTAATAAGGGGCTAACATGATCAACATGATCTTTCCTCTCAAAAGCTCAGCAGAAAGAAGTCTAAATCTCAACAGCACTTCAACTCAATCACACATAAAGCTTGAACTCCAATTCTCAATCTCAAAAAACTAACCATTTGAGGCTACCCAATGCCTATTTTTATAGAGCAGATGAGGAGGTTAGGATTCCACTTTTTAAGGGATAGAATCCTCCTTCAAAAGGATAGGGTCCTCACATCAAGGGATTAGTTCCTTAAGGTGAGGGATACATGCACCTTATAAAAGCATACTCATCCCCAAAAAATCTCTTCTAGAACCTTCTAGAATTGACCCCAAACCAACTTTTTAACTTTACTTTCTTGCTCTTTTGAGTTTGGAGGGGATACGTAGGCATTCCAAAGGAAAACTATGTTCTAGAATGCAGGTAATCCATGCATTACCTGCGTACCCAAGCCATGAACGTAGGCAAGCTTCATGTTACATGAGTACCCATTCTTTCAGAGGTTTTTAAGGTTTTTCTTCTTGTTTCAGGGCTTGACATGAGGATTAAAGGTTGTAAGACTTACAGAGGAGGTATGTATGAGTGTTAATGAGCTCATACAGTTAGCAGAATGTCAAGGTGACAGTTTTTAGTGTAAAAAATTCCCCCCTAAAGTGCGAAGTCTGAAATAGATGAAGATAAAGTCTGTCATATATGAAGAGTGAAGTACTTTATCATTTCAAGGATCATCCTGTGGACACCCCAATCGGAACCTGTAAAAAAATTCAATGCAAAAAATATATATGTAATCATATCATCGCTGAGGTAGGCATTCCCATACTCAGATCAAAAACTAACTAAACTTGTTCTGATACAGAAATGATTTTAATATTACATAAATAGTGTAGACACAGCATGGGCACATCCATCTGTAATGAATACTCTACAGTATAATAATAAAACTCCTCGCAGCCTGGATGGTGGAAACTAGATCCAGGGTCTTGATTTTTGCTTCCCGAACTAGTACAATTCTATCCATGCGATTAAATGTGTTGAAGTCGAACATGGTAGAAACCACTTGATTACCAGTCAATGATGCGAACTGTTAACAAGTGTGAGAGAAACCACTAGTAATGTCAATGGCTCTCAAAGTACTCAGTACAATCTATTTGGGTTCCTATGTTTTGGCCAAATAGGCAAAACCAAAAGACAAGAGACAAATATCAACCGCTTTGGATTCAAGGATCAGTTCTCTCGAATCCGCAGAGGGATCTCTCTATAAATGAGTTTAAAGATGTGATCTTTGAAACCTGAAATGTGGTATTAGGCTAGTTATGGAGAGCATGGGTTTTGTTTGTTTGTTTTTGATTAGGCAAGGACATGATGAAGGTTAATTCAATTCAAAATAAAGGGTGAAGATGTCTACAAGTGAAGGAATGATTTGGCTGACAGAAGAGGAAAATACAGTTTAAACCCATTGGGCTATAGAGTCATAAGAGGATTTTAATTTGACAACAAGGTTCAAGGAGGATCTATGGGGCAAGTCACTTATGTCAAAAGGATCTCTTAAGTTGATTTTATGGAGTGGAATAGCTAGGAAATGGAGAGTAAAACAAAAGAAGAACATTGAACCGCCTAAGATCAAATAAGTTCTTTCAAACTATTTTGCTTCGGCATGTACTTAGGGAAAAACATAAAATTATTCTGAGATTAGTGTGTTTTAACCATCTCATTAAAGTACTTAATAGAAAACATATTTTGAGGAGCGCATAGCTTAAGATCGTGTGAGTCTACTACTTGTAAAAACTACCCTACTTTTAGCATATTCTAAAGGAAAACATAGATAATAATCACAAAGAGAAATCTAGATCAAGCAAGTGCTTTGAAACCAACCTGCTTTAATATACTCTTTAAAGAGAACTTTCAAATGAAGAAAACATAGAAATAAAGCTTTTAGTAAGAGTAGGGTACTGTTGAGAGTAATTCCTAGCTCTATGTTTGTTGTTCTTTATTAGAGAAAGTGGAGAGAGTGAGAACATTAAAGAAAATAACAATTGACAGTGAGGAACACATCACCATTGACATAAATCAGCTTGTATTGATGCTCCAAACCAGTTACAGCTTTAATTCCAATGCTTTAGTTTAGAAATCATCTACACATCTCAACCTAAATTATCTATCACAAGCAAAGCTCCAAGGGCCAGTGAACACTATTTACAAGTAGAAGTCTCAAGTTCAATTACATTTCAATGTTTAGTAGCCAACTCAACCAACCCCTCTCTCATCTTCTGCAGTAGTATTTATAGAAGAATGAGGAGGTGAGATATGATAAAAGATCTCTCAGGACAATTAATACAGATTAATGACTTCTCGGCCTTTGAGGGGCTCGATGGAGAAGTTTACATGTGTTTTTCTATATGAATGTTTTACATTTAATATTTAAGCTTGATGGGAGCTTTTGTTTGACTTTTGAGGTTCTGTCATGTCACTTGAGTAACTCAGATATTTTTTGTATTAAGGACCTTTGCGACCACATTTCTTAGGTTGCGTTTGAGGCAACATTCGGGGGTTGGACGCTACCAACTTCGGCCTCTAATTGAATGCTTTGAGGCACAGGTGGCTTCGTGGTAGTTGGGAGGAATCAATTCACCTCAGATGTGGCGGTGGAGGCCTTTCTGTCTATTAAACACTTATGATTTTCTTTTAACTTTGTTTTAATTTGGGGGATTAGGCTTTTGATAATCAATCTTAGCCGTGATCCCCACAAATCTTTCTTTAATCTTCTTACTTGCCATATTCCATCTTCGACACTCATACTCTTTTAATTTATTTAACTATGTGTCTTGTTGATGTGCAGGCTGCGCAAGGCTCATATGGCATCAATGCCTCATGAAACATTGACGAGACGTGGAGTAGAGCCCCGTGAATGGTTTCTCCCTTATGGATCAAAGGCACGGGAATCATCATTCCCAGCCTTCAGCTTCTATTGAACATAATGAACAAACCATAAAACATCTGCAAAAACAAAAATATTAATAAAATCCTGCGTTATAGGTTTAACTGCTTCAGAGGCTACGGGAAGGAGCGCAATGAATTAATGTGGGAATGATCTAGGACCATCCAATCCGGAAATGTGGACGGTCTAGATCCATCGGAGGATCGCAATCGGCGGAGGAATCACGTTAATGCGCTCGACGAAAATTTGCGATGCGATTGAGTGATGACCGTTGATCTGAGGATCAGATCAATGGTGGGGAATGAATCAGAGGATTTTGAAGTAGAGGTAAGACTTGTGATCGGATTTAATGAGGACCATTGGATCACGGAAGGCAGGGGGAAGATCAATGGCTCTCGATTGATCGTGGGATGACCAATCGGGGGAAGAAATAAAACGCGCCCAATGAAAAACTCCGATGCGATTAGATGAAGACCGTCAATCTGCAGATCACATCAATGGTGGGAGATGCGTTGGGAGGTCACAATCGATGGGGTAATGAACTTTGGAGTGCAACGGAGTGATTAGTTATGGGCCGTCGATCTGCAGCTCAGATCGACGGCAGGGAAAGAATCGGGAGATGTTAATCGGAGGGGGCATTATTTTAAATACGCTCAATGAAAATTTTGCGATGCGATGTTGCGCGGGCCGTTTGATCGGCTTACGATCAACGACGAGGATTGCTTTTGAAGAAAATTCAGCGAAAACCCTTCATAATGCATGAAAACCCCAAATTTTTAATATAATACGAAGTTTTGGTGGATCGGGGCGGAAAATATATATAATATGGTTAGGCACCCGTCTGCGGGGCCTTGGTCTATATGGAATGATAATAGGCCCAGGGCGTATACAATAAAGGGCCAATCGCAATCGGAGCTTCGGGCTTGGGCTTTTCAATCTATCTATTAAAATTTTCCGATGCAATAAGCGCCTTGGGACTTTAACCTTTGGTCTCGGGCATAGGTTATATGGAATGAAAAGTGGCAGGGGCGGGGTTCTTACACATGGGATTCAATCGCATTGGAAAGTTTGATGTGGGTCTTACCCATTGTGAATTTCTCCGATGCGATTGCGCTTCTAGTCTAGCACCTAGTTCTAGGGTGCGGGCACGTGGAGGGGAAGTGGTTTAGGCTTAGCCCAAGGGGGCTTAAGTCTTTATACAAAAATATGTATTTTCCATGAAATTTTTCTAGTTTCTCAAAGGATTTGGGGGTTTTGGCAGAGTCAAAAAGTGAGTTTCAAACTCTATAAGGTGGATTTTATAAAGGGAAAAAAAGGGGAAAATGAGAAAATAGAGGATTTTGATGAGAATGAAAAGGGTAGAAAATGAGGTTAGTTTTGAAGTGGAAGGAGGGGAAAATGGTGATTTTGAAGCAAAATTTTATCTTTGAAATCAGCAGAATTTTTGAGCTTTGAAATGGAAACAGCAATGAAGATTGAAATAGAAGCATGAGGCCTTCAAGAGTCTTCAAGAGATAACATCTTTTATCAATAAAGCTTGTTTCTTGAAGACTCCAAAAATGTTTTAGCCAGCATTTGATATCACAAATTTTATAGTTGGCTAACAGTAGCTCCACTTGGGGATGGTGCCTTCTTGAAGGCATCAATAACTTTAGACTTGCATTCTCTGGGAGGCTGACATGTGCCTCATACATTGGATTCTCTGGGGGCTGACCTGTGCCTCATCCATTGGATTCTCTGGGGGCTGACCTGTGCCTCATCCATTGGATTCTCTAGGGGCTGACCTGTGCCTCATCCATTGGGCTTCCCTTCCTTTACTGGGATGACCTTGCTCTGAAAACATATTAGCAGCCATAAAAAACAATTGATATTTCATCAACAAGCTTTCTACCTACCCAATCCTAATAATCTAACATTTTTTCTTTATTTAGAATGCACTTGGATTGGAAAACTCTTTTTACAACATTTTATTCTTGTGAAAACAGGAAATCTAATCTATTTCTACTCCTTATTTCTCCGTGGACTCAGATTAAATAGTTGAGTCCATATGATTCTCTACCTAATCTACCATCTGTTGGGATTAAACTGTCCAACAGATTTTATTCTCTAAATTCTACAACAGAAATTTAAAAGCATATAAGTCGGGATTGAACAGTCTAACTTGTTGCTGATCTATGGCATAAAAAAAAAGCTGCACATAGATCTTATTTTGCAGAAAATTAAAACAAAATGGAAGTCTTGAGATCTGAAAGTTCAAGCACTTCCTTCACCGTTTTACAGCTCCATTTTGACTCTTGTTTTAGTTGTTTTTTCCTTGTTCTCTGGTTCATATTTTGAGCTAATTAGAACCAGATTATCTTTGTTTCTTACTCAAGAAAATATAATAGATTTGAGTCATCTCTCTTTGGAAACTTAGGTTCAGATTTTTAGCATGTTTGAACCTTTAATTTCTATCCTAATCTATCTACTGATAGTCCAAGATTAAACAGTTTGGCAAATCGAATTCACTATCTTATCAGCAGAAAATTTAAAGCTAATTAGTCAGGATTAGGCTATTTGACTAACTAGAAGTGCATTCTTCAGGAGTGGCGTTTAAGCTTGCACACTTTCAGATTTGTTTCTCTTTTTTGGTATGGGGTTGTACCTTTCTTGTTTTCACAATCTGCCCTCTTTTCTCTTTTCTATTGTTTTTTTTATTTTGTGTCTTTTATTTTTCTTCGAAGCAGAAAAAAACAACTAACCACATGCTCAGAGCTAAGCTTTATTGACATTCCTATCTAACCTATTCTAACATGGATTATTTACATCTTCATATGATACAAAAGTGCCAATGCAGCCAGTTGAGTAATGTCAAAAAGAAGAAAAATTCTGGCTGTTTTTCAAGGGTATCCATAGAACATATTGAATATTAACCTTCAATATCAAGGCTATCACAGGAGGTGACAGCTTTTCATGTCCCTGGCTCTTCCAAAGGATCACTGCTTGATAATTTGAGCCAATTGGGATTTCCACACACTCTTCCATAGGATCAACAAAGAAAAGATGAAGATTCTCTTCCTTTTGGCCCTCCATGTCTGGTAGATTGTCTGCTTTCAAGGCTTTCGATTTGAGGGGTTTATCTTCAAAAAGTTGCTTGGAAGCATCATCATTCTTAACAGAAAAGGAAAAAGATTCTTCTTGAGAAGATAGCATATCCTTAGTAGGATAGACTTCTATCGGTTTCTCTCCCTCTTCTTCATCATCATTTGAACTGGAGGACTCGTCATATTTGGTAGTGTTGTCCTCTGGTAGCCCTGGTAAGCTCTGGTTTAGTGGACTATACTCTATGAGGAGGTTATTATATTCTTGAGCAGGGGTATGTTCAATTTCTTCCTCTTTTTCAAGAGAAGGCTCCTTGATTTCAACCTGCTCAAAAATTTCTTTGTTTCTTTCCTCCTCATACTTTGAGCCAAAAGTCTGCTAAGTCCCAATCACATGGAAATTATCACTGATGATCTGAAATGAAGCAGAGCAAAGATCGAATGAATCTTCAATCACTTCTAGGCTTTTAAAACTTTCATCATCAGTATCATAAATAGTCTGCACTGGCTCATTACTTCTTTGAAGGAACTGATCTTCCTACCATAAATCTGCTAATGATGATCCTGCAAAATTAATCTTTGTTTGGGAAGCATCATCACTAGATAGATAAAAGTTAGGAGAATCACGAATATAAGTAATACTACTAATCAAACATATTGGGTTATCAGTAGGTCCTTCTTCATTCTGATCTACAAAAGAACTTTCTAAATCTGTACAACAAATTTCTCTATGTGAATGGGCAAGAGTGTTTGTTTTGCAAAAAATTTCAGAGACTGGTTGTTTATTAATAGTCTGATCTATCTCTTTTTTTGTCAAAGGAGAAGATGTTTCTATGTTCCTTTGAACAGGAGTACATCAGTTCTCTGTCTCTTTTGAAGACTGATTTTGAGGCTGGATGTCTTCTTGAGCCTCATTTATAAGGGATGACGAATCAATATTTGAGTTTTTAGGGATATCTTGAGGAATGTTCTTTATTTCTTGGATCATCTCTTCCTCAACTGATTCATCTATGTTCTTAAATTTTTTCAATAGGATATTAAACTCATGAATGTCTATTAAAAGATCTTCAGGATGCATTTCTTCCAAAGATTCATCATTATCTATAATGTGTTGGGTGATGTTTTGTTATGGATCATAATATATTGCACCCCATGGTAATGATGTAGTGTTTTCTTTATAGTTCTCATAGAACACATATTCAAGGTTTCTTAAAGAAAACAAAATACTAGATATTAAGCATTCATACCAATCCTTAGCTTTTCCTTCTAATGTTAACATGAACATTTTCATTAGGCAGTCTTCATGCCATTCAACTTTCAACCTCCATACATGTATATGAAATTTTATGAGATGTAATAAAGGGTCATCAAACTTTTCCCCTTGAAAAACAGGCAGGTTGTCATCCAAATTCACCTAGGGCATCTTATGTGGAAACCCATGGATATGATATCTACTCATTGGGACATATCTTCGTTGTATCCTTGGAATCATTTTATAAATCAAGAAAAGAGGTCACTGTGTCTGGTCAATCAGTTCAGGGTCTTCTTCCAGTGGATTCATTTGGTCTTCTGAGAGTTTCAGAGTGTGGAGTCGCCAGGTGGAAATTTTTAGCTCTTTTCAGAGGTAAAATTTTTTATGGTCCACCACCATGTTTATTAAATACCAATCTAAAATATTTTTTGGTTTTCTGAGTTTTTTTATAGTGGTTTCGGAGACTAATGAGTCTACAAAAGCTTGCTAAGCAACTATAAATTCAGAAATATCCCCAGTGGAGTCGCCAGAAATGTTGGGGTTCCTATGTTTTGGCCAAATTGGCAAAACCAAAAGATAAGAAAACATCAAACTGCTTTGGGATTCAAGGATCTAGCCCTCCTGAATCCAGAGAGGGATATTTCTATAAATGAGTTTAAAGATGTGATCTTTGAAACCTGAAATGTGGTATTAGGCTAGTTATGGAGAGCATGGGTTTTGTTTGTTTTTTTTTGGTTGGGCAAGGACATGATGAAGGTTAAGGAAATTCAAAATAAAGGGTGAAGATGTCTGCAAGTGAAGGAATGATTCGGCTGACAGAAAAGGCAAAGAAACTTTAAACCCATTGGGCTATGGAGTCATAGGAGGATTTTAATTGGACAACAAGGTTCAAGGAGGATCTATGGGGAAAGTCACTTATGTCAAAAGGATCTCTTAAGTTGATTTTATGGAGTGGAACAGATAGGAAATGGAGAGTAAAAAAAAAAGAATAATAGTGAACCTCCTAAGATCAAATAAGTGCTTTCAAACTATTTTTCTTCGGCATGTACTTAGGGAAAAACATAAAATTATTCTGAGATCAAGTAAGTGCTTTTAAACTAGCCTGCATTGAAGTACTTTCCATTATAAAACATTCTAAAAACATATGGAATAGCTTAAGATCAGGTGAGTGCTTTTAAACTACCCTGCTTTCAACATATTCTATAAGAGAAACAAAGATAACAGTCACAAAGAGAAATTTAGATCAGGCCAGTGCTTTGAAACCAACCTGCTTTAATATACTCTCTAAAGAGAAATTTCGAATAAAGAAAACATACAAATAAAGCTTTCAGTAAGAGTAGGGTACTATTGAGAGTAAATCCTAGCTCTACGTTTGTTGTTCTTTATCAGAGGAAGTGAACAGAGTGAAAACATTAAAAATAATAACAGTTAACAGTGAGGAACACATCACCATTGACATAAATCAGCTTGTATTGATGCTCCAAACCAGTTACAACTTTAATTCCAATGCTTTAGTTTAGAAATCATCTACTCATCTCAGCCTAACTTATCTATCACAAGTAGAGCTCCAAGGGCCAGTGAACACTATTTACAAGTAGAAGTCTCAAGCTCAATTAAATTTCAATGTTCAGTAGCCAAATCAACTAACAATTTCTCATCTTCTACAAAAGTATTTATAGAAGAATGAGGAGGTGAGATCTGATAAAATATCTCCCAAGATAATTAATACAGATTAATGACTTCTCGACCTTTGAGGGGCTCAATGGAGAAGCGTACAGGTATTCTTACTGTATTAATTGATTTACATTTAAGATTTAAGCTCGGTGGGAGCTTTTGTTGACTTTTGAGGCTCTTTGTCATGTTGGAGTAACTCTGCAATTATTTTTTGCATTAAGTTCCTTTGGCAGAATTAATTCTTCGGCTACGTTGAGGAAAATATCTTATTTTGCTCAATAACTTCGGCCTTTGTTTGAATTCTTTGAGGCACAGGTGGCTTTGTGGTAGCTGGGAGGAATCAATTTTCCTCAGATGTGGCGGTGGAGGCCTTTCTATCTGTTAAACACTTATTATTTTCTTTTAACTGCGTTTTAATTTGGGGGATTAGGCTTTTGATAATCAATCTTAGCCGTGATCCCCACAAATCTGTCTTCAATCTTCTGTCCTGCCATATTCTGTCTTCGACACTGATACTCTTTTAATTTATTTAACTTTGTGTCTTGTTGATGTGCAGGCTGCGTAGGGCTCATATGGCATTAATGCCTCATGCACTAGAAAATTTGGACCAATTTCCGACGGCCACTTCGTCACTATTCCGACACATAGTCGTCGCAAGAGTGAGAGTTCGAGGATGGGAAAAACGTGGTTTTCCATTACATCGCAATTTCGATGCACTGACAAAGTGTCACACTACCAACACTTTTTCCATCACTTCCAAACAAGCGTCGCTCTTCCAACGTTTCCCAAACCGTCGTTCTTCCGACGTTTTTAAACTGTCGCAATTCCAACGTTTTGAACGTCGCTCTTCCGACATTTGTGAACTGTCGCAATTCTGACGAAATGTGGTCCGACGTTTTTATACTGTCGCTCTTTCAACGTTTTTAAGTTGTCACAATTCTAACGCCATACAAAAGTTTCGCAAGACCGACACATTCCAAAATTGTCGCAAGACCGACGCATCCCAGAAGCGTCGCAATACCGATGCATTCTAAAAGCGTCGCAATACAAACCCTAATAAGAACTGTCGCAATATCGACAGACGTCACAAGACCAACGAAAATGGAAATCGTTGAAGACGTCGGAAGACCGACGCTTACAAAGCGTCAATATATCGACGGCGGGTTCAATTTAAAAAAAAATGAAACTTTAAAATAGGACAGTAAATATCCAATATTTGTTATGAATTGTGGGTGTTCCAATGACCGTGAAATATTAATATAATAAACCAACCCGTAGCGCTTCGAATATAAACAATCATATAAACATGGCTCTGTATTTCAAAAAACAGGTTTAAAATAGAAACAGGGCAACATTTTTTTTTTCCAATTGTTATGAACATAATTCGACCGTGAAATATTAATATGATAAACCACCCCGTAGCGTTTCGACTATAAACAATAATTTTTTTTTCGCAAGAGAAAAAACGTTTTTTTGAATATATTATATGAATAAAAACAGTCCATGAAGTCATTACATTTTCACATTTGAAGATTGGAACCCAAATATCCATCCAGAAAAGTGGAAGTCCCACCCCATACAATGATAGAAAAATACCCCATGTCACATACAGGGACATGATATAAAAACCAGTAATGATCCACATGGATATTATCGACAATATGAGAAAGCATCCAAATATGCCTGAGGCATCTATAAGAAAGTGAAATAGCAGTATGTAGAATAGTAAAGCAAAAGATAGAGTACCGACGTCCATTGTTCCAAATACAAATTAAAGTACCCAAAATCCTTGAATAGAGAAAAACGCTAATCAAGTGAGGAGTGTGATATGTCCAAAATATAAAAATACCATCATACCATATCAATAAACCAGCAACATAGACCAACATCACTAGTTTTGAAGGCAGAGTGATAACCTGTCAACACATAAAATAGTATCATAAAGCGGATACAGGAAATGTGTAGAGACATGTACTGTTGATATACGCCTCACAAAGAAAGCATCCATGATAGAGAAAAAATATGTATAAACCCAGGGTTGATTGTATGTTCTAGCTCACTTGTTCCCGAAATAAAAACCATCTGCAGAAACCCAGGCTCGCTTGTAAGATCAGGCTCGCTTGATTCCAAAATTGGTAACCATATTTTTCATCCGAGATGTAAGGTTCAGGCTCGCTTGATTCCAGTAGTAGCCCGCTACAACATCCACCCTGTTAATAGAAAAAAGGTTCCTGTAGATATACAAAGAAAGAGTATAATACGTAGACCATATAAACATGGCTATGTATTTCAAAAAGTAGGTTTAAAATAGAAACAGGGCAACATTTTTTTTTCCAATTGTTATGAACATAATTCGACCGTGAAATATTAATATAATAAACCACCCCGCAATGCTTCAACTATAAACATGGCTCTGTATTTCAAAAAAGAGGTTTAAAATAGAAACAGGGCAACATTTTTTTTTTCCAATTGTTATGAACATAATTCGACCGTGAAATATTAATATAATAAACCACCCCGTAGTGCTTCAACTATAAAAAATCATATAAACATGGCTCTTTATATCAAAAAATAGGTTTAAAATAGAAACAGGGCAACCTTTTTTTTTGCTAAGTTAATCGTTTAACAATGGGAATAAAATTACAGCATGACCGAAGTCAAAAACATTGCCTAGACTTATGAAAACTTTGTCATCAAAAAATCAAAAAATAAGACTACCCTCATATGGGGAAACCAGTCTTGAATGTTTACAGAATTCAAAAATATTACAGAGGTCCAACACAGCAATATAAGTGAAAACATGCCCAATTAAGTGGGCCACGAAGAAAGAAAACCAAATCAACCAAAGAGAAGTAGCTACTCCTCCAGTGGTTCTTCAATGATTCGGCACCATCCTTCGGAAGGTCCAGGATCGCCAGGTGATATCTCCACATTCATGCCACCACTCCCCTCCTGAAGGCCCGAATGTTGGCTGGCTTTTTCTGAGCTCAGACCCACCGGGCGGGTGTGTTGTTCCTCCATTTGGGCCTCCTCACGGAAAACCACAGTGATTGAAGTTGTGATTCGTGGGTGGTTCAGAGAGAAATTAAAGGAAAAAAGTGCATTGCACGTCGTGGGAGAAGGTGAAGCGATCGGGAAATGAGGAGTAGGGGAGCCCATATGGTGGCTAGATCCTAGAACTCGACCCCGCCCACTTATAGTGTCTGGATAGCGACCTGCATAATAATCACTGGACTAGGAAGACGACTCGGTTGAGGGGCCGGAGGGAGCGCGCAGGGGTTGACCTCTAGTGCTCCCCCTACGGCAACACATCCTTTGATGCAGGCGAGGCATGGGTGCAGTCTCAGCAGTGGGCACAAGACGAGACAGAGAAGTAGGATTCCAAGAAACCGAGGAAGACAGACACAGACTAGACTGAGAGAAATGCAGATTTGCACCAAGGTCTAAGCAGCAGTTCAGCTGGCTTCTCCTTCTTGTCACAGTGAGCAGGTAGTGTAACCCAGCAACCGGAGAGCATCTGCAATTCAAAGGTTGCAACTTGTCTGAAAAACCATAGAGAAACGTCATTTTATCGACCTGAATGCAATGGCATTAAATAACGCCCGTCATAAATCTCTCATTGATGAGAGCCGAAGGCCGGAGCATATTGGAGCATGTGGAATCACTAACAGGAGTGGAGGTTCGATCTTGAACATCGTTAAAACTTAATGTGATTTGATGTGAAAACCTTGGAACTTAACTGAACAACGTTCAAACTTAATGCAATTGATATGAAATCGCCACATCCATGTCCCATCGCCTTAAACGACATCGGATGCACCCACATCCGGGTATAGGGCAACTTTTGATTGAGGACACGTGGCAGAAATTGATTGGAGTAGATCTTTGTTTGGGCCGCTCACGCAGTTGAAATCTGGACCCGAAAAATATTAGGGCGAATTTGATAAGAAATTCGCGTCACAACTCTCCCTCCGTACGCCAGCCCAACTTCGGACCCGAAAAAGATTAGGGCGGAATTCATTTGGTTTTCGCGTAACAAAATTGGCCGACGTCAGCAGGCTATTTTGGAACGCGAATTTGGTTTGAATTATGGTTTATCTTCGTTTGAAGTCCGATGAGCTCGACTTAAGAACAATTTTGTTTGATCCCATCTTATAAAATTTGTGTTGGTTTTCTTTGATAATACACATATTTACAATAAATCATGGGAATACCACACTAAACATGTGGAAAAGTTATATAAATTATTGAGAACAATCATTTTTATGTAAAAATATCCAAATGTGCTTTTGGGAAATAAGAATTCGAGTATTTGGTTCATATTGTTTTAAAGGAAGGAGTGAAGTTGGAGCCTCAAAGATGCAAGCTATTACAAAATGACCTATTCCTAAGAAAATCAAGGTTCTTAGAAGATTTTTTAGACTTACATGATATTATTGATCATTTGTTAAGAATTATGCATGCATTTCAAGTCCACTCACATATCTCTTGAAGCAAATATCATTTATATGGAATGATGAGGCTACTTTGGCATTCTCTCTTTTAATGGATGCCATGTCTTCTACACCAACATCGGTTGCACCTACTTTTGGTAAAACATTCATAGTAGAGAGTGAGGCACTAGGACAAGGAATTTACGTAACATTAACACAATAAGGGATATCATTGGCTTTTAAAAGCAAGGAATTCAAAGAAAATATTTGGTGAAATCTACATATGAAAAATAAATGGAAGCAATATTACATGCAATAAAAAATGGGGATAGTATATCATTGGGAGGTACTTTAAATTCAAGATATACCATGATAGAATAAATTATTTTTTGAAGCTATGATTTTCTTTAGAAGATTAACAAAAATGAGGAGAAAAAATGCAAAGTTTTAATTTTGAGATAATTTGCAAAAAGGGTAAGGAAAATTTAGTACATGATGCTCTTTCTAAAATAGAAGAGGCCTCAAATTTATATCCAATTACATTTTCTATTCCTAGGTGGCTAGAAGAAGCTTGCCATAATGGAAAATGACAATAGTACTAAACAAAAACTAAAATTTATAAAGGATGGGATGAACTCTATGGAGCATTGGGAGTGAAAGAGAGATATACTTTGGTGCAAATGTAGAATATTTTTATGCACGCAAGCATGTTTGAATAAAAAAATATTAAGGGAGTCCCATGTCTCTCTGATGGTAGGACGCAGGGTTCCTTAAAACATCTCAAAGGATCAAAAAATATATTTTTGGAAGGAATGAAGAAAGATATTTAAAATTTTGTAAGAGAAGGTCAGGTTTGCATAATAAATAAAAGAGAGATAGTAAAATCTCTAGGGTTACTTCAACCATTCCACATACATATTCAAAGACTAGAAGATATATCAATAGACTTTATTACAGGGTTACTAAAATATAAAGGTAAGTATTACACTTTTGTGGTCATTTATATAGACAAATTTTGTAGATTTTTTTTGTAGAGCTCAAAGTACATAAATAGCAAGCCAAGTGGCAGAAGTGTCCGTGAAAGAAATTCATAGTCTTCATGGTTTTCCTAAAGTAATAGTAACAAGAAAATTTTGGAAATAATTATTTAATATGAGTGGAGAAACACTAGCCATGAGTTCTACATATCAAACACAATCAAATGGTCAAAAAAAAATAGTTAACAAATGTTTTTAAGGTTATCTACAGTGTTACTCTTTAGAAAAGCAATCTTGATGGATGAAGTGGGTTTGTCAAGGAAGAATGGTAATATGATACTACCTATCACACATCTACTAAAATTTCCCCATTTAAGGCCCTTTATGGATATCCAACTCCTAGTATCTCATACTTTTTGCAAGATAAGTCCAAAGTATAGGAAACAAAGTCACATATGGAAAATACTAAAGAAAATTTGAAAATTATTATGGAAAACCTTCAAATGACATGGAACATGATAAAACAACAAGGGGAACAACATTGAATTGAAAGATAATTTGAGGAGGGTAATTGGGTATTTTTTAGATTATAGCATTATAAGCAATCTTCATTCAAGAAAAAGAAGAATAAAGAATTAGCTCAAAAATGTTATGGCCCTCAATAATTATTCATAGGATTGCACAAGTGGTATAGAAATTATATTTTCCTTCTTATTGCATTCATAAGGTTTTTCATGTATCTTGCCTAAAAAAGGTTTGGGAAAAAATATGCCAATGTAAATAGAACTTCCAAAATTATATGAAGAATGAAAGTTGATTCTTGAACACAAAAAGATATAGATAAACATTATGTATCTCTTTGACATATAACCATTATGAAGTACCTAATCAAGTGGAAGAATATTCCTCTAGAAGAAGGTACATGGTAAAATGATCAATTTGTGATGAAATACCCACGACTAAAGGGTTCTTTTGAAGTTTTGACAAAGGTTTTGTTATATGTTTTATATAATGGACGGCAGAATAGTTTTATTGTTTGTTAAGGTCCCACACAGTGATCAAATTTGAAGGGCAGGTCCGAATTTCAATTAGAAGGGCATATATCTATGTCATCCTTCCATAATGAAAAAGCTTTAAAGAAAAAACTTTTCAATTGACCACAATAAATTATTTTTACATTTCATTTTCAAAAAGACAAAACCATCAATATTTATATTAATAAAATACTGTTACATATACAACAATGAAGAAGGCTCCATCTTTCATTGCTTAAATATCTCATTGGAAATGTCAACATAAGTCTTGAAGACACTATTATAAGAATTTGGATACATACCAACGGGATATAGGAGATTCTTATGTGTCAGATTGTGTAATGCAATTTTGACTTTGTCTCACAAGGAGCAGCAGCATGGAGGTCTGGATTTTTCTTATAGAACTTTTTTATTATTATTTGAAAAGTTGTTTATAGATATGAAGACAACAATGAAATTATGAGCATGGTGGACAATTAGTCAAGCTCATGATTCCAAACCATGATGATGTAAGTTTGGAATTTAACATTTTTACATGTTAAAGACAAATAGTCAAAATCACTGACAACTTAGTATGCCATAATTAATAATCATTCCATGTTCACTTTTTTAATAGGTTTATGTCACACTATGATCTCTCTTCTCTGGCATTTACTTGTATTGAAGATCACTATTCTAGGAATAAGGAGTTATTTTCTCCAAAAATAACCCTAGCCAAACATTGACAATGCATCAAGAATATCTTTCTATGCTTCATAAGTACATATGTTCTACTTCTAAATCATGTCTTGGAAGTGGTTGTTTTGCTGGAAATTATTCACCAGTTGGTTTCATACCAAAGTTTTTTTCTCATTTTTAGCATCCAATACATGAAAAATATAATGTTTTAAAACAACATAAATATTTGAAATTTTGCAAGAATTGTCTGGCACACTTTGAATATGAATTTTGAAGTCAAGTGCATGATGCTGTATAGGATCAAGTGTCATTTTGAATACCAAATGTTTCACAAGAAACTTCTCAACATGCTACCCTGCAGTAAGGATTAAATTACAATATTGCATCAACTATTTCCATAATAAAAGTGCACCTCGGCCATACGACTAAACAACTACAAATGTTGTAGATCTAAAAAGACCACACAATCAAACGTATTCCACAAGGCCAATACTGTATGAAAAATGAAAAGGAGTTTGCAGCCAAAAATACCTTAGGAAACTAATTCAATTAGATACACCAAACCATCAACAAAAAGGAAAACCAGCCTACTCAAAAGGCAAGCATTTACCTCCTTTGACAAAATTTTGAGTTCCGAAATAAGGGCCTTTATTGTCTTGTCAATGCCCCTAGTAATTTGAACGGGGTTTTCACCTGCTGCAACAAACTAAACGAAAAGGTTTCATTTCAAATTATTTTCCACAAATTTAAGATACAACCATTGTCAGTTTTGTATTTTCTAACAAGCTCATAAATTTTGACAAAAGAACCAAATTTTTTTAATACCTGATAGCAATGTTTTCACTCAAAAACTATCTTAGACTCAATAAGCCCAACCCAAAACTAAAAAACCAAACACCATAAGACCCTACAAAAATGAATAGATGATCTTAATCTAGTACTATCGACAAAAATTTACCTTTACACCCTCACTTATTAAACCCTGTGCAAGAACAACAGATGTTGTGGTTCCATCCCCAGCTAAATCATTTGTCTTTGTCGTAGCTTGCCTTACCAACTTGGCCCCAATATTTTCAACTGGGTCCTCTAATTCAACCAATAAAAAGGCCAAAACCATAGCATTGAGATACATTTCATTACACTGTCAATAACAATAAAATTTGACTCAGCCATAACCCTTTCCTTTTATTGTTGTGAAAAGCTTTATGCATTACTCTAATTTGGCTAGTCCATAGGCCAAGTAGACCACTGGGTAACAAATATGTTTCCTTTCACCTTTGAGTTTTCAAATTATGCCTACCAAATCTAAGACATTTAAGAGGGGGAACTAATACAAAGTTAAAAAGAAAACTAGAGCACACATCTACAAATTACCTCCTTAGCTACTGTCACACCATCATTAACTATTTTCGGAGAACCATGCTTGCTCTCCAAGACAACATTTTTCCCTTCACCCCAAGGGTGACTCCAACAAGATCAGCAAGTTTGTTCACACCGCCTGTAAGACAAATTGACAATGCTTTCAGTAAGTGTGCAATTGAATGCCAGACCATATGCCAAAACAACCCTCCATGAAAAATTAAAATAACACATTAAAATTGAATATAAGTGGACAAGGAAAGATCCACCGCAGTGAAGTTTCATGTGCAGGTGACCTTCCTTTAAACATAATTTTTTCTCTGACCTGCAATTTTTTTGTCACCGAGCCATCCTTGTTGAAGTACAACTCCTTTTCCATAGCTCTTGTATTAAATACCTTCTCTCTGTCGTGTAATCTCAGAGTCCCTCTTCTGCTTGAGCGATTAAAGGAAATGGGTGAAAAAACTGAAAGAGAAGACAATTGTCTGCCATAATTATCAAACATTGCACCCAACTTCTTCCCCTTTCCATTGTTACCCAATGAGGTAGATGTGGTAATTGTTGTCATACCGCCCAAATCAGGGGCCATATTCTCTTATGCTAAATATAGAATTACAAGATCTTCATATTAGTATGAACCTTAAAAAACATGACTCCCATTGCTAAAAACCACTTTTAAGTTGTAACAAGCAAACTAAACAACTATCGCAACTTTTGGCAACTTCTAGAGCATTAAGAGAGAAACAACCAAAGAGAAATACAACCACAATCCTCATTTTAATGAGACCGGACTATATATTTGCATTAATATAATAGAAAGAAATCACGACTATATTAAGGCCAACACAAAACAATCTTTAACCAATGTCTCTTGCAGCCTTCAGGTTGCCATGCTATAGGTTGCATATTTTTAATTTAAATTCTTGACCTCTCGTGCCCATATATGAATGCATCCAATGGGATATCTACATCAAATTCTCTTTTATATCCCCAAAAATAAATTCCCTACTACAAGAGCACCAGTATTGATGGATCACCCCACACCATCCCACCCACTAGAAACGGTGAAAAAGGAAACCCGAGAAAACTTCTCAAATATCTCAAGATGACTATATGGGTGGTTCTTATGAATCAACCAACCATTCAGAGCATGCTCATCAATCCAAACCATGAGTATTATGTGACGATATTCAAGAAGGCACTGAATCGGATTTTTGAAGCTATGTTAGAGAAACCCTAAACTCTCACTGAAAAAATAAAAATATACTCAGCAACAAAGATGATCACACTCTGGGTAGCCCTGGAGGCTATTTAGGGGTGATGATTCCAATAGGTCTCAATGAACTGTTGCCCTCGTCGGGAATATTATTGCAGTGGAATTTGATACTATTTTGTATGTTGAATTCCACGATCCTAATCAAGACCAGTACCTTCAGCTCTAGTACTTGTTCACAAAAGAGGGTGCCATAGTCATTCATGCATGCAGAGAGGGTGAATTGCAGGAATTGCAACAGGATGTGTTGTTGTTGTTGCATTGGCCACTAGATTGTTTGTCTGGTTCTTTTAAAAGCACAGAGTATTGAAAAGGACGGACAAATTTAGTTAAGATATTGTAAAATTTCCTCGGAAATTCACCTACGAAGAGCTCAACAATGCTACGAAAGACTTTTTTTGAATGTGATTGATAATCGATAATTGCAAGAAAGGGTAATCCCCTTTTGAAACCCAAATTTCTGAGCATTTTCTAAAACCTAATGACAGAGTCATTGTAATGAACAAGCGCCTAGGTCCATATTATGTCCAAATCTACCAAGCACCAAGATCTATAAAAAAAATCCACAGTATTTGTGAACTAAGAAGAAGAGGCAGAAAATGTATTTTTCTTACCTTTTGGAATAATGGTTGGGGTTTATGTCATGGAAAAAATTTGACAAAGCCCATGTAGCATTTTTTATCATTGAAATTCTAGCAGTATCATTCAACTGGGCAAGCACCTGCCTTAGAGCTCCATGACTGAAGGCAAGATCCCTAAATGTTGCAGAGTCTCCAGCAATATTTCCCAAAGCCCAAATAGCCTTACATGAACACCAGTTGAACTCAAAGTTGGGTACTAGTTTTTTAAATCAAATTCCAAAATTACAGACATATAAAGATAGTTGGGAAGAATAATTTTATGCCTCTAAAATAAATGTGCTACCTGTTCTCAAACATTATCATTCCCAGAGGTAAGAGGTTCCACAAATATAGGCAGTGCCCCGTAATCAATCACAACCTTTGTATTCTCAGAGGTTCCTGAGACTATATTAGTCAAAGCCAAAGCTGCTTCAAACTGAATTATCAATCACAAGGTATCACCATCAAAGCTATAATTTTAAGATAACAATTTATCTACCATTGAAACTATAATTTTAAAATAGATACACCTAGTGATATAGACACCTAGTGAGAGTAGAGGTTAGGAAATTATAATAAGAATTATTACATGATATCACTCACAGTGCAGTTGATTGTTCATTGTCTATTGTAACTATAATTTTAAAGAAGACACAATTAGTGATATAGACACCACCAAGTGAGAGCAGAGGTTATGAAATTATAATGAGAATTAATTCAAGATATCATATTACTCATAGTACAGTTAATTATTTATTGTTTGGTGTAATAATTGTTTATTATTTATAAACACAATCAAACATATTATGAGGGACGGTGATGAAATTGACAACGGTCTCATAACAAAGCATAATGGGCACATCCCCTGGCAAGATAGAATCTGAATAAGAAAGAAAGCAAAACAAAGTGATTACTTACAGGATCATAGGCTTCCTGAAGAACAAGATCCAGAGCAGCATCTGTAACCCCTAAAGCAACACCTCTCTCTGCAAGACAAATCACTACATCTTTCATATGTAGTCTAGCAAATTTTCTGAGCTCATCACAAGAAAGAGGATCAAATACAACTATCTCATCAAGTCTATTCAATAGCTCTGGCCTGAAATGTCTTCTAACCTGCAAAAATATTCAAAGCCATGTCAAAGCACTGCAACCAACTTCGTGATAAAATTATATGAAAAATATGCATACACAAAGTCCAGGAGAATGAAACGACAGGTGTATTGGCAGTTGCCGAAATGCAGCAACTAAAACAACAGGTGTATTGGCAGTTGTGGAAATGCAGCTACAAAAATGGCAGATCTGTCGACGGTTGCAGGTGTGTGGATTTTTGCTGGTATTTTCAGACCGATTCCATGGAAATATACCAGAAACCAGTGGTATTTAAAACCTAGAAGGTAACTTGAGAGACTGTGACCGTCAGATTAAACAAGTAACAGGTGTCGTGCCTAGATAAGAAGTGTTGACGAAAAAAAATTGATCTCTTTCATAACAAAAGTCCTATCGGCCTAAATATCTAGGACATGTGGCACTCCATGATAAATACACATGGTGTGTGGATTTGAGTTTTTCAGGTGGTCAAGTGGGCCAAAAATAGGTGAAATGTGGCACCACTCAGAGATTGACATGTAACAATTGGTACAAGTGGTAGACAATTGGCATGCTCAAACAATGAGGTGATGCAAGAATGACATGAGGGAGAAAATATCAGAAAAGCCCCAAATCTGGAGAACTAAAGCTCATCACCAACCTGATAATGACAACTTTACATGATGTAACCTATGAAATCTTAAATGGAGAAATCATAGTAACAATAAAGTAACCTATGTAACAATAAAATCAGATTCATCCTAGGAGTGGTAATGGGAGAAATCATAGTGAACAACAGGAAACATGCAGAGTTGCTTACAATCAAATAGATGAAAAAACACATACAAAAAACCTAGATAATAATCATGAACAAGCTTAATATTGAATTATGAACTGTAAAGGAACTTACAAAATGTGACATTACGAACATGGTCAAGTGCACAAGAAAAAATATCCTGGACATGACCCTGGTTGACAAGTTGTATTGCTCATGATGCAAGAGGATTTGTACCTGCACTGCCAAGTCAATCAAAATCCATCATTATCTATACAATAAATACAAGTAATTGATGTAGTATTTTTACTCTAAGATGCATTCTTATGATAATGTTAGAACATATGTTGAAAATGTCAAAACATACCTGAATAAGCTCCTCTTCGTTTCAAGAACAATTTATTGGAGTCGCATGAACTTGGAACAAGCCTCCCACGATCCGAAAGAGTAGCAACTAAGTCAACAGTGACTTTTTTGTTGCTACACTGGATCGAGGGAGGTTTGCTCCAAGATTAAATCGCTCCAATAAATTATTCTCTACTAAACAAGGCCAACCACGTGAAGGTGGAAGCTCTTATCACCCCTCCCCCCCCCCTCACATCACTCTCAATTCCCCAATACCCAATCTATATTTCATTTTTTACTTTCATGAGCATAAAAAAAAATATTCAATAACTAATAAAAAAACAATTCAACAAAAAGTACGCAAGGAAACATTGAAATTAATGCTTGACATAAAAATAGTATGATAAATGATTTTTTTATATAACACAAAAAACGTTCCAAGTATGGTAACATTTGTCTTATAATAATACAATATTTTATATTATCAAATTTTCATTTTCTTCTTCCTATTTCTAAAGCTCCTAATTACATCACCAATATCATCGTGCTCTGCTCCTATTTCGTGCCTTTCGACCCGCACTACTGACCTAGTTGCGTAGTCACGATGTCTGGTCTCATCTAGTGATGGGGCATCACCTACAAAAATAGATAATATTAAATTTTAATTGTCATTTTTTAAATATCATTGAACTAGTTCGATAATATTAATAATAAAAAATTGCAATGAGATTATTTACCTGCTGTACCAGTTGTCATCATTGGGATTGTTGCCTTGTCTTCCTCTCTGGTGGTAAGATCCTCAAGGGAAACATTCTCTGTCATTTAAACAAAAAACGTTATAAGGACAACCGTCAAGGTATAATTATAAAAAATTATAAGTGGAAATTAATTACCATCATGGCCCTCACTGATAGTAGCATTGTCGGCCCGGTCCCCACTACAATGATCAAGTTGCACGTGAGGATCATCTACATCTGGCTCTAAAACTGGGTTATTTGCCTCGTCAGTAGTGCTGCTCCCCTGATTTAAACAAAGTTGTTATACATTAAATTTATGGACAAAAACAAACATATTGAAATGTTAATGTTTTACCTTATCAGGCATTCTGGATCTTGGGACCTGCCCCAAGCTTCTGCAATGTTCAACTACGGCTTGATAGCCGAAATGGAAAGTGATATTTTTATCTTCCTCTGTATTTTCTGTTCCGAAATCATCACCCTACATTACATATGATTGTGTATTTTTAATCATATTTGATAGGATTACAAAAACATTGGAAGGCAATACAATTAATTATAAGATGTTTAGCTACTTAATTACAATTCTTGCGGCTAATTTCAAGTAGCCGCCCTGGCCTAGCTTTTGATGGCCATTATTTTAAATCCTAGATTTGGTTTCCTTCGAGGTATCAGGCAACCTAGCATCAAAATATTGAAGTCAGATATTACGTAGCACACTTTTATTTTAGACATAGAGAAAATTAAAGCTATTGAATTAAAGTTGTAATTTACCTTGTGGGTCCGGTTGGCATTTTTCCTTCTTTCTTTTCCCTTTTCTCTTTTCCATCATGGATGAGTGCTCTCCACTCACTCTCTGGAACTGTGATAGGACGCTCATATCTAGGGTTAAATTGCAATTGTGTCCTATAGGTGTCCCTGGTATATTTCAAATATTTTCCGGCTACCCGAGCCGTCGTTGTTCTGTCAAATGTGCCGACCCCAAAAAGGGGTTCTAGATAATCTATAAGTTCTTTTTTCAGGTTGGAATTCTGGGAATTCCACCTTGTGCGTATGGTTGGGCCAAAAATTACCAACGCATGGCTCTCCAAAAACCTGTAGAACTCATTGTTTCCTACACAAAAAAAAAGATATTATCATTAATTTAAAAACAAAAATCATGATAAATATGTTTTAGATAGAGTACATGAAATAGTTAAAATATTAAAATTTACCTGGGAGTTGTACGTGATTTATAGGGACACCTTCATTGTTCACCAAAAATGTGTCATTAATGGTCCCTATGGAGTTGACACGTGTAGCTCCAAGAAACACAATAATGTAGTTGGCCATATCAGCCTCATCACTGCCAACATATTCAACGGTTGGCTGGGTGTCTGCTTGGGCAGGGTGTGTTTCTTGGCTGGCACCTAAAGGAGTAGAAGGTGTACGAGAGGGTTGTTGGGCAATCTCTTGCCCTTGTGTCCCACCACCACCAACATCGGGTTTAGCAAGTGCCAGAAAATGCTACATACAAAAGAACTTTTTGTTAGTTTAGTCAATGTAAAAATTAAAAATCAAACTATCACAATTCCTCTCATGCAAAAAAAAAACAATATCCTTTTGAATTTTTATTATTACCTGATATGTTTCTAGCTGGCTCAGAAATTTTTTTATCCTCTCTTCTGTTTCAGGTGTTTGAGGCCCGTATATCAAAGTATTAAATTCTGACCTTGCATCTCGTGCCTTTTTTCGCAACAAGAGCATTGGAGATAGGGATGAAGAAAGCTCTTCCTCATAGAGGGAATCATCAGGCATACCATGGCTAGGTGTCTGCATATTTGAACAAAATTAATATTATTTCAATTATGTAAATAACTAAAATACCTGAAGATAGAGCAATGCTGGCACTTTACATGTTCTTCTGCTGGCCTCTTTTCGCGATCATCCCGTCTCGGGGTTGTTCCTGCACTGCTCTGATCAGTCTGCCACATTGCAATAAAATTATAAATGTAAAAACTTGAAAAAAATATCTAACTTGAAAACAAAAAATGAAAACTGAAATAATTTCTAATAAGACACCGGAAGACAGAGTTAGAGTTTCAAATATGCCTTGCATTGAATTCAGTCCTCGAAACATGTCATTGCACATTAAGGCACCCAAACAAGAGACGAGTTGACAATGAAGACCTTATTGAATATATTGTTGGAGCAACTTCTAGTAAACTTGTTGTGAAGACCTTGAGGACATTTTTGGAGCAAAATTGTTGAAGCTAATGGTATAGCATTGTTGGAGACGATCTTGAAGGGCCTTGAAGTGAAGCTTTTGGAGCAACTATTGAAAAATCCTTAGAGAATTTAAGTAAGGCACTTTATATCTTCCATCACCTTTTTCCTTTCAATATCCTTTAAATGATTTTTTTGATATTTAATGTTTTAAATCACGTTATAATTCCTTCATTATATGTGTTTGGGGACTTTCCCTTTGAAATTACCCAAAAATACCCTGGCAATTTTATCTTCAGGATGCATGTCTAACCCTATTGTTCAATATTTTGATTGATAGTAGTAAACATAGAGAGTTAGGGGGCTCTTGACTTGGTTTGTTTGGGCCATTATATTCCTAACATCTACTTGGGATAACCCCCCTTGATTTGGAGGAGAGCTAGCCCGAAGTGAAAAGAGGTTGGTGAGGTGACAATGGGGCTATTTAATTACACATGGTATCACACTTTAGCTTTAGGAATTTATCTTGAGAAGTGCGATATTTTGCTATATCAATTCTCAAATTGTTTACAACACTATTGTTAAGAAATAATTATAAGTGATGTTGAGGGGTTTTTGGGTATAAGAAACAATACCATTTAAAAACTATGGTTCTCGGTCCTTGGCATTCCTTCACCTGGGCCTAGGGGCACACAAGAATAATTTCACACTAAACCATGCAAACTTAAAAGTAACTTAACAGATCCATAAAGTAATAATAATCATAATTCCTAATTTCCTATTGTACGATATAATGAAAATTATTCAAACATGAAGCAATGAAGACATGCAATGTCTGAATTTTAAGATTGATGAACCAATACAAGAAGTTAGAAACTACAACTTTGACTCAATACTATGTATCCTAACTCCAGGAAGGAATCTAGTTTGTAGTACAGAACATGCATCATGTATTATTAATTCTTAATTGACAACAACTAAAGGTCATCTACCTCATCAATTCCTTCCCATTTTGTGTTTTTATGTTATATTCCTTATAAAAGTGTCAAATTTATCTCAAAGTAAGCAACCACTAAATAAAATAAAAAATAGTTTAGATATGATTGAGAAATGGTCATTTATTTCTTGAAAGGATCTTCACAATTTCTTTGGTTGTTTTTCATCTCAAGAAACAAGAAATGACCCAAGAAACTATCGTGATGTAATATAAGAAACAACACGGTGCAATGGCCATTTTCAAAGCCAAATGATGTCCATTGAGGACATGGCCTTTATTTGGTTCCCGTTTCATAGGAGTTTTGGGTAGAAATGGAACTTTGTTGTACCATTTCCAGTAGTAAAAAGGGAAAACCTTATTTTTCCATGGGAAATAATTTACCTTTCCTTTTTCAAGATAATCTAAATCACAAAAAATATGAAATATACTACACACATTCTTGGATAATGTGAAAGTGGAAAAGCAATACCCTACACAAGTGATGCACACATGTACATTGAACACTAATAGATTTTTGTAGTTGAAATGCAATGCTTGTTTTCATTTAAATGTATGGTTTTTAAAGCAGGGAGAAATAATGGCTGCCAATTTAATAAGCGTTTCTTTGGGAAAAATTTAAATCTTGTATTGGGTGATGAAGATAATAGAGGGTATTGAATCTTGATTCTTGACATTTTGTTTAACTTGAATAACTCAAATGATTATAAATATCAGTCGATGAGTTCTTTTTTCAAGTATGTCACTCAAAACTCTTATGTCAAAGCATTGTATGATGGCTAGCATTTGCCTGTTTCCCTTTCTTCAGTTCAATGTAAAAAGTATATTAATATATTGGAGCACAAATGATAACTACAATTGTTTGCTCTGCAGTATATCCAGCCCCAAGATTATGAAAAATTTTCTCAAGTGGAGCTATTGGTTATTGATGAAGCAGCTGCAATTCCATTGCCTGTTGTAAAGGCTCTGCTCGGGCCATATTTAGTGTTTTTGTGCTCTACTGTAAATGGGTAATAATTATAAATGAGCCAACCACAATCACAGATTTTGTAACCATTCAGTTTCCATGGATAGTAATGATGATATTAACTCTATATATCAGTGACCTATATCTATATGAGAATGATCTCAACATTGACCTTGATATCGTTGTATGGATGTGACCTTTGGTATGTCATCAAAAAGTCCCCAAATACCAGAAAATCCCCAAATTTGGAGAACTAAAGCTCATCACTTTCGATCTGGAGTACTACCCTTGTGATAAAGTTGATGAATTTCGATCTCCCATTCTCTACCACTTTGCACTTCACCTTCGATATAGATCAGACCAAGGGAAATTTGTTACTGGGTGTTGAGATGGATGAGTTTATCGAACTAAAATCCATAGCTTAAACTTCATGAAACTGGTGGAGTCAAATTCATGCAAGCACAAACACATCTTACACATCCTCTTTGAAACTCATCTGAAAGAACATTGGAAGACATCTAGAGAGAACCTTATAGCCTAACACAATCCAATGGAATTGACCAAAAAAACCCAAATAGAGTCAACCCTACTATAGGAGGAAGGGCCTGCAGTAAGAACTTACCATTTTGCAAGAGCTGAGGGTGAACGCTGAGGGTGAATTCAGGGCGAATGTTGTTCTGCAAGAGCTGAGGGTGAATGCTGAGGGCGAATGCTGAGGGCGAATGCTGTTCTGCAAGAGCTGAGGGCAAATTCTAAGGGTGAATGCTATTCCGCAAGAGATGAGGGCGAATGTTTTTCTGCAAGAGCTGAGGGTGAATGCTGTTCTACAAGAGTTGAGGGCGAATGCTGAGGGCGAATGCTGTTCTGCAAGAGCTGAGGACGAACGCTGAGGGAGAATGTAGGGTGAATGCTATTCTACAACAGTTGAGGGTGAATGTTGAGGGTGAATGTTGTTCTGCAAGAGCTGAGGGCGAATGTTGTTCTGCAAGAGCTGAGGGAAAATGTTGTTCTGCAAGAGCTGAGAGCAAATGCACGCGTGATATCAGATGTTAATGTAGTTTTTAATAAAATAATTTTTATGTAGCGCGCATACAAGTGTCATTATACCGACGGTGGTCAAATCGTCACTATTGCGACGGATGCCTCCAAACGTCGCAATTGCAACACTTAGACATTGTGTCGCACTTGCGACGTTTGGAGGCAGTCGTCGCAATAGCGACGCTTTGGGGAATAGTGTCACAATTGCGACGTCTTCCTCCAAACATCACAATTGTGACACTTTGTCTAAGTGTCAGTATTGCGACACTTTTCTCTAAACGTCGGTATAGCGATGGTTTTGGGTAGGATTGAAAAAATTTGGGGAAATTTCCGACATTTGGTCAAAAGCGTCAGAACCAAGTGTCGTAATTTCCCCCAAATGTACTAGTGATGAAACATTGATGAGACGTGGAGTAGAGCCCCATGAATGGTTTCTCCCTTATGGATCAAAGGCATGGGAATCATCATTCCTAGCCTTCGGCTTCTCTTGAACCTAATGAACAAACCATAAAACATCTGCAAAAACAAAAAGATTAATAAAATTCTACGTTATAGGTTTAACTACTTCGGAGGCTGCGGGAAGGAGCACAATGAAGTAATGCGGGAATGATCTAGGACCATCCGATCTGAACATGTGGATGGTCCAGATCCAATCGGAGGATCGCAATCGGAAGAGGAATCACGTAAATGTGCTCGGCGAAAATTTGCGATGTGATTGAGCAATGACCATTGATCTAAGGATCAGATCAACGGTGGGGAATGAATCGGAGGATTTTGAAGTGGAGGTAAGACTTGTGATCGAAGTGAATGAGGACCGTTGGATCACGAAAGGCGGGGGGAAGATCAACGGCTCTCGATTGATCACGGGATGACCAATCGGGGGAAGAAATAAAACGCGCCCAATGAAAAACTCCGATGCGATTAGATGAAGATCGTCGATATGTAGATCGGATCGATGATGGGAGATGCGTCAAGAGGTCGCAATCAGTGGGGTAATGAACTTTGGAGTGCAACAGAGAGATTATTTATGGTCCATCGATCTGCAGCTCGGATTGACAGTAGGGAAAGAATCGAGAGATGTTAATCGGAGGGGGCATTATGTTAAATGTGCTCAATGAAAATTTTGTGATGCGATGTTGCGCGGGTCGTTTTATCGGCTTATGATCAACGACAGGGATTTCTTTTGAAACAAATCCAGAAGAAACCCTTCATAATGCATGAAAAACCCAAAGTTGTAATATAATACGAAGTTTTGGTGGATCGGGGTGGAAAATATATATAATATGGTTAGGCGCCCATCTGTGGGGCCTTGGTCTATATGGAATGATAATAGGCCCAAGGCGTATACAATAAAGGTCCAATTGCAATCGGAGCTTCGGGCTTGGGCTTTTCAATCTAACCATTAAACTTTTCCGATGCGATAATCGTCTTGGGACATTACCCTTTAGTCCTGGGCATAAGCTATATGGAATGAAAAGCGGGGGGGGGCAGGGTTTTTACATATGGGACTCAATCACATCGGAAAGTTTGATGCGAGTCTTGCCCATTGTGAATTTCTCCAATGTGATTGCACTTCGGGTCTAGCACCTAGTTCTAGGGTGTGGGCACGTGGAGGGGAAGTGGTTTAGGCTTAGCCCAAGGGGGCTTAAGTCTTTATACAAAAATATGTATTTTCCATGAAATTTTTCAAGTTTCTCAAGGGATTTGGGGGTTTCGGCAGAGTCAAAAAGTGAGTTTAAAACTCTGTAAGGTGGATTTTATAAAGGGAAAAAAAGGGGAAAACGAGAAAATAGAGGATTTTGATGAGAATGAAAGGGGTAGAAAATGAGGCTAGTTTTGAAGTGGAAGGAGGGGAAAATGGTGATTTTGAAGCAATATTTTCTCTTTGAAATCAGCAGAATTTATGAGCTTTGAAATGGAAATAGAAATGAATATTGAAACAGAGGCATGAGGCCTTCAAGAGTCTTAGATAACATATTTTATCAATAAAACTTGTTTCTTGAAGACTCCAAAAATGTTTTAGCCAGAATTTGATATAACAAATTTTATAGCTGGCTAACACAATCCATGAAATCTGAATGAATGAGCTGAATTTGAATATATCACGGAATCATTCGATCGAAGGTCAATGATGCAACCTATTGTCGAAGGTGAGAAACCTACCATTGAGGCGTGTAGATTTCAAGGTACTGACAATTTCTGGATCAACTTCCTAGATAATGAGATGTCGTAGATAGAAAGTGATCCGTCGTAGGCAAGCCCACAACATGAAATCATAGATCAAGTTTTTAAGAAATATATTGGCAAGGAATGACTCGGGGATGGTCAAAATGGAAGACAAATATTTCATAAATGAATGGTTTGTTTGAATTGTACTCTTGAACACATAACGACAATGCAGATGCTTCGTGACAATTGACCTAAAGCTAATATCCAGAAACTGACTAAGGAATTTCAATATGGTTTGATTAACTGTTAGGAAAATGATTTTACCAAAACACGTGAACAAAAATTTTATGCTCAAGAGTGGTTAACAGTTTTCTGAATAATCAAAGTACAACAAACAGGTTTGTTTTTCTCTCTTTTCCCTCACCATTTCTGGCAAGTACCTCTTTATTTCTGACAAGCTTGAGGAGGATAACATTTTCTTTTTTATAAGCTCATCCTTCGAATGAGTCCAACTTAGTTTAAGATTCAAACCCTAAGAAGGAGTGGTTCGTTCCTGTTTGAAATTGAACAGGTCCTTTACTGTTAAATTTTAATGAGTCTAGTATAGGAGAAACTCGGTGTTTTTCAATTCTAGGGAGTCAGAAGAAAAACTTAAGAAAACTCCATGGGTGTACTTTTTCATAAATTTAGTCTCTCGAGCCCGAAAAGGATAAAATAATGCAAGAGAGAACTCTATTGACCATATTTAGTCAACGTATACCTTTTTCGTAAATAGTCCATTTCAGTCCATAAAAGGAGTAAACTTATACTGAAAGGACGATCATTCATTTACTTTAACTAGTTCGAATAATCAAGTGCTCGGTAATCTTTTCATATTTAGAGAGTCTGAAAAGGGATTAAAAGAGGACTCCAGGGTTTCGCTTTTTCGTAAATTTTCGAAAGAGTCCGAAAAAGTGATAAAAGTATGCTCTTTGTTTTCACTTTTTTCATAATTTTTAACGAGTTTGAAAAAGAAATAAAAATATACTCCTGTGGCCGACTTTCAATTTAATTTATGAGCAAGAAAAGACGGAAATAACTCGGCATTTTCATGTGTTTTACGAGAATGAAAGATAGAAAAATAATCTCAGGATTTTCATGAGTTTAACGAGTCTTGAAAATAACCGAAATTGACTCTAGATAGGTTTCATTTTTACAAAAGCTTGAAACAGAGAAAAACTATGCTTCAGAGTGGTTTCATTTTTATACAAGCTTGAAACAAAGAGAAAATTGTGCTTGATGCCCCTAAAGTGTAACTTCTAGAGCACATGCCCCCCCAGCTTCATTTCATTCAACTAAGTACACTACTGGTAATTAATATTTGGATGGAATGAAGGTTCATTTACGAGATCATGTGAAATACCTGACCTAAAAATATAAGAAAATTATGCAAAAACTGAAATAATTAACCTAAATATATGACTTAAAATTTACGATATCTAGTCAAAGACTCGACTCAATTAGGGGAGGATTTGTTTCATTTTTTAACGATCTTGACACAACAAAATAACTATGCTCATGGCAACATGTTTCATTTTTTAATGAGGTTGACACAGTAAAAGAAACTATCCTCATATCTACTCTCTACAATATACCTATATAACCTACTGATTCATTTTTTTAATGAGGTTGACATAGGAAAAGAACTGTCCTCATACCTGATTCATTTTTTAACGAGGCTGACTCAGTAACAGGAACTATCCTCTGACCAAATGATTCATTTTTTAATGAGGTTGACACAGGAAAAGAACTGTCCTCATACCGGATTCATTTTTTAATGAGGTTGACTCAGTAATAGGAACCATCCTCATAAACTACTTATTTCTAATCTATCAAACTACTCTCTACAATCTACCTACTGATTCATTTTTTAATGAGGTTGACACAGGAAAAGAACTGTCCTCGTAGAAGCTTGTTTCATTTTTTAATGAGCTTGACACAAGAAAAGGAACTATGCTCTCAACTAACTAATACATTTTTTAACAAGGTGACACAGTAAAAGGAACTATCCTCACACTCACTGATTCATTTTTTAACGAGGTTGACACAGTAAAAGGAACTATCCTCGATCTCACTGATTAATTTTTTAATGAGGTTGACACAGTAAAAGGAACTATCCTCGGACTCAATGATTCATTTTTTAACGAGGTTGACATAGGAAAAGGAACTCTCCTTGGACTCACTGATTCATTTTTTAATGAGGTTGACAAAGGAAAAGGAACTCTCCTCGGACTCACTGATTCATTTTTAACGAGGTTGACATAGGAAAAGGAACTCTCCTCGGACTCACTGATTCATTTTTTAACGATGTTGACACAGTAAAAGGTGTTAGCACCCTGTAATTAGCAATATTGGCAAAAGTCCAACTACAAGGGTAACATCAAACTGCTTTGGGATTCAAGGATCTAGCCCTCCTGAATCTAGAGATGGATCTCTCTATAAATGAGTCTAAAGATGTGATCTTTAAAGCCTGAAATGTGATATTAGGCTAGTTGTGAAGAGCATGGGTTTTGTTTTGTTTGTGTTGGTTGGGAAAATACATGATGAAGGTGAAGGCAGTTCAAAATGAAGGGTGAAGATGTCTACAAGTGAAGCAATGATTTGGCTGACAAAAAGGCAAAGATAGCTTTAACCCATTGGGCTATGGAGTCATAGGAGGATTTTAATTGGATAGCAAGGTTCAAGAAGGATCCATGGGGCAAGTCACTTATGTCAAAGGATCTCTTAAGGTGATTTATGGAATGAAATAGATAGGAAGTGGAGAACACAACAAATGAAGAACAGTACACTGTCTAAGATCAAGTAAGTGCTTTTAAACTATCTTGCTTCGACATGTGCTTAAAGAGACAAAACATAAAAGCATTCTAAGATCAAGTAAGTGCTTTTAAACTAGTCTGCATTGAAGTAATTTTAGTTTATAGAAAAAAAACATAAAAGCATTCTGAGATCAAGTAAGTGCTTTTAAACCAACCTACATTGAAGAAATTTTAGTTAAAAAAACATTCAAAAAAAGTTAGAACAGCTTAAGATCAAGTGATTACTTTGAAACCAACCTGCTTTCAGCATATTCTAAAGGAAAACATTGATGATCATCACAATGAGCAATCTAGATCAGGCTAGTACTTTGAAACCAACCTGCTTTAATATACTCAGTAAAGAGAACTTTCAAATAAAGAAAACATAGAAAATAAAGCTTTCAGTAAGAGTAGGGTACTATTGAGAGTAAGTCCTAGCTCTATGTTTTTTGTTCCTTATCAGAGAAAGTGAACATAGTGAAAAAATTAAAGAAAATAACAATTTACAGTGAGGAACATATCACCATTGACACAAATCAGGATCCCATAAATCAGCAGCTTGTATTTGATGTTCAAACCAGTTACAATCAGCAAGCCCGGTGGGTCTCTATAACTTCAAACTTCTCATAGCAGCTTATTTGTCTTCAAATTGCACACAGGGCATCAGTAGCTTCAGAAAAATATTACATGCATTCAGATGTCTAGAGACCAACATTTACTCATCTTCTACAGAGGTATTTATAGAGAAATGAGGAGGTGGGAGGATTTCCCAGGGGTCAAGTATCCTTAATTATGCAATCATTTCTATCTCTGCTTCATAACTCTGTTTCTGCCTTTCGAGGCCTAATGATTGAAAAGATCCGCTTCTGGACTATTCTTAATCTTCTAAAATGGTTTTGCCGACAACTAGAGATAAGATCTTTGATTTGTATTAATTGTTCAACTGTCTTCAGGTAAACACCTCTTGTTCAAGTAATGACTAAGCTTTCTTTGATTTCTGTGAGGCTACAGGTGTCTTTAGGAGTTGGAGAGGGTTCAATTGGCCTCTGCTTATGGCGGTGGAGTATTTCTGGGCTCGACATATGTCTTTGTCTTCCCTTAAAACACCTTTAATTTAATTGAGATCTGTGTTTTAGGTCTTCAATCTCCTGTTTCTGGTGTGTTCTGTCTTCGACACTGATAATCTTCGATCGAGACTTGATTAACTGTGTTTTTGGTGTGCAGGGCTATACAGTGGTCGAATGACATCAATGCCTCATGAATCATTGAAAAAATGTGAATTTTAAACCCTGCGAATGATTTATGTGGTGAATTGCAGGCGGGAGGATCGTCACCCTCAGCCTATGAATTTACTTCAGAATGGCGGAAAAACCATTTAACCTTGAAAAAATACAAAAAAATATTATAAAATCCTGCATATATAAGTTCGCTGCTTCAGATGGTACGTGGAGGGAGCATGGCCGTTGGATGGCATCATCCAACAGTCGAGATTGATCGAGAGAAGTCAAAGAGAAATGAAGGAAGAATTAGATCGGAGCAGTCGATCGCGCAGAGATCGACGGTCAAGAGCAGAGGCGAAATTCAAAGTGGATAAGTCATTTTTGGAAAAATGGAGAAAATGGATAAAAACCTTTTTTTCGGGCGAAAAATGGTCAAGAATCGAGATCGAGAATCAGGACGATCATGGGCCATCAAATGAGAGTGGCCCAAGGGATCAACGGCGGAGATCCCACGATCAAAACCTTATAGAACACACCCGGACATCAGATTTCCAATAAAATCCAGATGAATAAAACTCTCAAGTCCATAAATGTTGACTGGACGAGGAATCAGGGCGATGAATTTTGGGTCGTCAATCTGCAGATCAGATCGACGGCGGAGATGCTTTTAACACTGCATCGTACCCTGAGTTATCGAATGAGCATCTTCGAAGAGCGATCATCGTCTGATGAGCGGCCTCAGATCGGATGGTGTACATCAATATTGCATCGGGTCTACGTCCGATCTTTAACATGTGATGAATGGTAGTTTTGTGAACAGTGCCCAGGCCATGTGTCAACTGGTGAATGGAATCGCTGCTGATCGGGAAAAAACCGTCCTCCGCTTGAAGGCAGTGTGATGGATACCGCCCGGTTTTTGCTACAGTGGTTGGCTGGCGGGGACCACTGGGTTGATAGGTTGCGCGCCCTCCGATCTTCAAATAAGATCGACGGTGCAGAGCGACTGAAATTTCGCACGGGCAGAAATATTTATTCCGAAATGGTTTGGCGCTCGTCTACAGGGCCTTTGGGCGCATGGGAGATAACATGACCAAGGGAGATAGAACGGGGGACTAATCGTCAAATGGGGTTTTTAATAAAGAAAAAAGGCTTTCATTTTGTTTTTTTCCCGTTTGCAATAAGTGCTCGAATGGCTCAGCGCCTGGTTCTAGCACCAGGGTGTATGGAAGGGAATGTTTAGAGACTTAGCCCAAGGGGGCTTAAACCCTTAATAAAAAATGGGTTTTTTCATAGATTTTCAATGGTTTTCAAAGGGTTTTGGGGGTTTCGATAAGGCCAGAAAGGATCTTAAACCTTACCAAAAAGGGTTTCGAAGAAGGGAAAGGGGAAAAGCATAAAAATGAGGGTTTTTCATGGGAGATGAAGGGGTTAAAATGAGGTTAGTTTCTGAGTGAAGGAAGGGGAGAAAAGGGGATTTTGCAGTAGTCTTTCTCATGGAATTTTTAGCAGAATTTCTGAGTTATGAAGGGAAACAACAGTGAATATTTTGGATATAGGAGATGATGTCTTGCAGAGGCTTCAAGAGATAAAATTTCTGCAATGAAATTGTTCCTTGAAGGCTAAACAATGTTTTGGCCACATTTTGATAGAACAAATTTTATAGGTGGCCAACTTGGCTCCACTTGGGGATGGTGCCTTCTTGAAGGCATCAAGAACTTCAGACTTCCATTCTCTGGGGGGTTGATCAATGCCTCATCCATTGGGATGCCTTCTTTGCTTGGATGCTCTTCTTTTTCCTGAAAACATATTAGCAGCCATGGAAAACAATGGATCTTCATCAACAAGCTTTCTACCTACCCAATCCTACTGATATAACATTTTTTCTTCATTTAGAGTGCACTTGCACTGGCAAAATATTTTACAGCATTTTTTTTTTTTTTGAAAACAGGAAATCTAATCTATTTCTACTTCTTATTTCTCCATGGACTCAGATTAAGCAGTTGAGCCCGTATGATTCTCTACCTAATCTACTATCTGTTGGGATTAAACTGTCCAACAGATTTTATTCTTTAAATTCTACAACAGAAATTTAAAAATAGTTAAGTCAAGATTAAGAAGTTTGACTTGCCATGATCTATGGCATAAAAAACAAGCTGCACACAGATATTTATTTTGCAGAAAAAATTAAATCAAAATGGAAGGCTTAAGATCTGAAAGTTCATGCACTTCCTTCACCTTTTTACAGCTCTGTTTACCTCTTGATTGAGCTGTTCTTTCTTTTTCTCTGGTTCACATTTTGAGCTGATTAGAACCAGATTTACCTCTGTTCTGACTCATAATTAAACACAGATTGGAGTCAATTCTTGCTTGGAAACTTAGGTTCAGGTTTTGAGCATGTTTGAACCTTTAATTTATAACCTAATCTATCTATTGATAAGCCAAGATTAAACAGTTTGGCAAATCGAATTCACTATCCTATCAGTTGTAAATTTAAAACTAATTAGTCAAGATTAGGCTATTTGCCTAATTAGGAGTGTGTTTTTCAGGAGTGGCATTTGAGCTTGCACACTTTCAGATTTGTTTCACTTTTTTGGTATGGGGCTATACCTTTATTATTATTATTTTTACAATATGCCATCTTTTCTCTTATTTTTTATTGTTTTTGTATTTTTTCTTTTGTGGGACTGAACAAAGCAATGGTATTTACAATGGAAATGAAAGCTTTTTAAAATCGAACTCAGCAGTAGTAATGCTTAAGCACCCTGCCATTGATAGGACCCCCAAACAGATCTGTGCCATCTAACTCTTGTAGAAAAAAGGCATTTGGACCAATGGTGGACTGAATAATGTAAGGACCTTGCCACAAATAGTCAAATTTGCCATGTTTACCCTTATCCTCTCTTCTGGAGTCCCACTTGAGTACCTTGTCTCCAATGTTGAAATCACAAGCCTTTGTTCTCTTGTCAAACAACTTATTTATGTTTTCTTGCACCTTCTGAGCCCTATTGTAAACCTCTTCCCTTATCTGCTAGAGATGTATTGTCTTATTGATCCTCCTTATCATGCTATCCTCTTATGATTGTATTTCTTGGACTAATTTTATCATTGGTACACCTATGCTGGTAGGAAACACTGCATCTGCTCCATAAACAAGCTGGTAAGGGGACATTCCAATGGACTTCTTTGTGGTCAACCTGTCTGCCCACAAAGCATGCACCAACTTGTTATGCCATGATTTTTTATTCTCTTCAAGCAGCTTCTTGATGATGGTCACCAAATTTTTATTTGATGATTCTGCTAACCCATTACCTTGAGGGTAATAAGCAATACAATGACCAAGTGTAATCTAATACCTGTGACAAAAATCAATCATCTTTTTGGAACCAAAAGCAGCAGCATTATCAGTAATACTCTTCCTGGGGCAGCCAAATCTAGACAAGATATAGTCTTCAAGAAATTTTATAATGACAAAATCTATGGCATTCCTATAAGGGATGGCCTCTATCCACTTTGTGAAGTAGTCAGTGGCTATGAGAATCCATTTGTGTTGGGCAGATGAAGCAAGATGGATTACTCCTATGAAATCTAGGCCCCATTTTTGAAAAGGAGCTTCAACAGTGATAGGTTGTAATGGTAAAGGAAGGAGTTTTATTTTTCACTCAAAAACTTGGCACTTGTGGCAAGCTACTATCATTTTATGGACATCTTGGAAGAGGGTGGGCCAGTAATAGCCAGCTCTAAGGATTTTATTGGCTGTGGTTTTCCAGTAGAGATGACCTCCACACTCTCCTTCATGGAATTCATGTTTGATCTTCTCTGCATCAACTTCTGGCAAACATTTAAGCAATAAACCATTAGCATTTTTCCAATATAAACATTCATTCAAAATGCAATAATTCCTAGCTTTAAACTTTAAAAACCTTGCCTTTGTTTTTGATAAATCAGGAGGAGCATTAAGATTTGTAAGCACATACAAGATATCAGTGTACCAAGGTGAGCTTTTAAACTGCTCTTCCACAGTGGGAGCAGGTAACTCTTCCTGTTCACCCAAGGCATCTACCATGTTAATGTCAAGGGCTTGTAGATTAGATTCATCCATTAATTGAGCTAAGCCTTGACCTTTAATGAGTTTTGTGGGTTTGATTTCCAAATCATACTCTAATATTGCAACAATCCATTTGCCCCTCTTTCCATCTGGGTCTTGTGACAAGATGTCTTTTACCACTATATTAGGCACATAGGCAATGATGTGGGAATGCAGAATATACACCCTGAAGTCCTTTAAGGCCTTTACCAAAGCATAGGCATATTTTTCTATTATGTTATATCTCAAGGGTGCATCCCTTAAAGCCTTGCTGAAAAAAGAAATAGGTTGTTCATGTCCCTCTGGATTTTTCTGCAATAGGACAACAACCACAGTATGCTCTGAGGCAAAGGAAAAAATAATGAACTCTTTTGAAAATTTCGGGCTGATTAGGACTAGTGCCCGAGTGAGTGCATATTTTACCAATTCGAAGGATCTTTTGGCTTCTACAGTCCACTTCACTCCTACTTCTTTCTTGAGCATATTAGTCATGTTTCTAAGGAGCTCTGCTAAATTAGGAATAAAAATCCTCAAGAAGTTAATCTTTCCAATAAAGGACTGTAATTCCTTTATGTTCCTTGGTTGGCTAACCTTTAGTATTCCCTCAAATCTTTTTGGATCTATTTTAATCCCTTCTTCTGATATGATATGGCCAAGGAGTTTACCTTCTTGTAGGCCAAACACTGTCTTTTTGGGATTTAAAGATAATCCAAACCTTCTGCACTTTTCAAGGACCTTTCTTGGGTGTTTCATGTGCTCTTCATCAGATTTGGAATAAAATTTTATGTCATCAAGATAAATTAAAATGAAGTGCCCTATATCCTCTGAAAATGCAATGTCCATGGCCCTTTGGAAAGTGGCCCTAGCATTCATTAATACAAAAGGAATTTTCACATACATGAAAGTGCCCCAAGGAGTGATGAAAGTTTTCTTGAGTTGGTCTTCTGGGAGTACTAAAACTTAGTTATACCCTGAAAAACCATCTAACAGAGAAATCCTCTTTGAACCAACTACCCTTTATAGAATGTGTTCCATTTTGGGTAAATGGTAATTGCCCTTTAGGGAGGCTCTGTTAAGGTTTCTGAAATCAATGCACAATCTGATTTCTCTTGTATTTTTCCTCACAGCTACAAGGTTAGAAACCTAATCTGAAAACCTCATAGGCACTATGATACCTGCCTCATACATTTTCTTGATTTCCTTTTCTACTAGAGGCAGTTGTATTGGATTAATTCAACGCAGTTTTTTCCTAAAGGGTTTTTGGTTTTCTTTCAAAGGGATCTTGTGCTGGATGATTTTTGTATCATAGGCTTTTAAGTCTTCATAGCTCCAGGAAAACACATCAACAAAATATTTAAATAAGTAAATGTATTTCTTTTTCATGTCTGTTGGCAAGGAGCCAACTAAGTTAATCATTTTAGGCTGATCTTTGGTGCATATGTTGCATTCCTCGACATCAAACTCTGTGTATTATACAGTGGGTTTCTTTGCTACGTCGTTAAAATCAAATAGGTCTTCTAATGGTGCTAGCCCCCTAGGTATGTTCTTGTCCTTTGACGACAATACCTCAATGTCTCTGTTTTCTTTGTCCTTGTGTTCTTCAGTATGAGTTTCAATTTTTTTAGTTAACATGTTGATTTTTACGGGACCAGTTGGTTTTTCTTATTCAGGGGGCTTTTTATTTAGGCAATTTTCATCAGATTTAGAATCTGAATCAGATAATTCAAACTCGTTCTTGCCAAGCAGGAAACCCTCTATCTGCTTGTCGCCCTCAAAGACCTGCCAACATTTTTCATTATCTGGCACTATAGGTCTATATTTTGTTTGAATGATGATCTATTTATCACCAGGTGATTCATGACATGAACTAGCAGTGCAGGCCAGCCCGTTTGCAATTATTTTTTAAGTCCTTGGGACAAACACGAGCTCATATTTTGCAAATGTGTTCAGGAAATATATGGCATGGTTTCAGTATACCCTTATTCTAGGATGCTTAATGGCATACTCTCCATTTAGTTGTTTGATGACTAATTCTGAGTCTCCCTGAACATTTATCTTCTTGGCCCCCAGTTCCTTTAATAGACACAATCCTAGGGTGAGCCTCATATTCTGCGATGTTGTTAATGCATTTGAAATCTAGCTTGAAAGCATGACTTTCGGAGTAATTGTTTTCAGTGTCGACCAACCATACCCCAGCTCCCACACTATTTTTTGTGCAAGACCCATCAAATTTCATGCACCATATGGGATTTCTTGTAGGGCTAACATCGTTTTCATCACTATTTCCTTGTTCATCATTATGCTCTATTTTGGGATCCGCAACATGTTGTGCTGGGTCTCGTTCTTCATGATTTTCATGGAGTTGAGTTAGGGGAAGTCTGTTGTTTTCCATCTTGGCTTTGTTCACTTTGGTTTGTTGTTTCATGCATTTTTTAGAAGTTTCTCTCTCATTTTCTTCCATATCTAGAACTGCCATCATTTCTAGATTAGGGGCCTCTAACTGGTTATCTGAGTCGCTGTGTTCTGGCTCTGACTCCTTTGTGGATTCATTATTGTAAAAGATAAATGAATCCAGGTTAGTATGGATAGAGTAAATGGGAGAATTTTTAGGCTTTTCTGGGCTACTGACCATGAATTTCATGTGTGCCTCTCTGTATAGTCTTCTAAGCTGGCTAAAGACAGGGATAATGGCATATGTCCCATCCATTTGTATGGTACCTTGCAGATTGGCACCCCATGATCTTGACAACAACATGCCATACTTAGGAGGCACATCAGCCACCACAACATCCATCACCATCCACTTGGCTGGGATTTGGGTCTAGTTATTTCTAGTCCTAGCCTTTCCATTATCACCTTTGGCATAAGGTTGTGCGAGACTCCAGATTCATGCATAGCATTATGCAAGATCTTGTCATGAACATTTAAACTCACATAAAAGGGAGGAACAGGTCCCTCTTGATATATACCTTCAATCTTAGTACCAAAAATGAGCTCTGGCTAGTCATCATTAAGATTGACTGTGCCATTGTTATCCTCAATATTTAAATCCTTCAAAATTTGGGTCCTATATACATTCTCGGCAGCTAACTCAGTCAGGGGAACAGAGATTATGATCTTTGAAATTTCCTGCTCTAGGTTGAAAGGAATTTGGTTCTTCAAAGAACTTGTCTCACCCTTACTAGCTGTCAGTCTATCAGCAACATCAGCTTGCTAATTCGTTCTATTTGTATTTGACAAAATGGTCTTAACAAGAGTACTAGCTGAAGTGGTAGTATTACTAATTTCCGCACTTTGTTTTTCATTGTTTTGAGTGCCTTTCTCTCTACCTTTATCAGAATTTACAACCATTGTTTTATCCTTTTGTTTGAAAATTTTAGGCTTGGTTGTAGTGCTTTTTTGTGAAGATTTTTCAGAGGTTTTGGTGTTGGGATTTTGTTGACTGGTTTTGCTTCTAAGTTCATATTCTTTTTGGGACTCTATGATGACATTTTCCATGTCTTTAAAATAACTTTCATCATCATCTCTGTTGTCATCATAAGGGGTATGAAGACCTTGTTTTCTATCAGAATGAATCTCAAACTCATCATTATCTACTCCCAGCATGTTGATATCATCTTCCTCTATTATCTCATATGTTTCCTCAACCTCACTTATATAGTTTTGATGAAAGGGAGGAGTGATCTGTTGATCATCTTCCCTAGGTCTGTTTGGAGGTTGGTTCCTTCTAAAATTCTGATTTTGGGTCTAGTTTTTGTTTTGAGGAGCAATTTGGTTTTGACTTGCTTGTGCTCTCTCAAGGATGCTCATTTTCTTCATCATCTCCTCCATCATTCTTTCCATCTTTGAGTTGGAAGTAGAAGGTGCATTTTCCTCTCTAAAGGACACTCTCTTTTCATTTTTCATTCTTGCTCTCTTCTCCATCAAGTTGACTTCCACAGAAAGAGCACCCTTTTTCATCTCTTCAAGAGTTGCAGGACCTCTTTCCCTCAGCTGATAAGCCATCTCATGGTCAAACCCTTCAGGAAATTTTTTTAAAGCTTAGCCTTGTGGAGGTTTTAGTTTTGGGGAAAGTGCATTATACACACTGTTAAATCTAGTGCAATAAGCTTGCACACTTTCCCCAGTGTCTCTATGGAGGTTCTTGTAATCCGAAAGGACTTGGAGAGGGTTTTTCTTTACTTCCCATTTGTTTAAGAATGTTTGATGGAAGGCTTGTAGATCATTAATACTATGGGGGGTTAAACCTTTGAACCATTTTCTTACTTCTCCCCCTAAGCTCTAAGAAAATAATCTAAGTTTGACAGAATCATTATCAATTTAATTTCTGTCAAAGTAGTCATTCATATTATCCACATGTTGTGATGCAGTTGTAGCATTGATAGCATCATACAATGGAATTTTAGACTGATAGTCCTGTGGAAGATTGACTAATGGTACAGGAAGGACTAAGGGAGCATACCATGCTGCCATGATATGTGGTGGAGGTGGGTTTACAAGAGGTGGATTAACAGGAAGGAAAGTGGGCTGAAGTGGGGTGGTTTGAACAGTGGATGTAGGGTGAGTAGAAATGGATGGACCAATAATAGATCGCTGAGTTAATCTTGGATGAGAGACACCTAAGTTGTGAAGAAGATCTGAATCAGGAGGTGTTGTTTCTATGCTACCAGGATGTTCACTTGTTTCAGGAGATGAAAGTGAAGACTTAGAATCTAACTGACCTAAGTCACTAAGAGACCTAGTTCTAAAGGGATTCACTAAGTAAAATTGTGATTGTGGTACAGCTGAAAGATTTTCAGGAACTGAATTAGCTCTTAAGGGTGATCCAAAAACAGTTGATAATTTAATCCTAGGAGACCTCCTAAGGATACTTTCTGGATTTTCAACTATCTCAGGTGGATCAGGGTCAGGATAGGCTCTAGTGTGATTCTTTCTAGAAGCAACTATGATGTGTTTTTTAGACCTAACTAAACAAGAAGAGTGTTAACCAGATATGACAATCTGTGAGCGGTTTAACTAATCTTTTGCTAAGAGAAATTTAATCCTAAAGCCCTCTTACTAAGTTTGAATGATACTACAGTGATAAGAGTTCTTCCCAGTGGAGTCTTAACATCTGTTCAGGATTTTGGAGTCGCCAAGTGGAAGTTTCTAGCTCTTTTGGAGGTAGAAGGTTTAATGGTCCACTACCATGTTTATTGAATACCAATCTGAAACATTTTGGGTTCTCTGAGTTTCTGTGGTTGTATGGAAAACTATAAAGTTTATAAAAGTTGGCCAAGAAACTATGAACTCAAAAATTCCCCAGTGGAGTTTCCATTATGTTAGCACACTGTAATTAGCAAGATTGGCAAAAATCCAACTGCAGGGGTAACATCAAACCGCTTTGGGATTCAAGGATCTAGCCCTCTTGAATCTAGAGAGGGATCTCTCTATAAATGAGTTTAAAGATGTGATCTTTAAAGCCTGAAATGTGATATTAGGCTAGTTGTGAAGAGCATGGGTTTTTTTTTGTTTGTGTTGGTTGGGAAAATACATGATGAAGGTGAAGGTAATTCAAAATGAAGGGTGAAGATGTCTGCAAGTGAAGGAATGATTCGGCTGACAAAAAAAAGATAGTTTTAACCCATTGGGCTATGGAGTCATAGGAGGATTTTAATTGGACAGCAAGGTTCAATAAGGATCCATGGGGCAAGTCACTTATGTCAAAGGATCTCTTAAGGTGATTTATGGAATGAAACAGATAGGAAGTGGAGAACACAACAAATGAAGAATAGTACACAGTCTAAGATCAAGTAAGTGCTTTTAAACTATCTTGCTTCGACATGTGCTGAGAGAGACAAAACATAAAAGCATTCTAAGATCAGGTAAGTGCATTTAAACTAGCCTGCATTTAAGTACTTTTAGTTTAGAGAAACAAAACATGAAAGCATTCTGATATCATGTAAGTGCTTTTAAACTAGCCTGCATTGAAGTAATTTCAGTTAAAAAATCATTTAAAAACAGTTACAATAGCTTAAGATCAAGTGAGTACTTTGAAACCAACCTGCTTTCAGCATATTCTAAAGGAAAACAATGATGATCATCACAATGAGCAATCTAGATCAGGCTAGTACTTTGAAACCAACCTGCTTTAATATACTTAGTAAAGAGAACTTTCAAATAAATAAAACATAGAAAATAAAGCTTTCAGTAAGAGTAGGGTACTGTTGAGAGTAAGTCCTAGCTCTAGGTTTGTTGTTCCTTATCAGAGAAAGTGAATAGAGTGAAAAAATTAAATAAAATAACAATTGACAGTGAGGAACACATCACCATTGACACAAATCAGGATCCCATAAATCAGCAGCTTGTATTTGATGTTCAAACCAGTTACAATCAGCAAGCTCGGTGGGTCTCTACAACTTTAAACTTCTCATATCAGCTTTTTTGTCTTCAAATTGCACACAGGAGATCAGTAGCTTCAGAAAAATATCGCATGCATTCAGATGTCTAGAGACCAACATTTTCTCAGCTTCTACAAAGGTATTTATAGAGAAATGAGGAGGTGGGAGGATTTCCCAGGGGTCAAGTATCATTAATTATGTAATCATTTCTAACCCTACTTCATAACTCTGTTTCTGCCTTTCAAGGCCTAATGATCAAAAAGATTTGCTTCTGGACTATTCTTAATCTTCTAAAATGGTTTTGCCGACAATTAGAGATAAGATCTTTGATTTGTATTAATTGTTCAGTTGTCTTCAGGTAAACACCTCTTGTTCAGGTAATGACTAATCTTTATTTGATTTCTGTGAGGCTGCAGGTGTCTTTAGGATTTGGAGAGGGTTCAATTGGCCTCTTCTTATGGCAGTGGAGGCTTTTTGGGCTCGACAGATGTCTTTGTCTTCCCTTAAAACACCTTTAATTTACTTGAGATCTATGTTTTAGGTCTTCAATCTCCTGTTTCTGGTGTGTTCTATCTTCCACCCTGATACTCTTTGATTAGTGCTTGATTAACTGTTTTTTTTGGTGTGCAGGGCTGTACAGGGGTCGAATGGCATCTATGCCTCAGGAATCATTGAAAAAATGTGAATTTTAAACCCTGTGAATGATTTCTGTGGTGAATCACAAGCAAGAGGATCGTAACCCTCAACCTGTGAATTTTCTTCAGCATTGCGGAAAAACCATTTAACCCTACAAAAATACAAAAAACTATTATAAAATCCTGCATATATAGGTTCGCTACTTCAGATGGTACGTGGAGGGAGCATGGCCATTATATGGCATCATCCAATGGTCGAGATTGATCGAGAGAAGTCAAAGAGAAACGGAGGAGGAATTAGATCAGAGCCGTCGATCGCGCAGAGATCGACGGTCAGGAGCGGAGGCGAAAGTCAAAGTGGATAAGTCATTTTGGGAAAAATGGAGAAAATGGATCAAAACCTTTGTTTCAGGCGAAAAACAGTCAAGAATCGAGATCGGGAATAGGGACGATCATGGGTCGTCAGATGAGAGCGGCCCAAGCGATCAACGGTGAAGATCCCACGATCAAAACCTTATAGAACGCACTCGGACTTCATATTTCCAATAAAATCCAAATGAATAAAACTCTCGGGTCCAAAAATGCTGACTGGACGAGGAATCAGGGCGATGAATTTTGGGCCGTCGATCTACAAATCAGATCAACAATGGAGATGCTTTTAACACTACGTCGTACCCTGAGTTATCGCATGGGCATCTTCGGAGAGCGATCACCGTCTGATGAGCGGCCTCAAATCGGACAGTGTACGTCACTATCGCACCGATTCCACATCTGATATTTAATGCACGATGAACGGCGGTTCTATGAACAGTGCCCAGGCCACGCGTCAACTGGTGAATGGAATCGCTACCGATCGGAAAAAAACCGCCCTCCGCTTGAAGGCGGTGCGATGGATACCGCCCAGTTTATGCTATAGTGGTTTGTTGGCGGGGACCACCGTGTTGATAGGTCGCACGCCGTCTGATCTTCAGATCAGATCGATGGTGTGGAGCGACTGAAATTTCGCACGGGTGGAAATATTTATTCCAAAATGTTTTGGCGCCTGTTTTTGGGGCCTTTGGGTGCATGGGAGATAACATGAGCGAGGGAGATAGAACGGGGGGCTAATCGGCAAATGGGGTTTTTAATAAAGAAAAAAGGCTTGCATTTTTTTTTTCCATTTGCGATAAGTGCTTGAATGGCTCAGCGCCTGGTTCTAGCACCAGGACATATGGAAGGGAATGTTTAGAGACTTAGCCCAAGGGGGCTTAAACCCTTAATAAAAAATGGGTTTTTCATAGATTTTCAATGGTTTTCAAAGGGTTTTGGGGGTTTCGATAAGGCCAAAAAGGATCTTAAACCTTACCAAAAAGGGTTTTGAAGAAGGGAAAAGGGAAAAGCATGAAAATGAGGGTTTTGCATAGGAGATGAAGGGGTTAAAATGAGGTTAGTTTCTGAGTGAAGGAAGGGGAGAAAAGGGGATTTTGCAGCAGTATTTCTAATGGAATTTTTAGCAGAATTTCTGAGTTCTGAAGGGAAACAGCAGTCAAGATTTTGGATAGAGGAGATGATGTCTTGCAGAGGCTTCAAGAGATAACATTTCTGCAATGAAACTATTCCTTGAAGGCTAAACAATGTTTTGGCCACCTTTTGACAAAACAAATTTTATAGGTGGCCAACACAATCTAAGACGAATGAAATCATCAATAATGGAATGGGATGAACACCACATGTGGAACGATCGGATATGGTTGGAGGGGTCCTCTCCAGCAAGGCCTTCGAACTTGGGAATGTCGGAGGGGAGCTTGGTTGGCATAGCAGGCCAACTAACATCATGGCGGATAGGATCATTGATCAACTGATTTAAATCGAGGAGACTAAGGCCTGCCATGAAGGGAAGCAAGGGAGCAGTTGAGGTAGTTCTCGTGGCGGTTCCGCTAGTAACATTCCCAGCATTATGGCCGGGGATGCCGCTATTGTTAGGCCCTAGACCAGACATGGTGATGGTAACAGGGGGAGAACCAGAAGTAGGGGGAGAACCCAAAGAATCAAAAAAGGAGTCGGAGTGCAGACTCGAAGGGGGACTAACTCGACGATAGCGGGAAGGAGTAGGTAGACCAACCGGAAACTGAGGGTGAAGACCAAGAAGTCTTCAAGATATACGCCTTGGGGGTGCAAAAATGACGGCACAAAGGGAAGAAGAAAAACTGAAAAAAGGCAGGGAGGTGCAGAATCAAGAGAGGTCAATGTCGAAACAAGGGCAGAGAGGTGTAGTGCCAATTGATTTTAAAGTATTTTCCTGGCGGTGTTAACCAGGCTTTTCTTCACTTAGGTTCAGTGTGTGGCGTGTGTTAATTTTAATTTTTAAACCCAGATTTTTTGAGAGTAAAAGAAAAAGTGTGCTGTGAAACTGAAAAATAAATCTGTAGAGAACAGTAAATAAGTCAGAAAATTAACAGCTAACAATGCATTGATCTAACCCAAGAAAGAGGGTCTCTCAAAACTAGTCTAAAAGAGGGAAAAAATCTAATCAAAACACACTAAGAAGAGGCCAATAGATCGAAGGTCGGGAGGGACAGGGATCTAAAGGAGAAATCTGCTGAAAAGAGGTGCAGAAAACAGCAAAGAGGCAGAGGCAAGGTTGCTGCTACAAAGGGGGGAATCAGCTAAAGGTAGAAGGGACAAGGAGGTGACCCTAGAGGCAAACCCAAACAAAGTTATATGAGGTGATTTGAAAGGAAAAGTAGCTGATCTTAAAGGGATCTGAAGATGAGGTATCAGAAATGGCTGAAACTCTGAAAATTTAGACACTTACAGTAGCTAAAACTCTTCCACAAAAAGTGGAGGGTACTGAAGCCCTAGGGGGCTAGATTCCCACTTATTTGAGTAAAACAGAGCAAGAATAGGTCTAAACGGGCGAAGACAGAGGTCATACAACCCTAACAAAGGTTCAAACAAAACCCAAAAAAATTCCAGAAAAAAGTCCAGGTCACAGTTTTTGACCTGTTTTTCACTCAGGTCACAGTTTTGGGGCTGTTTTCCACTACCTGAAGCTCCAGGACGCATTTTTTGGGCCAAAAAGTGCGACCTGCATTTCTGGCACTCTCAACGGCAGATTTCAGAAAAAATTGGCGTCTCAGCTGCGACTGATGTTTGTCACCTGCGCAATAGGGCCAGAAACACACGGAAGTTAAAAATTTTAATGTTTAAGGGTTTTAGAGGTGAAAACACCATAAAAATAGGAAAAACAAAAAACTAAAGAGAAACCCTTGGGTTTGAAATAGCTGGATATGCAGGAATATATAAAACGACAGCGGTCGCAAAATAAAACCCGTGTGGAGTCGCCAATTGTTAGTATGAATCTTTCGTCGGAAAAAGACCACTTTAGCAATGCATAACAAATAGCCCTAACATCAATTATGGCTGCCAATATCTTTAAATCTGCAGTTAGGTGATCCAAATAAAGCTGCATAAATCCAGATCTAGGCATAAAAGACATTAAACAGTGAGAATAAAATGTTGCTCCATGCATCCAATAGACAAGACAAGAACAATATATTTGAAAGAATTTTTATATTAAAAAGGGGCACCTGAGAGGAAAACAAGAAAGGTGTTTCCAATTCTCCTCAATGGGATGGGTTCTTGAAAGTTCTCAGCATTTCAGATCTAAGATTTCTCTCTCTTGTTGGTGTAGAAAACCCCAGACAAACATAGAATTCAAAGGGAGCTCACAAAGCAAGTGATGAAGAATGTGACAATGATAATGGCTCAAAGTCAGACCAAGAGTATAGATCCAGAGTGATCTAATAACATGAAAAGGTGACTAATAAATGGGAAAACCTTCTATTTATAACAAAATATTAGGGCGGTCTAGAACTTGGTGCATGAATAAAATATTATTAATCAAATTCTAGAACCACCTTTTAGGAATATTTTATTATATTTGTTGGAGGGAAAAGGATCTTTGACTTGAGTTAATTCCTTTATCTATAAATAATAAATAAATAAATGATTTATTTATTATTTTAAGGAAATGGTGGAAATATAATTAAATAAATAATGATTTATTTAATTATTTATAAATTATTTAGTCAAATTTAACTAGGAATATTATTTAAATAAGGATTTAAATAAATTATTCCTAGGAAATAATCAAATAAATAAGGATTTATTTAATTGATTTCCTTGTTTTGGGTTAAATATGACCAGGAAATATAAACAAATATAGATTTGTTTATTATTTCCTTTTGGGGTTTCCTGCTTAGACCATAAACAACTTAATAAAGGTGTTTTACTAAGTTATTTCACATAGTGAAAGCAATTTTACTTAGGGTAAAATTGGTCTTACATGGTGTACTTGGGCTCATCTAATGATAATAGGTTAGATGACCAAAAAATGGTGTAACAGCGGTGGAACCAGGTTTCCGCACCCTGAGAGAGAGGATAGTTAAGCTAAGAAGAGCTGCGTTCAGATTTATAATGACAAGATTACCTATCTCAGAACTAGATCTATAGGTCTCCTTCACATCCACGTGCGCAAGGTCAACTATACTTACTGTGCTCAACAAATTATATATTTCTAAAACAGTAGCGCAGAATTGCATAAAACATAACAGAATAGATCCAGATGCAGTAGAAACACTTACACAGTACTTTTGTAGCTTAACACAGAATAGGCATAATAAAGCAGCTATTATAGATTTGCATAACTAGTACACATAGATTCAGTTACTCAAAAAATATTTCTCATTCATCAATCCGTCAGTTCCTTCTTACAATATCCAAACCCGACCTGCGCACACAACAGCAAGGTTTGCACACAGCAGGACTTGGGATCTCCTCGCACACAGCTAGCAGGAGTCCTTTCCCCAAAAACCCAAACAGATCTACTAAGCCATGATTCGCATCAAGATCTCATCATCTTCCTCCTTACAATTCAAAATGTCCTTCTATTTATAACAATCTAGCCTAATCTTTCCTATGGTCCACAAACTATGGTTTTTGGACTCAAGGTCTACCCTTTAACCTATTACAATGCTTTCGGGGCTTTGTCCCACCCCAAAACCCCTACGCTAGACTAAATATAATAAAAAATATACAAAATCAGACCAGTTTCGCAGCTTGTAGGGGATCCTGTTCCAACAGTCCCCCAACACAATCTTGTGACTCGTCCCGAGTCACTGTGGTGGTGTGGTCTCTATCTACGCATGTAGGGAATTGATGGTTGTGATTAGTGGAGGCAATACTTCTTGACTCTAAGTGGAAGCACTCTACGCGATGTCTACAACCTTTTGGGAGGTCGGTCCTTCTGTTGCCGTGGTAACCTTCCCTAATATCTGGTTGAGTCGCTCGATTGCGCCACTGGCATCCTGTGATAGCTGGAGGGCGGCATCAGCCCATGGATTCAAGAACTTTGTGATGGCATGCCTCATTCATCGGAGATCCACAATCGTGTCTCGGAATGCGTTGCTAGTCTTCAAGAGTGCCAGACGCTGCGCAGGGACTAGGGAGGGCAAGGTAGCTTCGATCTGATCGAAAGTGACTTCCTTCTGTCATAAGTCCTACTTGATGTTCTAAAGAACTAGGTTGAACTCGACTGCTGTCCAGAGCTGCATGGCCGACTTGAGAAACTGAGTAACCAAATTAAGCTGTCCCGTAATGATGTTCGTACCTTCTATTACCAGTGCAGCACGCTGTGCTCGTACCTTCGGAGGTGTGGCAGGCTATACTTGGACCTGTAATGTGGTGAGTTGTCGGTCCATTTGGGTCTTGAGGGTCTCTATTTCGGTTCAAGATGCCTTTAGTGCTGCAACCAAGCCTTCTACAGTAGCCCAGAGTGGAGCTGAAGCCGGGAGTTCATCTAGGACCTTTGTGCCAAGCTGGTGGACCACCGTTTCAAGCTACGCCATCTGCGAGATAGCAAGGGAGACATCTTCGGTCTGCCGTGCGATGATCGGCATGGCAACATCGAGTTGTTGCTGTGCGGTCCGATCGTGATGATGGATATGTTGAAGCACAGCGGTGTGTAAACCCTGTAACACCTCGCGGGGCAATTGCGCCAAGTCCAATTGTAGTCTCGTAGCCACTGGAAGGTGGGCACCGACCAGGACAGTGCTAGGAGACGAATAAGCATGACTTTCATTTTCAGTTACCCTGGTACTGCTGGTAGGGCGCAGCATATCCATCTTTGGCCGGAAGTCTCGAAACTCAACCCGCATGGCGTCGATTGCACCCTTTTGTCGTGCTTCTATGACTGCCCACAAATTCTCTATAGCCAGAGTAAGTGCATCCATGATTTGCTCAAGATCACCATCAGTTAGCATGATTGATGCATCATAGTCCAGACGTTGGGCATGCTGCTTTTTTCGGGGCCCTTTTTCCAGCTCCTTGTGTCGCTTGGTACCCCCAGGGGATGTAGTATCCTTATTAGTCAACCCTTTTGTTCGTAGGACTAGCTGTGAATCAACCGTGTTAGCTCTCATAGTGATCTGCAGCATTTGCGTAACATCTTTCATGGTTGCTTCCGAGCTCGTCTGGCTGGAGCCTGTGATCATCCCAAGTTTGGAAGGGGCATTAAATTTCGTCATATAGCTTTGACGCCAATCTGCACAAGGTTCGAAGTCAATTTTCTCCACAGGGAGCTAGATGGAAATTAGCTTATCAATTTCGACATCCCCAGACCCCCTCAGCGTAATGTCTGCAGGCTTTGTACTGGTAAGCACCAAGGCGTCCGCAGGGTTAGGGGCTGCCATATTAACGTAAGGAGGGGATCCTAAATTTGGGGACTCACAGGCAGCGGAAGTGAGTTGATTGGGTATGAACAGAATGCTAAAGGTCTAGAAAATCAAGCAGAAGAATAATACATTCAGATTACAGAGATGATATGGAACCTTGATCGGAGTTATCCTTTCTCCCTTATAGTGACCGTGGCTATCCAATGGTAGGGTGAATCTAGCTTGGAACTTACCATCAAGTAAACGGTAAAAACACACAATAAATTGCTGCATTAATTGCCAACCGCATGTTTTCTGAAACAGTAATATTCCCTTTTTACCAGAGTTCAGTGTTCTGACTGTCATCGTTCACACCCTGTGGCCTTCCCACGAATCTACCAACCTCGGATGAAGCATTCGTGCTGCTTGCGCATCCCGAATTATAGCCGAAGTAGGGTGTGTTGTAATGCAATTCAGGTGCAGCCTAAACAAATTGGAAACCGTGCGCATCCCGTCCAGTGCCGCGGTTGGGATAGTTTGAGGATCATCCTTCCCTTCCATTGGGCTAAGGCTGTTGTATTCAACCATGTGTGGTACCTGTGTTCCACATGATTCAGATGTGATGTACAGGTGTGGTCTACCCTGAGTCAAGACGTTAGTTTTTTGCAGAGCTGTGTCGAGCGCTCCTGTGCCATCCACCACCCTAAATGTTAGAAAAAACTAATCCCGCAAAGTCTCCCAATGGCGAGTGCACTGATGTAGCTCCACATCTATGTACCATGCAGCTGGACGCAATCCCAGAGCATGGATAAACAGGTGGACCTGTTCTTTTGGGGTTCTGTCACACCACTGTGTTTCCCATGCAAGAAAATATCTGCATGGGTGTTCTGACCCAAGGAACTTTTGGATTCGTCTCCCAGTTGGAGCTACAAATTGTAGGATCATCTTATCCTGACATTCTTCCCAATCATGGAATACCTTCCCATGTGTATCCTACCAGCATGTAGGTGTTCTGCGCAAGGCTAGCTTAAGGGCCCATAGCCTGCATCCCTTGGGAAGTTCTGCTTTGAATGCGCATAAAAATTCCTTAATGTTACTTGAATCCCAAAAGTAGGGTAGGTCTCTTACCTCAGAGGAGATGCAGCGGAAGTTCCTTGTGACCAAAGACATCACAGCATCGAAACCTCATGCAACCGGCCTTGCCAATTCTCTAGTTCCCCATCGGAGTTGGAAAAGCATTCACTGTCTTTTTCCCAGTAAAGTACTCCTTCCGCCGTGGGGTTAATCCAATCTTCATCCTGCGTGGTCAACTTGTAAATGTGATCCACTTCCTCCTCATCTCGCGCTGGCTCTATATACTGTGCGCCTTCCACGGGATCCAACATTAGTATTACTCGTGTGCCGTTATTTTCAAACACCATGCTGCACTTTTTGAGATTGATAACACCCCCCATATTTATAGCCCGGTCTAGTCTGAGGAGCGTAGGGTAGGGGGTTCGCATCTTCTACGATTTCTATTACCTCAAAGTCAGCTTGGGCCTTTACTCCTGTGATATCTACCATGATTTTTGGTAGCCTTCCTAGAAGGATGATATTCTGTTGATTCACCATGTGCAGCTGGATGGTGGACCATTCCAACTTAGGTTCTCCCATTCGTTGCCATGTTTTTTTAGGTAACATGTTCACATCTGATCCAAGGTCCAAAATAACCTGATCCATATCATAGTCACCAATCTACGCAGTTAGCCGCATTTCTCTTCCTGTGCGTTTTTTATACCTATATAGTTTGCATACATCCTTGGTCCCTGCGGTCGGATCGGGCTATGCTGCGCAGCTATTCATTAATGCCTGAAGGTTTTATATAGCCTTTGGGTTACATAGCAGCTTCATGCATGCCTGCAGAAAGGGCTCAACCCCCTCATCTATCTTGGGGTGTGTCGGTCCCTGCATAGTAGTTTCTTCTTCCTGATCGAAGTCCTGGCCAACTACGGCCATTGTTTCTTGTCCCTTTTTCATGTTCGATCCTTCTTGACAGGTCAAAGGATCCCTGGAAGCCTCTTCCTTTGGTCCCCAAGTGGCCATCCCACTGCGTGTTATGAATTTCACACTTGGGTCCATGTTCCTTAGCTCAGCTTTAACTCTCTGCACATTCTGCGTAGGAGTGGGTTTCTTTTCCTGCATTTTTTCTATTAAAATTGGGCAATCTTTGACCGCAAGGTCCAGCTGTCTGCAATATTTGCAGGATTTCCTTATAGGATTTGGGTAGTCCTTTGCAAATTGTCCTACTTCACTATAGTTATAACAGATTAGTTGTTCACGTCCTTTACCCTCACTTCCTCCCCGACCTCCCCTGCCCCTTGTTGGAGAGCCACCAAAGCTCGCGGGAGATCTAGGCGACGCAAGGTCTGACTTTACCCTATACAAGTTTCCTCGATCTATCATCAGGCCATAAGTTCGACAGTTCTTCTCATCGTGTCTTATCGACTGGCGGAACCTGCACCATTTTTGCTTCAGTTCTAGGACATACGCTCCTAGCCCGGGGCAATGGTTCGTATCGTGCAGCCTCGCTTGAGCCTGGAGGTACTAGGTTGGGTTCTCCATTTGCTCCTAGACGAATCGGACTAGGTCCTCCTGCCTGCATGTAATCTGTCAGTAGAGGGCACTAATCCTTCGTATGGCTAGATACCCGACATCATATGCACCATAGATCTGTGCTGGCTCCTTTTCCTCATTCCTTTCGCAGGTTCTGAATTTCCATGTGCATAGCTCCGAGCTGCTTCTGAATTTGTTGTACTCCTAACGAAGTATCTTCTCTGGGCGCAGCTTCTAGTTTCATAGCGACTTCCACATCTTTTTCCTGCAACTTGAAGGTTTGGTGACTCATTGGTGTGTGCAGGTGGGGCAACAACATAGCTATGAACCATTCCGTATGTTGTCTATCATCATACTAAAATCCTCCTTCCCTGATTGCTCTCTTCAGTCACTGATCAGCCTCCCATATCGATTCAGACGCTCCTTTCTTGAAGTCCTTCACCTCTGCTACTAACTGAGAGTAAGATTTTGGCTTTCGGAACTATTGCTTCAGAGCGACCTTAACATCTTGAATAGATGCATTCCTGTTCTGAGATATGTATCGCATATACCAGTCCAAAGCTATTTCTTCGAATGCCAGGGACATTTGTGCCCTCTTCACTGTATCATTTGTCACATTTTTCACAGTCAATACGAAATTGGAAACAAACCAAAATCGGTCCATATCCTCATCTCCTACCCCCTTGAAGGTAGGTAGTTTTAGGTGCGTAGCCATATCACTTTCCAGTGGAGGTGGTGGTATGGGCGAACTCTTACCTTTGCACGACCTGGATGGTGGTGTAGCCGGAGGGCTCTACGCAGTCATCTCTCGCAGAGGGCTATAGATAGATCTTCCTTCTTTGAGGTTGGTTCGATAGTAGTTACCACTACGTGTCATGCTCTCATCTGGATCTAAGGTCATTCACTCAGTATGACTACACAGAATACTCTTCTCACACAGTAATATCTTAATCAGCAAGGGTAATGTCTTCAAAAACTTGCCCCGGAAACCTTTAAAGAATCTCCACTCTACTTCAGAGTAGGAGACGAACTGATCAATGGAAAATTCTGTCACAAACCCTCCTAGCACACTGTCCACCCAGTGATCCACCATGCGCGTGATGGTATTATCAGTCCTTTCCAGCTGCTGGATCATCCCTGGAGTCCACTGAGTGACTCGTTCGTCCTTCCAACACTTTTGGAACTCTACCAACCTAGCCAGCCACTCCTAAAGCTCGATTGCAAATGTCACAAAGAAAATTTCGTAGCTTTCTGTGAGAATGTACCTTTTTTTCCAATTTTCTGTCGTTAACCTCGTGGTGCAATTCTCTTTTATCACAAATTCATGAATCTGTTTTTTGAACCACTCTTCAATTTCCTTCCTTTCAGGCTTCCAGTACTCCCTTTTCATTACTCGATCCCTCTCTCAAAATGCTCCTGGTCCCAGCAATGGAACCATTTTTTGGCTCGAGGGGTCCTGACCCAGGTTCGAAGGTTAAGTTTTGTCAATAAACCCCTATACTACTGGCCCTTTCAGCAGTGACCTACTTGCGCAGGTCAAAGTCTCACTCGAAGTAGTATGGGTGGGTGTTGGAACCAGGTTTCTGCACCCTGAGAGAGAGGATAGGTAAGCCAAGTAGAGCTGCGTTCGGATTTATAATGACCAAATTACCTATCTCATAACCTGATATATAGGTCTCCTTCGTATCCACGTGCACAGGGTCAACTATACTTACTATGCTCAACAAATTATATATTTCTAAAACAGTAGTGCAGCATTGCATAAAACATAACAGAACAGATCTAGATGCAATAGAAACACTTACACAGTACTTTCACAGCTTAACACAGAATAGGCATAATACAGTAGCTATTATAGATTTTCATAACCAGTACACATAGATCCAGTTACTCAAACAATCTTTCTCATTCATCAATCCGTCAGTTCCTTCTTACAATACCCAAACCCAACCTGCGCACACAACAGCAGGGTCCGCACACAGTAGGACTTGGGATCTCCGCACACACAACTAGCAGGAGTCCTTTCCCCAAAAACCCAAAAATATCTACTAAGCCATGATTCTCATCAAGATCTCATCATCTTCCTCCTTACAATTCAAAATTTTCCTCTGTTTATAACAATCTAGCCTAATCTTTCCTATGGTCTGCAAACCGTGGTTTGCGGACTCAAGGTCTACCCTTTAACCCATTACAATGATTTCGGGGCTTTTTCCCACCCCAAAACCCCTGCACTAGACTAAATATAATAAAAAATATACAAAATTAGACCAGTTTCGCAGCTTGTAAGGGACCCTGTTCCAACAGGCTCTATTTTCAAAATGCAGAATTTTCCTGTTTTATACATGTTTTTCGAATATAGATTCTGGGAAACTGGAGATGGTTTTCAAAAAAAAAAAGAGATTTTTTTCTTCATGACATACTGAAATACAAAAACCTTCTTTAGTTTTACAACATATAACAAGGATAGGGAGATAAGAGCTCATCTTTTAACCCTATGTTTTCAGAAAACATAGAGTCATTTTAGTGATGAATAAGCTTGCTAAAGGTGAAAATGATGTTTTTTGAAGAGGGTAAGAGGCAAGTTTGCATGATCATATTTCATTATATCAATTTTCAGACCTACAGATGAAATTTGGAAGAAAAAAGGAATATTTTTGAATTTTCTCTATTATCAGGTAGTTTCGTAGCGTGCTCCAAGCTTGAAGGCCAAAATACGCTACGAAATTTCTGAAGATGCATTTTTGCATATAAAAAACATTTTTTTTGAAGATCCAAGGAGGGAGGTTGATGGTATTCACTCATTTTGACCTAAAAAACATTGTTTGACCAGCAGAGGTGGCAGAAGTAAAAGACAAAGGACAAAAAAAACCTCGCTACTAAACTACGCTACGAAAAATTTCTATACATGACTGTTTTAGAAGTCAACTTAAAGTTTGATTTAAAACCAAATAAAAAATCATTTTGGAAATATGAAAGATTTTTCTCCTCAGCACAGGTCTATCTACAAAATCCTCTCTCAGTTTCTGCAAAACCATCAAGTTTTGGAAATTATACACTGATCTTTGAAGCCTATTTTTCAAAATTTTCACTAACCAGATTTGTGAAAAATTTGTAAAAAATCGACTTAGAGGAAGTCCAGCTCAGCATCCACGTGGCATAATGACACATCAGCACTCTATTACACTCATAAAATTAGTTGGTTACAGTTGATAAGGGTTATTAAATTTATTTTTTGAACTATTAATGAAAGAAGAGTCCTTTTTATATTCAAACTCTACAAAACAGAAATATCCCGAGGAAGTCTCCAAGTGATAGAATCATGTTTAAAATAGGTCTCTAAGGTGGGAATTCGAGGTGAGTAAGGTGGAAAATAATTTGTATGAGTTCTCATTCTATAAATGGGAGTTTGAAATAGGTCTCTGAGGTGGGGATTCGAGGTGAGTAAGGTGGCAAATAATTTGTATGAGAACTCATTCTATAAATGAGAGGAGTTTTAGAGTTAGAAAAGGTTGGGAGATGTTAGGTATGCACTACTATTGTAATCTTTTAGTATCAGTAATATACTTTTGCAGCAACTTGTTTCAGACCCAAGGTTCATTGTATGTTCTTATCTATGCTTGGTTATCTTAGTCCTTTTGATATTTATGTAGTGGGTCATGTGTAATCACTTGGAATTCTGTAATATGCTCCAATTTCTTGTACACATGTAGTTGTTGTTTTGTCCTGTATGTGTGATTTGATAAGAATATAAGTGCCTTGGATTACATGACATTTTTTGTTTGTAATTGAGGTTTACAATGACTCCATAAGCCCAATGGTAGAAAATCCTCTACATTTTCCACTTGAAATCATATACAATCAAGTCATTATCATAGAGTTAGCCATCTAGTAGAGTTTTCATTGCAAATGCTTTGATAAATTGAGAGAGCCCTCTCAGGCTGAAGAAGCTAATATTTAGTCAAACGCTGGTTTGAAACAATTACTCCAATTTGAACATTGCAGCAGCCAAACAGGACTAAATTTGGTGATAGCATTTTGGTGTCGTTTTTGGGGACCGAAGGTGTAAATTTTCCCTGGGAAGAACGACAAAGTTTCAGTTCTAAGGTCTGAGAGCAACAGAAACTTAGACACATATTGGCTGTATTTCTGCTCTAGTGACTCCACACATCAAATAATCAATTGGAAGGTGACTCCACTGCTTGAATATCAATAGATTTATGAAGTTCCAAGATGAGTTCCATTGCAAGAATAAATGCCAGGTATGCCCCTATGAATTGGTCTCACACCCTTGGTTTTCCAAATCCTATGCCAAAGGTCGATTGGTTAACTGATCTTCCCATATTTAAAAATGAAAAGAAAGACAATGCTACTCTTCATTTGGTTAGATTCTTGCTACGAAAGTCTGCCAAATGGTTCCTTATATTCTCTTGTTGATTTCAATGTTGCATTTTATGAGATGTATAAAGAATTTCATTCTTCCTTAGTGCTGTTCAAAGACTAATGTAAACATTATGTGAGTTTTATTGAATATTTCTAGAATTGTTATGAAGATGATGAGTTCATGGATGAGGAAATTTTAGAGGCCCTTCATGAAAATCCCTTTCATCACCAAGAAGAAAGGATAACCTCTCTCTTGGATGAAAATGAAACCCAACAGGAGTTTATTTATGAAAATCATGTTACATCCTTTGAGTTTGATGAAAAGTTGCAGCAGAGTTGTTAGTCTTTTGATCATCAGGAATATGAGAATCATTTCAAACAACTAGAGGAAATCCTAGAAGATAACTGCTATAATCCTCAGGTAAAGGAAGAAGTTTATTCATCATTCCATTCCTTGCTTTAGGCTACATCAAATGGAGAAAATTTTGAAAAGAAAATTTTGGAAAATAAGATGATTATGCTTGTTGAATCATATGAAGAGTTACCTTTAGAATTTTTTGTGGTACATGCTGAGGCAATTCCTTGTGAAAGTGTCCAAGAGTACTCCACGTATTTCTTCCTCTCAAATGAAAATAATGATCAACATATTTTTTCTTTTTTATTTGAGAAATGTCACAAGGGTTATAATAAAGAATCTGAACAAGGAACACCATCAAAGGATCATATTTACTCACACTTTCTTGTTGATCAACAAGAATTATTTGTGCATACTCTCAAAGATCCTTTTGCAGCTCTGCTGGAATCTTATATAGGAATGAATTTCAATATGATTTTCAGTTATGTATACAAATTCAGATGGTGGAACAAGCTGTCATCTCTCAGGAATGGTTTTATGATCAGAGAAGGGGAATGTCCGTTCCAGTCCGGTACTCAACTTCTTGATTGGCTTCATTGGAAGTGTGAGATCACTTGATTCTGTTTTTATGTTGAGCAAGTAGAGTAGGATAATTTGTATATAAATAAGCTTGAAGATCAAGCATTTTTTCAGTTTCAGTTTTAAATTCAACATGTGTACTTTCAGTTCTTTAGCAGCTACTGGTTTTTTCAGTGCCAAGGTTATAGGTCAGAATAGGTTGCAAGTTTTCATTTTGAAGATGGGAGCAAGCCAATAGAGGTGGCACTGGAACTACTCGTTCTTTATTATACCATAGGGGCACACCATCCCAAGTGGAGCCACTGTTATCACACTCAAAGTTTTCAAAATTTGTTTTGATAAGGTCACCATAGGTTTCATGTTATGTCATGTTGGTTCAAATCTTTGATGAAGAATTTACCAAATCATGTTTATCCTATGTCAAAAAAACCACCATGAGTCATGTCATGTCAGTCAACTACACTCCATGTATTTTTGTTTTCACACCCATGCCTTCAAATTACAAAAGTGAGCCACTAGCTAGTTTTACATAGTTTCTTAGCAAATTCAGTGCAAAATAGGCAAATTTCGCTACGAAACTGCCTAATAATTTTGTAGTGAATATGAGGATTTCTCTATTTTTTGACTTTTGAGCAGTCAACTTAAAGGGAAGTTTTTGGGAAAAAAGAGAAGTATTTTAAGAAACAGAGAGAGGTTATTGTCAAGAACATATCACATAACATTAACCTCTTTCACTTTTCTCAAAGGTGCTACAAATTGGGAGATTTAGGGATGCCTTTCGGCTTTATTTTCAGAATGCAAAATTTTCCTGTTTTATACATGTTTTTAGAATGTAGATTATGGACATATGGAGATGGTTTTCAAAAAACCAAGAGAATTTTTTCTTCAAGACATATGGAAATAAAAAAACCTCCTTCAGTTTTGTAACATATGTGAAGGATAGGGAGATAAGAGCTCATCTATGAACCCTATGTTTTAAAAAAAAGACAGAGTCATTTTAGTGATGAATAAAATTGCTAAAGGTGAAAATGATGTTTTTTGAAGAGGGTAAGAGGCAAGTTTGCATGATAATATTTAATTATATCAATTTTCATACCTATAGATGAAATTTGGAAGAAAAAGGAAGATTATGGAATTTTCTCCATTATCAGGTAGTTTCGTAGCATGCTCCAGGCTTGAAGGCCAAAGAACGCTACGAAATTTCTGAAGATGCTTTTTTGCCTATATTTTTTTTTTTTGAAGATCCAAGGAGGGAGGTCGATGGTAATCACTAATTTTGACTTGAAAAACATTGTTTGACCAACAAAGGTGGCAGAAGGAAAATACAAAGGACAAAAACAACCTTGCTACTAAACTACGCTACGAAAATTTCTGTACATGACTGTTTTAGCAGTCAAATTCAAGTTTGATTTCAAACCAAATGAAAAAGTACTTTGGAAATATGAAAGAGGTTTTTATTTAGCATAGGTCCATATACATAAACCTCTCTCATTTTCTGCAAATCCATCAGGGTTTGGAAATTATACACTCATCTTTGAAGCTATTTTTCATAATTTTCACTAACCAGATTTGTGAAAAATTTGTAAAAATTCGACTTGGAGGAGGTCCAGCTCAACATCCACGCGGCATAATGACACATCATCACTCTAGTACGCTCATAAAATTAGTTGGTTGCAGTTGATAAGGGTTATTAAATTGATTTGTTGAACTGTTAATGAAAGAAGAGTCCTTTTTGTATTCAAACTCTGTGAAACAGAAATATCCCTAGGAAGTCTCCATGTGATGGAATCATGTTATAAATAGGTCTCTGAGGTGGGAATTAGAGGTGATTAATGTGGAAAACCATTTGTATGAGTTCTCATTCTATAAATGAGAGGATTTTTATAGTTATAAAGGGTTGAGAGATGTTAGGGATGCATTACTATTGTAATCTTTCAATATCACTAATATACTTTTACAACAGCTTGTTTCAGACCCAAGATTCATTGTATGTTCTTATATATGCTTGTTAATCTTAGTCCTTTTGATATTTATGCAGTGGCTCATGTGTAATCACTTGGAATTCAGTAATATGCTCCAATTTCCTGTACACATGTAGTTTTTGTTTTGTCCTTTATGTGTGATTTGTTAAGAATATAAGTGCCTTGGCTTCCATGACAATTGTTGTTTTGTAGGTTTACAATGACTCCATAAGCCCAATGGTAGCAAATACTCTACATTTTCCACCTGCAATCATATACAATCAAGTCATTATCATAGAGTTAGCCATATAGTAGAGTTTTCATTGCAAATCCTTTGATAAGTGTAGAGATCCCTCTCAGGATGAAGAGGCTAATCTTTAGTCAAAAGTTGGTTTGAAATAGTTACTCCAAGTTGACCATTGCAGCAGCCCAATAGGACTCAATTTGGTGATAAAAATTAGATAGTGATGTTTTTCTAGTAAAATCCCAATTTTACCCAATTCTGTTTTGATTTTTTCTATTGCAGGAGCGATTGCTTGAAGCACGCTCTGATAGTTTGTTTGGATATTTTGATTTCACCTATGTGGGACGATCATGACAGAATATTTGATCATAAACCCTCAGGGAGAAATCTATATGTAGGAAGTTCTTAGATGAAACACAGGTTCTAGAATTTTGAAGAATTTTGTTGTAGTTTTGTATGATCGTGCTCCCAGTGCTCTAAGACACATATTTGGGAGAGATGTTTAAACTAAATATGAATAAAGAGCTGATATGGATTCCAGATGGAGCAATGAGCAATATGTATTTGTTTTTTTTTGTTATCAGTAATCTCCTCTTTATGTGTAATCATCTTTCATGCTATTCTGCTTTGATGGTTCGTGTAATGTAGCTACCGGTGGTTTGCAATTTTATTCATGAATTCATGTTTGTATAATGCTCAGGTGTTAACACTCATGTATTAAGCTTGCCACACTCCCTTAATTTGCACTCCAAGAACCTCTGTTGTTGTCCATATCTCATTCATATTCATTTCCTCTGAGTTCATAGGGGACAAATTCTTAAATATCTTAAGCCTGTCTCTCGTGAGTTCCTTCTCCGTTCTCTCTCAACACCTCTGCATATTTTAAGGTTTCTGTTCATTGTTTTATGCTTGGCCCATTTAAAAGCCATCAATCTCACAGCCTCTTGAGCCGTCTCACAATATATGGAATTCACATGAATAGACTCCAAGTTCTTCTCAATCCACGAACCACCAAAACAATTGTTCTCTTATTCTCGATTTTGTCAGAGGCATTTCATACAATTGTTCACATTCAACCTCTCATTTTTAAGATGTCTTAGGCACTGGTATTTTGCAAATCAAGGTTGTCTCTAGGAGCTACAACATTTTAGAAGAGTTGAAGAAAGGATGCAAAAGAAATATCTAGAAAAAGAAAAGAAATATCAAAGAATGGAGGTTGAGGTAAACATTTTAAAAGGTAAATTAGAAGAAAAAGATAAATATTTGAGATTTCAAGATAGTACTAAGATTTTGGATAGTATTATTAGTAGTAAAAGGTATCCTGCTATTAAATCCAGTTTTGGTTTTCATGAAAATGCTAAAGGAGTATCTATTTCACAAGCTAGTGCTAAATATCCAAAGGATAACAATGCAAAACTTGAAGTGTTTAACAAAGAGACAAGAATCCAACTCGATCAACAATCAAGGAACATGAATCGTCAAAGGAAATCTTTTGATCCTAACTATAGAAGTGTCAATCAATTCTCTCCTCCCCACTACTATCTCTAGAATTACCTATCCTTACTAAAAGACCCCCGCTATAGGCATGGGCATGTCCCTAGTCCTCGCCATTTCCTCCTGCCATTGCTCCAAACAATGACACTGAAGTGGGGTTTTTATTATAAGATAACCCATAGTTGGCATGGTTTGAGTCATCATGTCCGTGTTCTGGAACTGGAAATTCTCTTAAGGAAAGTATATGAATTATAGCGCTCTCCCCTGAAGCAAGATATTAAAGCCATGTTGGTCTACTTTATATGTCATATTTATGGACATGTTGCAGCCAATTACGGAAGTAGATTGTTTTGGTCTCAAGCAAATAGTCGCTCCACAGAAAGACCTTCAACTCCTTAGTACTCAGGTTTCTTTAAGGGATATTATTTTGCTTGCAACATATTTTGACACAAAGCTATTGATTGCAATTAAAGGAACATGATACATGCATATTATGATTCCGTTGCTTCCTTTTTGATCCAGGTGAATATTGGTGGCCACCCACCTATTCCTTTTGGACCCCCACCATCTGTTCTTTCTGTTTTGCACTTTCAACACAACTTACTATTTTTAGTAGGTTTTTGGGTCCTGAACTTCTGAAGCCATTTTGGGGCCCTAGTGATCCAGTTGGATATTGGTGGCCACCCACCTATTCCATTTGAAATTCCACCATCAGTTCTTTCAGTTTTTTAGTTTCAGCACAACTTACCATTTTTAGCAGTTTTTCGGGTCCTGAACTTCTAGAGCTGTTTTGAGGCCCTAAACGACGTTTTTTGGGAAAACCAGGAGCAATAGTTCTAACTAGGGTTGACCCATGTTGCTCACCAAAATTTGTACTCCTCAGATAGATATTTATAACGAGGTATGGTGCGTGTCAAATGAAGATCGTATGCCAAAGTTATGTCCCTGGGAAGTTGAAACACCAATTTACCCAAACGAGGCCCAGAGTTTTGGTGCTTCATCTCCTAGGGTTAGGTTTTTGGATGTTTAGAGTTTTCCATTGTTTCTTAATAATAAATAGGCCCTCGAGCCTCATTGTAACACATTTCAGAGGCATGTAGTCACCACATATCTTCTCAGAGATAAGCTACCATCACCCTAGCTAGTTTATTTCCATTTTGTATGTAAACATATTTCAGTTATTTGATATTAATGAAATGAAGTATTATTTCCACTGTATCTCTGTGTTTATGTCTATTTTCTTATTTTATTGCGTTCCTGCATAAATACGGATCAGTGGTATCAAAGCGGGTCTGCTCTTTCTTTGTTTTTCTTTGCATGTCCACAACTAGGTCAGGGTATAAGGAGTTAGGGCTCGATTTGGTTGAACCCCTACAAGATCAGCCTCGCAAACCCCAATGAACTCCCATGGCTGAAGAGAATAAAGGTGAGGGAGTAGGAGATCCTATCAAAATATTGCTCGAGGAGGCCCTCGAGAAATAAAGGAATGTGATGATGGATAACTTTGCTCAGATCCTTCAACGACTGCCCACCTACGACACATCTACATCCAACAACCACTCTGGAGGCGCCACTCCCTTCAAGGTACGTGTAAATTTTGACATTCCCATATTTGAAGGCCAGATAGATGTAGATGTCGTAGATAGATGGTTGAATTTTCTAAAAGGCTATTTCTTGGTTCGCGATTTCTCCGACCGAGAAAAGATTATTTTTTCACTCCTCAAAGATGCCCCACGCGTCAAAGACTGGTGGGAAACCTACTGTGAGCAAAAGGAGGAGGGGGGACCCTCTCTATTCTTGGTCGCACCCACTTGGAATTTGTTTCGAGATGGAATCAAGGAACAATATTACCCTGTGGGGAGCTGTGACGACAAGTACATCCAATGGACCACGCTGCGGCAGCAAAGGGATCAAGATGTGCACGAATTGACGAATTTGTTCCATACTCTGCGCACAAAGTTGGGTATTAAAGATTCAGAGACAATTTTGGTGCTCAAGTACCGCAGTTTTCTGCACAAACAAATTCAGGAGGAAATGGAGTTCCTCGACATTACCTCGCTTGGCACGACATATCGTTATGCTGCCAAGATTGTGGAGAAATTTAAGCAAAAGAAGAAAGACTTTGGATCCGCGAATCTGAAGCTAGGGAAAGGCATCCCTGAACCACAGGAAAAGGGGCAGAGCCAAAGTAGGGAGAAAACCACTAAAAATCCAAATAAGGACACAAGGAAGTGGTGTGAATTTCATAACAGCCCCACTCACAACACAAACGAGTGTTGGGCCAAACAGTTGCTGGTGGCCGAACTGAAAGCACCCGAATCAGATGCATGTTTTGATCCTGAGCCAAAACCATAAATGGGAGATGAAAAAGGGAAGCAGATCATTGATGCAGACTCCAGTTCCATTGTTGCCACCACCAAGCTCTAGAGGGAGGATCCGGAGGATCCAGAGGAGGGGGAGCGCCTCTTCCATTCGCAGATGTGGGTGAAGGGTTCTCCAACAGAGTTCATGAAGCGGCTCGGCCTACCAACCATAGCACACCCGAAACCATATACCATCAAGTGGCTTCACCCGGGGAGAAATTTCCGCATTCGCCAATAGTGCCGCCTTCCGTACAACATCAAGCCATTCATGGATGAGGTATTGTGTGATGTTACTCCTCTTGATGTAGCTGATGTATTATTGGGCCAACCATACTCGTGGAGGTGACATGCTGTGTATAAATATATGCCTCATGCTGTTATTATTACTTTGGGAAATAAATTGTACAGGATACCGGAGGTAGTATCGCCTCCTGCCATCTCTTTGACTACTGCAAAAAAATGCAGTAAGATTGTTTCCCAAACAAGGAAATTTATTTTCATTACCATTCTCCCACAAGGAAAGAAGAATATTGTGGCCACAACCCCAAAACAGGGCTCCCCTGCACAACAGTAGTAGATGGAAAAAGGCATGGAGGAATACGAGGACATTTTCTCCTCACCCACAAAGGTTCCTCTACACTGTCAGGTCAAGCACTCCATTGATATGACCCTAGGTGTACCGCCGCCTAATATTTCCATACCTCATGTGACCACATAGACATGATCCACACGTTTACTCTCTGAGGCTGATAAGGAAACCAGATTTACTGAATGCATCCAGCATGTCCGCCTACGGGTCCATGACATCTTTGATAAATCCAATACCTAGTTCAATAGAATTTTCCTCATCTCATGGAGGATCTCAATGGAATGGGGAACATTGCTTCCTTAGGGGGGAGGAATGATCCAGGTGGATATTGGTGGCCACCCACCTATTCCATTTGGACCCCCACCATCAGTTCTTTTAGTTTTGCACTTTCAACGCAACTTACTATTTTTAGCAAGTTTTTGGGTCTTGAACTTCCGGAGCCGTTTTAGGGCCCTAATGAACCAGGTGGATATTGGTGGCCACCCAGGTGTTCCATTTGAAACACCGCCATCAGTTTTTTTTTTTTTTTAAGCGCAACTTACTATTTTTAGCATTTTTTCGGGTCCTGAACTTCCAGAGCCGTTTTGAGGCCCTAAACGATGTTTTTTGGGAAAACTGTGAGAAACATGGGTGCATGGATCAATGTTTCTCACACTGAAATTTGTACTCCTCAGATAGATATTTCTAACGAGGTATGGGGTGCGTCAAACGAAGATCATATGCCAAAGTTACGTCCCCGAGAAGTTGAAACACCAATTTACCCAAATAGGGCCCATAGTTTTGGTGCTTCATATCCTAGGGTTAGGTTTTTGGATGTTTAGAGTTTTCCATTATTTCTCAATAATAAATAGGCCCTCGAGCCTCATTTTAACACAGTTCAGAGGCATGTAGTCGCCACATCTCTTCTCAAAGATAAGCTACCATCGCCCTAGCTAGTTTATTTCCATTCTGTGTGTAAACATATTTCAGTTATTTGATATTAATTAAATGAAGAATTATTTCCGCTGCATATCTGTGTTTATGTCTATTTCCGTATTTTATTGCGTTCTTGCATAAATCCGGATCACTTTTATGGTCATATACAATTTTATGCATGTAACATTTTTGGGAATATAATAAAAGAATGCAAGAACAAACCAATGAATCACAATGGATAACATGACAAGCAATCATATAAGAATATTGACGACAAAAGGACTAAAGAAGATGGATCCACCAACATTCCCCTTAATAAGTAAAACGAAGAAGAGATAAGATGTGGTCTTGTTGTTTGTTCACTTGAAAATGAATATTAATGGTACATAGACAGTGGATGTTCGCATCACATGATTGGGGATAAGAGTAAGATGGAATCTCTCAAGAAAAAACAAAATGGTAAGGTTATTCTTTCAAATAGTGATCCAACAAAATTTCTGGGAAAAGGTAGAGCGAGAATTAATAAACATAGAAGAGTAGCTGATACTTTATTAGTTCAAGGTCTAAAGCAAAATATTCTAAGTGTTGGTCAAATGACAGATAAAGGAAATGTAATTGGGTTTACTTCAACCAAATGAAAAGTCATAGATGAAGAATCTAGAAAGGTCACATCAAGAGGGTATAGAAATTCAGAAAAATTATATGTGTTGAATTCTCACAAGTATGAGGAGGATTCAATTTCAGAGTAAAATAAGATGGTACCAACTGAAGTCGACGTTAAAGTGATTGCAAAAGTGATGTGAGGTACATGACCTCATAAGAGTAGAAGATGATTATTAGGTCCTCAAGAACAATGATGTATAAGATCCGAGGGAGCAGTACATATGTTGTCTTGATGATGATTCCCATAGTTATTTTGGTATTCATGTTTCTTATATTACTGATAGTGCATCTGGTGTAGTGATAGAAAACTTGTACAGATAGTACATGATCTGGGGGAGCTATAGTTGTGATGTTTCAATACTTTACTTTATATACGCGAATATTATGAAGACAAATCGCGTATATACTCAAGTTATGATACAGAAAGTAGTGTATGTTTCTCTTTGATGGAGAAACAATGGGATAGACTCAAGAAAAGATCCTGATATGATTCAGACAATTATTATTTGGCATCCTTGTTCTAATGTTGATGTTTATAGTATGTTGATGCTATTTAGAAGTGTTTTTTTCCTTTATAAGATTGATGATGCCTTGATGGATAATCGATTGATGAAGTTGCTTTAATGACCTTACTAATGTATGATTTGATATGATTAGATCTGACAAGTGAACAGTTGGCACATGCTCAGGGGGAGCATTTGATATGCTTCTAATAATGCATTGTTGGCATTATGTTTTCTTTAGAATTCCTTGGTACATGATGATGATGCTTATGTTGCTGAAGTTCTTGAATGATGATGCACAAGTTGCTAATTATGGTTGATGGTTATCAGATGTGGGATGATAGAAAATTATCTAGCGATGATACATGTATGATATGTTGGGAATTGCTGCGGAAAGAAAATGTATACCTTGCTATGGTGATGATGATGCTCTCATGGAAATGGTGCTTACACATGATATGCTACAAATGGTTTTTTTAAGATATGTTTATTGATATTTTACTGCTATATCTGTTGGATGATACTTAGAGACATGACATATGCTTGGTTCTCACATATGTTGTTGATGCATGAAAAGATATGTTGCTTTGATGAACATGGATTAAGGTTGTTCCTACAAAGGGAAAGAGCAAGTTGACCTTGATGAGGTCAAGAGGATGAGTTGATAACTGATCTCAATGGAAAGATCTTATGATGTTGATGCTGCATACTTGGTCACATCTTGATGATATTGAAAATATACATGTTGTTTCTCACATTGCTGCTGATAGATACTTATGGTGTAGATCTTATTCAGTATATGATGGTTGTTGATGACTATCATGGTCTTGATACCTCACTATAGAGGTCTTTCTGTCTTGGTTATAAATTTCATATATGTGTCTTGATGTAAAGGTCATGAAAATATCTATGATGTAATCATTGTAATGCTTAGTCATGTTTGGAATATTGAGGGTCAAGTCAATTATCTATGTAATCACATTTTTGGGTAGTTGATGTTATGATGAAGTCAAATATGTAACCCCACTTGGTTTGGTGATTGATGTAAGTCTGAGTCCTTGGTGATAGGAAAGGTCATATCCAGTTAAGTCATAGAGTCATGTACATCATTGAAAATATTTCGGTAGATTCAACATGTGCTCAGGGGGAGCATGGTCAGTATATAGTGAAGATCAGATCTACAGTTCTCATGTCTCTAAAAGGAAAGATAAGCTTTCATTCAACATTGGTTGACCCTTTTACCTTGATGTCAAAGGGACAGAGTAACTTGGTGTTTGAAAATATTGGTTCTTTGCTTGATGTGTTTTACAAGTATCTACAGGTTGTGGTGACCAAACACCAAAGTGGTTGCCATCAAGTCCAAAGGGGAGATTGTTGGAATTATGACTAATGTGTCATCCTTAATATAAATATGTGACTAATGTGTGGTCTTTAATGGAAACCTGTGACTAATGTGTTGTCCTTGATGGCAACCTACTTGATGAGTTATCTTTTGATGACAACCTACTTGATGAAGATGTTAGCAAGATGTGTCAACACATGACAAAAATTTTGGTTAAAGGAATAACATTTTAGAGACAAAAGAATAATGAAAGTGGTGTTTTGAGTAGTATACACGGGTTCTATGAAGCAAAGTCACGTACATACACATGTATGATGGAGAGAAGTTGCGTATACACAGGTTATATGAATTAAATCCGTGTATGTACGCAGGTTTTATGAATAAAAGTCGTGTATAGTTCCTACACCATGGTATTATAAATTGCAGGGGTCTTTACCATGGTATTGGCCCATAGTAATGAGTGCAACAATGGTTATTTGATTCTGTCAAAAAATACCATCGACAATAGTATGTTTTTGACCTGTGGTATTGGCTAAGGCCTAAGATATATAAGGAGATGAAGATCAAAGTGATTCTGGTGTGCAAGTGATGAATATTTTTTGAGTAGTTAGATCTCAAGCAAGTGTGCATGTAATGGGATATTAATGAATTTTTTCATCTGAAACTAAGTATGCACCCGAGAATTTTACCATGGATCAAATCTAATAGATCTGAAATGACTATAGTGATAATGGATTGGTTTGATCTGTGATATTATGTTTTTCGCATGTTTTATTATGTATGTCATGATATGGGTTTGTTCTGAAGGTATGATGTGCATCGAAGGTATAAGTCAATAATTGCAGATCTGCACGTGGGTTTGATAACCTGAAAGGCGCGTACATATGTGAGTTTCATACCGGTAATTCCTGTGTCGATCCTGCATTTTTAGACAAATATTTACATAGGTTTGATTCATTAAGAGCGCGTATACACGTGGAAGTGGTTTGAAGAAAGAACATATATAATCTAGGGTTTTTCTCAATAAGATGTCTGATCAGTATAATCAGTCTTACTATGTTTATGTTATCTGTCAATGAAGTCTTGCTTGATGATATGAGCTTAACAATGATGATTAAAGTTGAATTGATTGATTGAAGGATGATGATGCTTCTAGCTGTATGTGATTGAATATCTGTGACGGTCCTGTGATTATTTCAGAATGATTCAGTGGTTTAGGGATTAACACAACGTTTGTTTTAGGATGATAGTGATTTAGTTTTATGGTTCAATGTTTTAAGATCTGTACGCAAGTATGCTTCAAGGAAGTCACATATACACATGGATTTTCTAAAGTAAAGTAGCGTATATATTATGAAATTTGATTGATCAGGGTTTTCAATTGATTCAGTGAGTTGATGCAGTGTTTGGGTTTAGTATATATATTCTAGTTATAGTGATCTACCTGCTTTGATTGTTTGATAATAAGTTGGTTGACTTGGGTCTCAATTGGTTCAGTGATTGGTTGATTCAATTGGTTCAATTATTGGATGATTCATTACAGTGATCAGTTTAAAATTTGATACTTAGTATTGGGATTAAATGATGATAGTGGGTCCAGTCTGAAAATTGGATGAAAGTGGCCTACAGGTTGTGTTGGTTTGAATCAAGTGGATCCAGTGTAAAAATTTATGAAACATGGTCCACAAAGGTGTTAAGGGCTGGATAATTCAGTAAGGCGGTCGAAGCTTCCTTCCAGTAGTAGATGGTAAATAAGATTAGGGGGTAGGAGCTCTCTTCCAGTGGGTGCAGGTAAACGAGATCAGGGGGTTGGAGCTCCCTTCTAGTATATGCTGGAGAATGAGTGAAGGTTGTAGCCTTCTGCAGGTGGGTGCATGCATACAAGTATGAGTCTATGCTAGTACAAGATTGTAAGAATTATTTTTGATAATAAAAATAAGACATAGATGACAACATCTGTGGTTTTCTCCCACATTGGTTTTCCACCTAAAAATCCTGGTCTTCATGTGTGATGGTTTACTTAGTTATTACTACACATGATTTTTGTTTAATTAATGCCCAATGAAGTACTGATGCACTGGTTCAAGTTAAAAAAATGATGAATTAACTGAAAATTAAGTTGACTAGATATAAGATAGTTGTCCGCATAACAGTCACCTATATATGCAGGTTTCTTTTAGTAGTGTAGATAAATATGAGTAAGAAAATAAAAGTTTATGTGAGTTTTAAATATTGATTCACCCCACCACCCCCCCCAACTCCCTCCCCTCTTAATGTTTTTCCAAAAAATTAGTATCAGAGCAGGTCCTTCAGAAGAAGCTTAATCGTTTGAAGGAGATACATCAAGATGATGTCTCAAAGAAAGGATGTATTAACAGTTGTAGATGTCAATAAATATTCAATTTTTGGGGCACACCGCTTTCTAGTGATCAAGAATGAAGATGACGGTAACAAAGAATTATCAGGTATGGGTTGTTTTTCTAATTGTGGTCCATTTCCTTGTCTATGCAATAATGATGATAGTGACGATGACAATGAAACAATTGAAATTTCACTCATGGGTAAACGTGAAATTAAGCACTCTAAAGAGCAATTAGATTCATAAATAATGCCTCTAGAAGCAGAAGATCAGGGCAAGTCAGAAATAATGGTCAATGTAGATGTGCCTATGCTAAGCAAAGGTAATTATCAACACTGGAAAGAAACGATGAAGTCTAATCTAATGAACCTTGATGTTTGGTATTTAGTATGCAAAGGCTACACCAAGATTCCCCCATAAGACGAGGAAGTGAAAAAGAACATTAAGGCATTAAGTGACATATTTTTTAGCATATCTGATTTAGTATTGAATGAAGTTATGAATTATACAACTGTAAAGAAAGAATGGGATAAGCTACAAGCACTACAAGGAAAAGACCCTCTAGCTGAGGTTATAAAGGAGGTTTTTAGTGTTATAAAATTGGCCAAAATTGTCAAAAAAACATTTGATACAACATCCATTTATGGTTACGGAGGTTTTGGCAGAGCTTTTAATGGAAATTCAACACAACTAAAAATACTGGGCGGCCGGAGGTTATTACGGATGTTTTTTTCATCGGTGCGCTACTAAGGTTTCAACACACCAGTGCGTGTCATCTAGATGGTGGCCCCAGGGTGGTCGAAGGTTCCTGCACCGGGCCCTCAACGCACGGGTGCAGTGTTGGTGATACAACGCACGGGGCCGTACCAATTGGTCTTGGGATTTGTGTGGTGCCCATAGGTCGTCATAATGCACTGGTATGTAGACTTATAGAAACGCACCAGTGCACCATATCAGACAAACACACCGATATTTATAATTGGTATTGGTATTTGTGCAGTGCCCATACGTCATACAAATGCACCGGTTCGTAGTCGCACATAAAAGCACAGGTGCGTAATATCGCACAAACACACCGAGACTTTTAATTGGTTTTGGTATTTGTGTGGTGCCCATAGGTCGTAGAAATGCACCAGTGCGCTACATCATACAAAAGCACAAGTGTACAGTAACTGACACACACCGGTGTTTATTTTGTATTTTTTAGAAACATCGACCTGTGACAGTGCAATTATTGTGTTTTTTCTAAATTCATTATTCATCAAAATTCGACACATCTTATAACAATGTTAATATTAATTAAATTTTTATTAATGCATTTGAATGTGATGTTTGCATTAATTTGTTATATCATATCATAATTATTGTGGTTTTTAAAAATTCATTATTCATCAAAAGTCGACACATATATATCTTATAACGATATTCGCATGAATTAAATTTTTATTACTGCATTTGAGAACGGAAATAGAGAACGCAATAGCGACAATGGAGAACGCAATAGAATAAATTAACACACACACACACACACACACACACACAAACACACATATGAATAAGACAGTCTTTGTCATACAAAATGGGACAATTATTGGTATCCCTTTGTCTTTCAATTGGGACACTATGTCCAGTACATTAAACAAAATGTCTGATTTCACAGAAAAACATTTCAAAAAATACAACGCCTTGCTTTGATATCCAAACATAGTGATCATAATTCTTCGCTTGAACTGCTGTCACTGCTAGAGCTACTTCCATGACTTGGGTTATTTTCAGGAATGTTTTGTTCACAATGTTGATTGTTTTCTTCTTCTTCACATTCCATCTACAAACATAAAAATAAAATGAAATGAGTGTATATACATTGGTGAGAATAATGAAAATTTCAATATTAAATAATATACATCAATGTAAATTGAAAAGAAAAATGATGTACCATAGCAACAATTGACTCATAAACTATACACATCCTTTCAAAACCATGTACCATGCCATCTTTCAAAATTTCATCTGTTGGCGCAGTTCCATACTTTGTTTCCTGCAAGTTTTATACCCCATAACAAATCATATATTTAATATAAAAGATTTTTTTTTCTATTAATTATAGACGGAGCTAAGTAAAACAAGATTGATAGATGCTTACAAATTCCACAATTAAATTATGATATGCCAACATATACTCACAACCCATATTTAACCCAATTTCAATCAATTCGTCTGGTGGTTCTTCTTTGTATGTTAGCACCTGTTTGAAGACATTCAATGATGATTTTTGTAAAACAACTTAAAAAATACAAAAATGAAATCTAGTTAAGTTGTTACAAGGAAGTAACAATTACTCACAAACTTAGATATCAACCCTTTTCTTCCTTGTCATCCTATTTTATGTGCTGAATGGGTTCCATTTTCTTTTCTTTTTTGTAAGAAAATTCTTGAAAATTAATATTTAATGCTAAATTGTTTATTTATTGAACCTAATGATCGAAAAATTCAATGATTACATATTACATTTGAAGCACGTTGTTGTTGAGATGGCTCCTCCTGCGATGCAATTTTGTCCATTTCTTTGACCATCTCCTTGTACATGTTTTTGGACATTCCTACTAGCATATTTATGATATCAGCTCATTCATATTTTGAGATTTTCATAATCTTCCTGAAAATGTAACATGACAATAAACTATTTAAGTTTTACATTGATATATGGAAAGTGAATATAACAAAAGTGATATCAAACATTTAAAGGAATATTAATTTTTCATTCCTTCTTTTTTGTTGTTGTACGTTTTTGCTATTAAAAGTCTGACATGTCTCATTGACCAATTCTCTAGAAACTCTTCCTGTAGTTTAGATAAAATTTGGTTCTTGGAATAATTGGATTGCTTTTTGTATTGTAAGTGGAAATAATGTCTATACATTCGTTCCACTAGATCCCTCAAAATTTTGTAAAAGTTTTTCCCCCTTTCGTTAACCTCCAACACCACTCCAGATGAGCTAAGGAGAAATTCATTTTCATTTTCATGTTTTATTTTTTTTCTTTTCTTATAACAACATTCATTTTCTAAGTTGTTGGTCCCTATAGAACATTAAACAGATGTGAATTAATAGACTGTTTGACACATGTTATCTAATAATTTTAAGTATATTATTAAGGAAAATTAAAAAAAGAAACTCATATTGGATCAATAATATTTTTTCATTCACCTGATTCATCCTTTTGCAATTTTTCCATCAAGATTTTACGCTCTTCTAGTCCTAGATCATAAATAATCTTATCGAGTTTCGTCATTTTGTGGCTCTGCATGATACACAGTAAACAATACATATTAGTTAAACTTACATATAGTTCAAATATAATATTTTTTGTAAAAAATTTACAAAGAACTTGCCTTTTTTTCTTTTCTTTATGTGTTATTAGTATTTTTGTTACTTGATCTCTTGTCAGTCATTTCTTTATCAATCTGAAACTTGTACCATATCATTCATTAATATATTTATAAATAAATTGTCAAATTTTCAGGTAAAAAATAAATCTCAAGAAACCGATGCACCGTTCATGATGTACGCACCGACGAAGGTGCGTGGGTGCATTATAAACGCACCTCACAAACAATATAATAGACCGCACGGTGCTATCCTTGTAACATAGCGCACCGGTGCCCTATTTTAGATATGACACACTGATTAAAAAAATTTGTTTTTAAATTTTTTATTACACATTACTTGCGCGGTGCACTGTATAATATAGCGCACTGGTGCGCTAGGTTACGCAGGGTGCACTGATAAATGAAAATCCATTTTTTTCAAAAATTCACGCAAGGGCCTAATGGATTGGGATCTGACTATGCAAGTCGTCCCGTGGGTTGGATGTCAATCTAAAATGAAAATCCCTAATTCTGAAATCACAGAAACATGGATACAAAAGGGCATAAACAAAAAAAAAGAAGGGTTTAGGGTAGAAATGGATAAAACTGTAGAAAAAGTAAAAAAATTGCAGAAAAATTAAAAAAATAATCAAATTTAATCACAATATGGTTTGAAATTCAATGATACAGGGTTTGAATCACGAAAGGTTTGGTTTCTGATTGTTTGAATACTTCTATTCGAACGTATTTTGCTGCTCCATAGTGCTCTCTTGCTCTCTTGCTTCAGGTATGTCTCCTGCAACTCTCTGGCTGAAAATTTTAGCAAAAATAGTGAAATAATGAAAAGTGTTTAGTATTTAAAAAATTATTTTATGAAATTTTATTTTCGAAAATATTTTTCCGCCCATTTTTCAATTTGCCGCTTTTTTTTTTTTCACTTAAAGAAAATAGAGTTGTGCTTTTTTTGTTTCCGTTTATTGGTCACCGATGTGTCACTTAATAGCACCGCACCGGTGCATCCATTTGTAACACGACACTGGTGCACATTAACTAAAACGCACCGGTGCGATTATATGTACAATAGCACCGATTTGCGGTTAAGGCACCGAAATTACTTTTAGGTGTGTACACCAAAATTTAGTGAACTCCAACCATAGAAATTTAGAATTATAATTTTGTTTATTCTTGAGAATTAGACTTAGAATTAGAATTTGATAAATTCTTGATGCAAATAACTATTCTTCCAATGCATTTTTTTTATTGCAGGAGGTCCTCATTGATTATGTGGAGAGAATGCAATGTGGGGCGTGTGAGATGAAATACTACAGGGCCCAAGTGGGAAATTCTGGCATGTGAACCTGTGCTATGCTAAGGCATGTGAAATTTTCACATATGGTTGGGAAAGTTTTGTTTCTGAGCAATTTATTGAAGTTGGAGATATTTTAGTTTTTAGACATGTTGGAAATGTACATTTTGCTATGAAAATCTTTGGGCCATTTCTTTTCAAAACTACACCTCTTCTTCTTTCAGAAAAAGAAACTTGAACCTTTCCATAACCTGCAACAAGATAAGGTGCCCCATGATCTGCTTGGTCATTTGTAAGTTCCTCCTCCATATTGGCATCCAATTTCCTCTTTTCTCCTTTGTGCTTTCTATCTTGATCTTAATTTTTTTTACATAGTCTCTATTTTACGAGAAATTGACCTTGAATGTTCTGGGAGCAATGACAACGAGTCCTTCATTATGCATTTGTTAGCAAAAGAATACCGATTTTCGACTAGACGATGCAGTTATTACATGTGGAGGCAATGGTTTCCCGTAGAAAATGAGTACAGGGTTGAGCAGAGGAAAGACATTGAAAAATGGGCTATTACATTATATTTTCCAATGGGAAACCGACTTGCAAGTGGAAATATGGTAGCTACAGGTATCTATGCTTTTCTTCCCACATAAATGGTCACTGGATTTCCATTTATAATACAAGCATACTTTTTACTGGTTTCATACAGAGAGATCATCATTTTCAAAAACAAATGGAACCAGGGAATCCTTAAGTGTATACCGTTCACATTTTGTTCAGCATTTCTTTCTTTGATAAGTGGTAATTCACCTATACTTTCAAAAATTTTGATTTTTGGGTACCTTCCATGTGATATTTCTCATTATCCATAGGACCACAGCTCAGACAAGTTAGAGATGCCATTCAGGTTTAATTGAAATCCAAAGATGTGATTTTATGTGACATCAGCTTTGACTGTAAAAGTTTATGTAAGCCAACCGAAGCTCGGACAATACTTCAGCTAGCTGCTTTTAAACACATTATGGAGAATCTTTACCTTCATTGGACCTACTAGCCCAATCAACAACGTCAATTGATCTTTCTCTGCTATCCTTAAGGGAATGAGAATCCTTCCCTTCATGGTGCCTCTTGGCTTTATCGACTGCCTCGATTGATATTTCTCTACTGTCCAATATTTCCCTATCATCCTTGTAAGAATGAGAATCATTACCTTCATGTGATCTCTTAGCCCGTTATGAGAGACTCAATTTATCTCTCTCTGACATCCCTTAGCGAATAGGACTCCTTTCTTTTGAAGGCGCCTTTCACTTTCTCGTCTCATAGCATCGGCAGGTATTTCTTATTCGGTCTCAACCAAATGCTCTCTGCCGGTCTCAACTGAGCTTTCTCGACCGCCCTTCTTAGATTTTTCATAAATATTTTCTCCTTTTGTACTGTGTCGAGCTCTGTAGCTGTCTGCATCCCTGTAAGTGTCTTTGTTCGTCTTTCTGTTTGAATCACTCATTTTCTTTGCTATAAACTTCTCAGCCAAAATTCGAACTCTCGTATTTTCAAACCCTCATCTCCTCAGAAAAATTCTTGCCCGTGATTTGAACCCTTCGCTACTCCAATACTGCACTTTACAGAATAAATTTTCCTTCTTAGAAAAGATATTTCAATGATATACCTGGTTCGAGCGAGGTTTTATTTAACCCTGTTCTGGTGCACTGGGTTTTATAGGTTCACCGGTGCGGTTTCGTAAGATCGAGGTTTATGTTTTGGTGCGGTGTTTTATGATGCACTGGTGTGGAATAGTTGTGAAGCATCGGTGCGTCTTAGTACTAAGACGCATTGATGCAGTTTATGATGATAAGCGCACTGGGCGAAAAACCAAATATCTATGCTAGAAATGGCATACTGTATAAAGTTCTTTTTTTTTGGTATATAAGATCATAAAAAAATAATGATAATTCTAAAGTACATGAATTTATTTGCATTATTTTCTAAACTTTTTTACGTTACAAAATTTATATTATTCTAGATTTATTATTTTACAATTATTTACAAATTTTAAATTTTTAATAAAATCATTTCACATTAATGCAATTAAAATTTTCACATTAATACAATTAAAATTTTACAAATATTTTATATACAATTACAATTAAAATTAGAATTAGAATTAGAATTACAATTTTACAATTTCACATACAATTACGATTAGAATTACAATTACAATTTTAGAGTTTTACATACAATTAAAATTACAATTATTATTTTACAATTACAATCATTTCACAGTAATACAATTAAAATTTTACAAATATTTTACATACAATTAGAATTAGAATTAGAATTACATTTACATTTACAATTACAATTTTACAAATATTTTAATTACAATTACAATTAAAATTACAATTACAAATACAATTACAATTTTAAAATTTTACATACAATTAGAATTAGAATTACAATTTTACAATTTGTCATATATACAATTATAGTTAAAATTACAATTACAATCATTTCACAATAAACTAAGTATTACAATTACATTAAATATTTTACATACAATTACAATTAAAATTAAAATTACAAATACAAATGCAATTTTACAATTTTACATACAATTAAAATTAAAATTAAAATTACAATCACGACATAATATTTAATAAATATCATGGTCATTTAATATTAAATTAATTAATAAACATCATGATCATGATAACCATCGTACAAACATCATATTCGACTAAAAAACACATTCAAATTCGCTAACATCATCGTGATCATGATCATTTAGAAAAACACAATTAGAATTGTATAACATCATCACAACACAAACACCAAATATCCATCTCATGTCAAATAACTCATGCTATCACATACACATATATCTGCAAGCTGCACATTAAATGAACATATCTAACATGACCTAAAAATATACACATCATGATGATCACCAACATGTAAGTTAAGTACAACTGCAACATGAACATAAAATACATGGACTCTATATATATATTTTAATAGCTGAATAATGTTAAAAATATATAACTATAATATAAATGTCATGGATCAACTGGTGGTACAACATCAATAGCAGTACTAGTAGAGGCCTGCTCAGTCAATGGTGCAACCTCGACGGTCAATGGTCCAGCTTGCTCATGATCATGAGTACTGATGGATGCTGCAGGCTGCTGGCTGGACGTGGCCAATGGTCCAACCTCATCTCCATGATGACTGCTGCTAGATGCTAGTGGAGGTTTCTCATCTGGCGTGACGTGAGGTGAATGATCATGAGATGATGAGTCGCTGCTCGCGAACTGTCGATCACGTGCTGCGTCTCGACCACACATATAATGTGCAACATTCCTCCTTAGCTGTGTAACTAAGGTCGTAGCTCCTACGACATGCTGCATCAGGCTGTACATGTCACGCAACATGCCTCTCCACATCTGTAATAGCCTATCATTGGCCTGTATGTCTCTGTAATGAGCGAGCCTGACGCCTGCCTCAACAATCAATGCACTAAGTTGGTCGCCCAACTCCATCCTGTATCTAATATCAAGTCGACCACGCCTAGAAAAAGGCGGTACCGACACACCAGTAGGAGTAGGTCTCTTTGCACCGGCCTCTTGATGATCCTCGGCATCTGGCATGCCTTGATCGTCATAAGGATCCACACCTAGATCATGTGGTGGTGCCAACATGTCCTCATCATCAAAAGAGCCAATGTCTGTAAAATATATAAAAGTACACAATAATAATTAGACAATTTCATTACACAATTTAATAAAAAAAAGTTAAATAAAATGTTAGAATAAATTTAAATAAAACAACAATATTACCTCTATCACCTGGCGACTCATCATCTATGAAGAGGATGTTGGCACACCCTCTCCAATCCAATCCAACATAAGGACAGGGGACCATAATGAGTGGATGTAGCTCGTCAACACTGGCTAGAAACTCTAGTGCATCATGCGATATCCTAGGTGGAAACATAGTCTCGCCCCTCTTGGGCATCATTTGCTCCCACAAGTGCATCCGTGCCTCGAACATTGGCCTACGAGGCTGCCGAAAAAAATTAGGCCTCATCTCTGGAAACCTCTAAAAAAAAAAATCTCTAAGGCAAAAGGGAAGTTGACCCTCCCTCGTGCATGAGCACGACATCTATCTAAGGCTATACAGAACTGCAGTAAAAAAATGCCAGACCACCTGACAAGTCGTGGCTCTTGTACTAAAGAATCAACATAATATATAAGCGAGCAAATAATGCGTTGCCTGTCACTGGTGTTGTGTGAAATTGTCGAAATGAGAATTGAGAGGCACTGCACCTCCTCACTACCAAATGCACCAATAAGTAACTGACCTCCAGCGACCTGAAAATCTACAGGAGATAGTACTGATGCTCCAATGTATCTCTGGGAGTAAAATAATTGACTCCCTGCTACACAACTAGCTGGAACAAGGGAAAATCCACTCCTCTCCTCGATAGCCCTGTAATGAAATATATATCCTCCTCATTGGGTGTGTACCACTGGTTAGGACCAACTTGGAAAGCCTGTCAGTGGGTATTCCACCTGCGGATAAGATGTCTCAAAAACACACCATGGGCCTTTAGGGAAGTAGCCTCCTCATAGAAATTGAGAAGGCCTACCTGCCTTAGGAGCCCCTGGGTAGTTGCTGTAATAGGGCGAGGGTATGCATCTCTCTCCCTCTCTCGTGCCTCCCATAGGTGAACCATGTCATACTGCTCCGCTTGTTGTTGCTGTTTTTCTCCCTCTTCTCTCTGAATGATTGAAATATTAAATACTATTTTTTTATTAAATGAGACATGTATTTAGGAATATACATATATAATTTTTTTTGGAAAAAAAAATAAGACCAGTCGGTGCGCCACAAAAAACAGCCATGCACCAGTTTCGGTGCGTTGTTTGTTTGTCGCACACCAGGAGCGGTGCCCCAGATGACATTCAACGCACCGTATGCGATGCATCTGAAATTTTTTTAAGCACCGTTGACTATGTATGGTGTTAAGAGAGCAGTGCGCTGACTAAAATATATGCCCCGGCACGTATAGTTGTGTCAGCGCACCGACTTCCTGACTAATTACATAGTCAATGGTGCGGTCTTTTACCAGGCTGCACCGTTGACCCTGTCGGAATGCTGAATGCGGTGCGCTAATAGACACCAGGGTGGATATTTCCGTCAACGCATCGCATTGCCGCTTTTCCACAAGGTCAACGGTGCGGCCGGCTAAATGCTCGCACCACACTTTTTTTTAAATTTTAAAATAACATGGTGCGTCTTTCGGTACCACCCCGGAAACAATGCAGATACAGTTAGCACCGATTGCGGTGCGACCTGTAAATTTTATAGGCAGCATCGCTTACCTATGCGAGGCGAACGGCTCGAGCGCACAACACGACAATTTTTTTTCTTTTTTTCTTTTAAATGGTTAATTTTAAGGTTATTTGAAATTCTAATCTGCTAAAAAGCTTAATTATGGAAAAACAAGAAAAATACCTATACATTTTGCGGTCGAGGAGGCATATTGGCTGTAGAATTTGCAAAAGAAAAATTTCCCATCATTTTGCAAAATTAAAGTTGGATATTGGTGGGCAAAGCACAACAGCAGTGCGTGCAATGGGTGCAATGAGAGCACCGATGTCAGGGCGACTCAGACAAGGATAAATTGCACCGGTGCTTAAGAGCTCTGGAGCACTGAGAAAAGTGAAAAATGCAGTTTTTTGGCCGTAATTTATTTATTTATTTATTATTTTTTAATTTTTAATTTTTAATTTTAATTTAATTTTTTAATTTTTAATTTTATTTTATTTATTTATTTATGATATGAAATTGTGTGAACAAATTATTTCTTATACAGAGATTGACAGTAGGGGCTTTTATTGGTTATTTCACCTTTACTAGAAAGGATGAAACCAGAAGCTTCTGGCCCACTTACTGGCTCTACCTAAAGAAATATAATGTAAACACTTAAATAGATCTGATCAATGAAAGTATTTGTTTATGTGCAAAGTATTCATTAATCAAAATTTTATGTGTGAATAAGCAAGTTCAAGTATTCTGCAATGGAAGTAAGGTGGTTTGAAGTGAAACTAATGATTTTTAATCACTGTATAAGTCTCATTGGGAAAAGTGGACTTATGAAAAGTTACTGTTTAATGTAGTAAAATCTGAAATATAACAGCAAAAATGCATAACATAACAGTAAGCATTTGTTTAAGCAGTTCACCCCTCTCTTGGGCTACCTCTACTGGGTCCAAAAGCCTCTAATTAGGATTTTCCCTCTTTCATTAATGCTCAAATTAAGAATTACACTATGTAGAAAGCCTCAAAAGGAAAAATTAGCTGCAAATTCAGAAACAGAGGATTGAAATCAGTATAAATCGACTATTCATTCACCTCCAATGGATGAGTATAGTCCAACACAGCTGATCTTTCACTAAGCCCTGGTGGCTCCACAACCAAAATCGCTGATAAAATCACTGATAGAGCACCTTGATGGATCTGGAATCTGTCCCAACAGCTCTAGAATGCTTCAATACCCCAAAATAAAAAAAAAATTCGCTTCAATTGGACTTCCCTAGCCAAAGTTATGGCTAACTGAAGTTTTGCCCAGTGTCCCCTAGGAAAACTCCACTAAATGTGGAGAACTGGAGTTAACTCCAGTTAAAATAGCAACTTCCCCCAAATCTATCGGGCGCGCTCCAAATTTGACAGCAACATTAAATTTGACCGTTTCATATTCCCGCGTTCACATGCGAAATTTTGGGCTAATCTAACTGTTTGAATGACATCCGCTGGTTTTTGATTTAAGGCCACCTTCAAACTTTAAATAAATATTCGTGCAGATGTTTTAACAATCAGCACGTTTGGCATGACAGTTAGGCCGCCCGGCTTTGAACGTGCCCACTCGGGTTCAAATCCTGCCGTGTGCAAATAAATTTTTGAAACGCAATTTCGTTCCAACTTGGGGCCACGTGGCGGCCTCTGGGCTGGCCACGTGGCGCCCTGTGATTGGCCGCCTGTGGAATATTCCACAGAATATTCTGTGCATATTCTGTGTCAAGGATGGAAAACTATCTATCTCTTACATCCCAGTGATGCCTTGAGACATCTATGTTTCCCCTCCTTGGAGTGGAGGGATGCAGGAAACGTAGGGGAAATGTACATAAGGAATACTGATAAATGTAGCTACATGTTGTGGCTATGATACTACTAATAGTGCATAAATTAAAGCACTTGAATGCCTTAAGGTAAATCCTCATAGGTATACATCTTTCAAAAAAGGATATTTTGGCTAGAATTTCTCCCCATATATGAGAAGTATAGATTGAGTTTTCCATAAACATTCAATAACTATTGGAAAAACGACATGGCACTAAATTAATAAGGATGATAGAAAAATATCATGGCATTTGCAAGAGTTTCAATCATGAACCTCAAAAAGGTCCAAATTAGTTTTCAAAGAAAGGTTCAAGAATCAAATATATTTCCAATCATGAATCCCTAAAAGGTCCAATTTTTTTACCAATGGGTGTATTAGCAATTTCCTTTCTAATTTGGAGCATGGGTGGGTGTATTGGAAATTTCCTTTCTGAATTGGGACATACCCCACTCGGATGTTCAATAGGTATGTCCTTTTAGGACTATTCTAATCTTGGATTCCAAATCCTTAGAGAATATTAGTCCTCTTCAACCACTCTTGTCTTGGATACATGTCCAATACTTAAAGAGTTCCAATCCACTTCTTATTTTGGATTTCCTCTCGTCAAGGAAATCACATATGTTTATTCAATCCTCCATTCAACATTCTTCCTCCATGCCCTTCAATTAGATGTATGATTGTTAGCCCTGGCCTAGTGCATGACACATGATGAAGAAAATGCAAATGTGATGCTTATAATTACTCTCTATCAACCAGAGAGGAGATCCTTCCCACTGGATTTAGGGTATAAATCCTTGCTCCTTAACAAATAATAAGGAGACTTCATACTCACTCTAAAATATAGAGGATATTCTATGAGTCAACCATTTGCGGATATAGAGAAATGAAGTCCATATAATTATGAGAAGAAGGACCATCTCTTACTGTCAGTTGTGATTGGAAATGTTTGAATGCTTCTTTCGGAATACCATTTTGTCCACAAATAATTTCCCTAGCATCGTTATTTATTTTCTAGATAGAATTTTGAAGACGATTCTTGGAAGTCTTGTTGTGGAAATATGTAGTATTTTTGTCCCCTTCATCAATGCGCATTTGACAACTCTTATGTTGCCATTCCTATGGTTAACACAAAAGTATTTGCCTTTTTTTGTGTGTCAAATTCTACTAATTTATGTTTGGAATCCTCAAAGAAGTAGTCTGATAAATGTGGATCTTCCTGATATTTAATTTGGGTGTCGATTTGTATTATTTATATAATCCTTTATATTTTAGATGACAATCCAAAAACCGAACTACCTGTTTTATATTTTTCAACTTATAGAGAGATTATCCATAGTCAAATTGCTAATGCTCAGATTGAATTGTCCAGAAGTCTTAGACCATTGAGGTGAATTATGTGTCTTCCAAACAAAAGTGGTTTAACTTAAAGGGAGAGGGCTTCCCTTTTGAAATGTTTTTCCAGACTAAAAAGAGAGGAAAATGATTAGATATTTGCAAAGGGAAGAACCCATGAGCTCAAATTGGTGAGATGGTTATCTATAACTTTCTTCGCAAAGAAGTTTTCTAGTATTTTTGAAATTCCATAAGATCCCCATCTACGAGTCCTCCATGTTGATCCAATTATGTCAGGCTTAATATCTATAAAAGAGTTAAAAAAAAAGGTCCTTGAAGTGTGATGAGATAGAGTTTGGACTGTTTTGACATCAATTTTAAAGATTATATCCATGTTTAAAAATGTTAGTCCAGGCTAATATTTTCATAAACTAACTCCAATTTAAAAGTTGAAATTTCTCCCATTAGATAGATGCTTATCATTATGAGATGTGAGATGTACACACACTCCCACCTACTTGTTGGATCATTCATTTGTCTCCAAAAATAACACTTTCCCAAATTGTAAGGGGAAGTAATGGGAATACAAGTTGTGGGGCTCTAGGAACTTGACAAAGATCGATATCGTGCCCTGATATAAATCTAGGGCTAGCATCATGGTGTGGCTGAGAAAAGACAGATAGTTGGGTGTGGCACACTTGGGGCAAGCTCTGTCAACACTTTGTGCTCATGCTTAGGTTGTGAGCAAAGGGATCACCACATGGCGCTTGTAGTGGAGAGTTTGATATAAATTATGTGCATGAATATAACAATTATTTGGCTATGTTTATGGTGAGATGATCTTATCAAACATTATATTCCTTCGGTGTAACTTTTCACCTTTTGGGGGAAATTTCTAGTATACATATTGGTTTTATAAACATTGTTACGTTATGCTATTATTAATGTAATTTTTGAAATATTTTTATATTATTAAAAAATTATTTACGAGATAAGTGTTTCCTCTTTGGGTGAGGAGACAGTGGCAATAGAAGAAATTATTTTTCGTCATCCTCAAAGCAATTAAAATTGGATACATGTGCTAGTTCACCCTGCCAATAGGAGGCATTAAACCATAACGAAGATCGTATCGCTTCCTATTCTTCTTCTTTCTTGTTGAAGAGGTGTAGGCAGACATATTATTCTTGCTGGTTTTTCTCATATCAATGGTGACATGAGGAAGAGGAAGGAGGGAAGTTTCATATCGATTGGGTGTTCGAGTCCTTCAGACAGATGGCAGGGGAGAAGCCCAAGATAGGCATCTTATGGAATACAGTGACGCTATTTTTCAATGGAGGAGCCTCTGGTATTGTCACCCTGTGTGTCATCTAGCCCGTAGACATCATAAAGGTGCACATTCAGTTGGGTCAAGGTTCGGGTTATAATGTTGCAAAGAACATGCTAAGGGATGAGGGCTTTGGTGCTTTTTACAAGGGGTTATCAATTGGTTTGTTAAGATAGGAAACCTATACAACAACACATCTTGGATAATTTAGGATATGTAAAAATAAAGAAATTGATGCTAATGATGGGACACCAATACCTCTCTATCAAAAGGCTCTTTATGGATTGACAATAGGAGCTATTGGGGCATATGTTGGAAGTACTGCAGATTTAGCTATCATTCGCACGCACACAGATGCAACTTTGATTGCTGCACAATGACAACATTAAAAAAATGGATTCCATGCAATATGTCGTATTATTGGTGATGAGGGGTTTTAGCCCTATGGAAATGGGCGGGTTCAACAGTTGTCCGAGAAATGGCCTTAAATATGGGCATGTTTGCTTCTTATGATTAGTATGTAGAATTTTTCAAGGACACCATGGGCCTTTTTGAAACTACAACTGTGGTGGGTGCAAGTGTTGTTTCTGGTTTTTAGTGGGAAGTATCCATATTCAGGTTCCCTGGACTATTTTCTGAAAACATTCAAAGCAGGGGGACTGTTTAAGTTTTATACATGGTTTCCCATTTATTGTGTTCAAATTGTTCCCCATGTCATGATGACATGGATATTCTTATATTAATTCATTTTTTTCATCCTCAAAGGTTATGCATAGCCCTCCCCTACTTCCCTGAACCTTAGTTCTTCACCCACCCGTCATTGGAACTCGAATGGTGGCGGGGTTTGGGTTTTATTCAATCTATTTTCACTATGAAAATTGGATTTTTGTTTTATTTCTATTTTCCTAGAAGATGTAGTTTTTTCAGTTAGCAAATTCTGGGCAACTGTCAATGAGTCTATGGAAGGGGAGGGTAGAGCGTGTTAGGAGGACGATTTTGTTGCACACTCTAATTTTTCTGGTCGCCAGATTAATGGAATCCATCTTGTAAACTTGAAAGTTTTACAAGACAAAATACATACCACATTGACTTTGAAGTGACTATGGTGGTGTAGAAGTAGTGCCATGGACGCACTGAGATCGAACCCTGAAGCCAATTTTCCAAGTTGGACGGATTGTACAAGGGCTAGAAAAGAAGAGCATTCCAAGTAAAACCAAAATTAGTTTTTGGGATTTAAAAATAATAAATTAGCTAGGTTAGTGACCACCATTTTTAGGGACTAGTCAGACTCAACACCATTGGAATAAAAGCAAAGAATCCGAGAGGCTGCTACCCTGTTATTGCTGACATGATTTCAGGTTATTTTCAATGCCTTTAGCTTGAGGCTATGTAGGTCTGAATATACCTATGGATGAGTGCCCTGTTGTTGTCCTTCTCCACCAAACTCTACTACTCCTAATAGTGCTTCTAGCCAGCCAAATTATTTTTCCATTCCCACTCCCACCACACAACTCAAGGAAGGGGACGGAGATGGAGGGTAAGCTTCGACCATTGAACATTTGAAATCATATTCCAATGACAAGAACTCTCTTAAGATTTTTTTGAATATCTGGATGATGCAGCACGATGTACAGGGCATCACGGAAACACTTGACAGAATGACGTTAGTGGAACCATATGAGATAGAGTGGAAATTGTTGAAGGCGCAGACACATTATTATCTTGGAGACAAGAAGGAAGTTCGTCATACTTATGAAAGCATTTTGAAATTCTCTCCCTTCTACCCCGGGGCTCTGTAGGTACAATGTATTTTTATCACTTCACACTGCCTAACATTTCTTTTTGAATGAATGTTGAATATGAAATGTGGTCAAACTCCACCAAGAACTTAATTTGCAGGCTTTATGATTGTTGGGATTTGAACTTGGGTGCCTTGGTAGAAGATTAATCTATTCACATTTCTGTCTTCCCTTTCTCATCTCAGCCCCTTGGTAGAAAATTAATTCTTTCATATTTCTTTGTCTTCCCTTTCTTTTTTAGAAGAGTGACAGGGGGATATATTTTTAGAAAAAGTTTGACAACATCACTGCTATATATTTAAACTTGCTAGAAGGGGCACATAATTAACCAGTTTGTGCTTTTATATTGGATTCTACACTTGTGATTTTCTATTGGATGCTCCACAATTACTCGATCTGAGGGGTTTCCCATCATTTTGATTATAAGATTTATTTCAAGCATTTTAACTTGCTAGAAGGGGAAAATAATTAACCAACTTGTGCTTTTCTACTGGATGCTGAACTTGTGCAGCTTCTATTTAGGATGTAGAAAATCAATTGCGCCCAAAGAATTTTTTTTCTTCCCTATTCAATACTACCTGCCTAAATCATCACTTCCCTCATCAGTCTCTTATTATGAATGTTTGAAATAACTTGGCAGTTTTTGTGCAATGTCTAGTTGATTGTAACCTTGTGATCAGGTGCTTAGAATTATGCTCAAAAATAAAATTTCCCGAAATGACATGAAACCTAAACGACCGCGTAGTGTTCGCCGTTCTGAATCCCGCACAACTTGTTTCTCACGAAATGGACTTCGTATGGCTTCAGAAACGTGTTCTGTTTGTTTTCCTAAACAAGAAAATTTGGAAAAAAATTGTGCAAAGGGAGCCCAGTCAACAGTCTGTACTGATGACATGGCATGTTGAGTGGGTAAGTCAACGGGTTGGTCAACTCATTTCTCTAGAAAATCGTGGGCTGCTAAGTGGCATGAGGTGGTTGGTGCTCATTGGTGTGTGTTGGAATTGTTTTACTGGTTGTTGGGAGGCCAATGAGGAGGAGACATGTGGCTCAGCCTGGGGCCATGACGTGTCCCCCTCATGGCATGGTAAAATTTTGGTTATGGACCAGAGGGACTAGGCAGGGTCGAACACGAAACCTCCACCGAACTAACTTGCACCACTACCAACTCCTCTACACATGATAATTAACCATATAATGATGCCACCTATATTTGAATGTTAACAAATGCACCGTTGGGGGGAAAGGGGCCCAACTCCCGAAATAGACTGCCATGTGACCAATACCTTAGACCACAGGCGGAGCGTAGGAAGCGCTAACCGATAAGCACATCTTTGAAATTATAATAAGGTTTAGTTAAGGCCTAATGCAGGTTTATTAGCACTGATCTGGTTTATGGCATTATTAGAAAAATTAACTATCCCACAATTTGCGCTACCAGTTGCCGAAATTGTAGGATAGTTTGCCAAATTTCAAGCGGATTTGTAGGATCAACCCAGATTTTGTGCAATTTATGGAGCGAATTGTGGGAAAACTAGGAGGGGTCATAACTCATTCAATTCTTGACCAAATCAGGAGCATAAAGAGGCTAAGGTACAATTTTTGAGTGTTTTGGACTCAATGAAATAGGTTTCAAGAGCAGAAAAACATTGTAAACACATCATTTTTTTAAATTTGAGCATAATATAGAGGCCCAAGCCATGGAAGTTGGACCAAGGAGATGTAGAACAGGAGAGGTGAACTCCTTCATCAAATACCTGTGTTGAGGTGTTGTATGGTGATGTACTATACATTTTATTGCTGCTGTTCAATATTTGTTTTATGTTAAATTGTTAATAAAATTAACATAAAAATTACTCATGAGACTCAGTTAACTTGCAAGAGAACTTGAATCCTTAAGCACATGAAAAAAAATTGTTTTAAATCTGAAAGAGGAATTAGCAAAACGTTACTAACATACCTTAATCAGATCATTTTGGTATCAAAGAAACTAGGTTTGTTTGTGAAATAAGGGATCTAATTGTTTGCAAGTTTGTGTCATGCTTACAAGGTTAAAACTCAAAAGAGGAGAAGGGAAGTTGGTTGAAAGCCCCATAGTTGGGTTAAGAGGAAGAGGGGAAAGGTTGCCAAAGTCTTCAAAACCAACACATCCTCAAATTGAAGTTGAGTCTTCAGTGAGAATGCCTCATGAAGGAGAACTTACCATGAAAAAAGAGGAGAGAGCATTCAAGAAGGCATTTTTTGATATGAAAAAGATGGTAAAGGTCCTCTATGCAAAGAGGAATTCAAGGATGCAGGGAGAAAGTTCTAGGCCTCCTAGAGGAGAGGGTTCTCCAGGAGGAGGAGGTCATGGAGATGGTGATAAACCACCATCCACTCCACCATCATCCTCACCACCATCTGCACCTTCCTCTTCAACATATTCCACTACCACAGCCCTTCCACTTGTTCATACACATACTTCAAAAGGAACTGGTAAATCACCCTTACTTAACTTGATGTTAAATTTGAGCTACTGATGTATAATGGTGAAGTGAATGCAAAGAAGCTAGATAATTGGATTTGTCAGTTGGAGGTTTATTGGATAATTTAGAACCTTCAAGAGGATGACATAAAGATTCAATTGGCTTCCTTGAGAATGGAGGGTGCAACACTTGTATGGTGGGAAATAAGGACACAAGATGAGATTAAAAAACATGGTAATATCTCAATTTTTTAGTCTAACTTCATTGCTTCAATTAAAAGGAAATTCTACCCTCTAGATTACATGCAAAAAACCATTATGAAATGGAAAAAATTTAGACAATTGAAAGGTCAAAGTGTGCAATATTACACTCAAGAATTTAGAAAAAGAGCTCTTATGTTAGGTGTTGATTTTCATTCTTAAGATACCTTGTTGAAGTATATAGGGGGTTTACATAGTTACCTGAAACATACCATCCTCATGTTCAATACTACTAGTTTAGATGAGGCCTATGTGCAAGTTACACACCTTGAGGCAAGAGGGAAAAATGCACCAGAAGAAGGTAAAAAGAAACCAATTAAGGGTGGTGAAAAAGGAAAGGGTTTCAAAGTAAAACAAAAGAAAAATGCATCCATAAAAAAAAGAAGGGGAGAAAACCACACGTAAAAACTGTTCCAAAGAGGGTCACAATGAGGCCCAATGTTGGAAGCTTCATCCAGAATTGAGGCCTAAGAAATTCAACAACAAGGGGAAAAAAAGACAACTGCTACCACACAACAAGATCCGACTTAGGTGATGAGACTAAAATTGTAGCCATAGTCACAAAGGGAAAAGAAGCCATAGGAAGTACTAGTTCATCAAATTATCACAGTAACACTCCAAGTGAATAAACAAGAATATAGTTAAGTACAAGGGGTTTTCCGCAGTTCATTATATTTGATATCATTTTTGGGATTCAACTGCGTTAAGTAAGTCATTCATCTATGACCATTTCCATGAGAGGTAGTCGTAACTGACTAATTTCTCATGACTTTTGAATAGTCCACTTAGCACTCATTGCAATGGGTGATGATCACAGGGGTGAAGAAGTGGGATTGCAACTAGTGAAATGGATCACATAGCGTCAATCATCACTTCCGGGGCTTGCACCCGGTAACCAGGACTTCCAGGGAGGTCACCCATCCCAGAACTCCTCTGGCTCAAGCGCGCTTAACTGTGGAGTTTTTCCCACAATCAAGCCCACTTAGCTTGCTACCCCATTTGCAAAACCTTAGAAAGTATTATGCCTCATGAACCATTCAATTAGAGGTCCCTGTACTCTTTTATATTCGAGTATGAGGGGTTTTCCACAGTGCATTATATTAGATATCATTTTTGGGATTCAACTGCGTTAAGTAATTCATTCATCTATGACCATTTCCATGAGACGTAGTCGTAACTGACTAATTTCTCATGAATTTTGAATAGTCCACTTAGCACTCATTGCATCGGGTGATGCTCACAGGGGTGAAGAAGTGGGATTGAAACTAGTGAAATGGATCACATAGCGTCAATCATCACTTCCGGGGCTTGCACCCGGTAACCAGGACTTCTCGGGAGGTCACCCATCCTAGAAATCCTCTGGCTTAAGTGTGCTTAACTGTGGAGTTTTTCCCCACAATCAAGCCCACTTAGCTTTCTACCCCATTTGAAAAACCTTAGCAAGTATTGTGCCTCATGAACCATTCAAGTAGAGATCCCTATACTCTTTTATATTTAAGTATGAGGGGTTTTCCGCAGTGCGTTATATTAGATATCATTTTTGGGATTCAACTGCGTTAAGTAAGTCATTCATCTATGACCATTTCCATGAGAGGTAGTCGTAACTGACTAATTTCTCATGACTTTTGAATAGTCCACTTAGCATTCATTACATCGGGTGATGCTCATAGGGGTGAAGAAGTGGGAATAATATAGTTGTTTCATGTAAGAATTGTCTCAAAACATACAAAAATTGACACACTATTTGGTAATGGGTCGCAAGTGAACTTAATATCTGAAGACTTAGTCAAGAAACTTAATCTTGAAACCATACCTCATCACAAGCCATATCCTTTTGGTTGGATAACCAAGGATACAAATTTACAGGTTACAAGAAAATGTATTTATCAGTTTGTAATCACTGCAAACTTTATTGTTGAAGTTGAGTTAGATTTTGTACCGCTTGACATATCGGGAATTGTTTTAGTTAGTCCTTATCTCTATGACAGGAAAGTAGTATTGTATCGCCATGAGAACAAGTACCACTTTTTCAAAGATGGAGTGGAATATATTGGGAGATCTCATCGCAAAAAGCTAAATCTCTCTTTAGTTAAAGTCAGGAAAATTAAAAGATTCGTAAATTCAATCAAAAAATTTGTGCTTCTTATGATAAAACAAAAGAATGATATGGATTATGAATATTTTCAAGGTTGTGATGATAAATTGAAATCTGAGTTGTTTTATGTTGTAAGCCAAAATGGCGAGATGTTTCGGGAACCAAAGGGGTTACCTCCCAAGAGGGGAATCCATGAGATACAGTTGCAACATGATTGTCCACTCCCTAATATTGGCATGCATCACATGTCGATAATGGAAAGTGCAAAAATCAAGAAGCAAATCCAAGAATTGTTGAATAAATGGATCACTCGTCCATCTACCTTGCCATGTGGTTCACCGATTGTGTTGGTGCCTAAGAAGGATGGAACATGGTGCATGTGTGTGGATTTCTGTGCACTAAATAAAGTCACGGTAAAAAATTGTTATCCACTCCCAAGAATAAATGGTTTTCTTGATCAGTAGAGGTATGCAAAGTATTTCGCTAAGTTATACTTAAGAAGTGGTTACCATCAAGTTAGAATAGCTAAAGAGGACAAACGGAAGACCACATTTAAAACTAAACAAGGATTGTTTGAGTGGCTTGTTATGCCTTTTGATATTTGCAACGCTCCAACTACTTTCATGAGAGTTATAAATGATGTAATAAGACCATTTTTTGACAAGTTCGGAATTTTCTACTTAGATGATATTTTGATATTCAGAAAATCACGAGATGAACATGTCATTCATGCAATAAAGGTATTTGATGTCTTAAGAAAAGAACATTTGTTTTTGAAGATGTCAAAATGTGAATTTGGTAAAACTTCTTTAGTGTATTTGGTACATACTGTTGGAGGAGGTGAGATGAAGATAGACCCCTCTAAGGTTGAGGTCATTGTGAATTGGCCAACACCCAAGACAATCACTGAGGTAAGAAGTTTTCTAGGAGTAGCACAATATTGGAGGAATTTGATTGCTAATTTTTCTTCTATTGCAGCTCCGTTACATGCATTGACTAGTGTTAAGAAGGTCTTCCAGTGGGGAGGCAAGAAACAAAAAACATTTGATGTTTTGAAAGAGAAGATCAGTTCAACCCCAATACTAGCACTACCAAACTTGAGACAACCCTTTGAGATTCAAACCAATGCAAGTGACTATGCCATGGGCACAATCCTCTTACAACATGGTAAACCAATTTCATTCCATTCAGAAATTTTCAATGGTGCAGTGATAAAATATCCTACTTATGACAAGGAGCTATATGCGCTGGTTAAAAGTATGAAGAAGTGGAAACACTATTTGATGGGAAATGAAACGATCATTCAGACCGACCACCAACCATTACAATACTTGCAATCACAAACTAAGTTGCAGCAGTTAAGGCACTTTCGATGGATGGGTTTCTTACAACAATTACACTTGATCATCAGGTATAAGAAAGGTATATACAACAATGTTGCTGATATGATTTCTAGGCCTATTATTAGTGCAACTGCTTTACTCAAGAATACTTATGTTTTACATGAAAGTTTTATTGAGAAAGATGCATTTGATAATGACTTTCAAGATTTTTATGCAAACTTGAGTCAAGGTCTCCAAGTTGAGGAATTGGATTACCATGTAAATAATAACTTATTTTATCATTTGGGCAAGCTTTGTATTTGGGGAGGGAGTAAATTTCATAAGGGACACACACACTTCTCTTATTGCTGGACATTTTGATGTGAGAAAAACAGTGGAAAATATTTCGAGGTATTTTTATTGGCCTCGTATGCTTGAAAGTGTGTCACGTTTCATTAAAGGTTGTTCATTTGTGAATTCAATAAGCCTAGTAATAGGAAGTTAGGATTGTACACACCACTTTTGGTTCCTTCACATCTATGGGAGATTATTTCTATGGATTTTGTAGGAGGTCTTCCTTTGTCAAAAAGAGGTCATAATTATTTGTATGTAGTTCTGGATAGGTTCAACAAGATGTGTATATTGATGCCATGTAAAAAACAAGTCATAGCTAAAAAAACAACTCATCTTTTCTTTCAAAATGTTTGGGTTCATTTTGGGTTGCCTACATCTATTGTAAGTGATCGAGATTCTTGATATGTTGGGAATTTTTGGTCAAGCTTGTGGGACTTGATCGACACTAAGTTGAAGAAGAGCACAACCTTTCATCCACAAACAGATGGTCAAACTGAAGTGGTGAATCAAACAATCATTCATCTTCTTCGAGGATATTGCAACAAACATCCTAAGTTGTGGGATGAATAGTTGCATTACATTCAACATGCTTACAACCGTGCAAAACACTCCTCTACACAAACATCGCCATTTGAGGCATGTCTTGGATACTTGCAAAAATCACCATTGGATTTCATTTTTGGAAAAGATGTGGCTATAGATGGGCATAACGACATAGATAAAGCAAATAAATTCATAGATCAAATTTAGTTGATCCATCAAACAATCCAAGATCAACTAGAAAAAAGTCAAGGAAAGTACAAAGAGAGACATGACAAACATCATGTGGATCATAAGTTTCAAGATGGTGAAGAAGTTTGGCTTCACATTAGCAAGGAGAGGCTTCAATGAGAACATAAAAAGCTAAAACCAAGCCATTATGGTCCTTTCAAAATTATGGAAAATATTGGTAACAATGCCTTCAAGCTTGATTTTCCTTCATACATGCAAATTTACTCTATTGTTAATATTGAGAATTTAAGATTGTATGAGCCTCCTTTCATTGAAGATCAAGGAGAGAATGCTCAACTTCCATCTATTGAAGAATATTCTCCAGAATTCTTTAATTAGCTTCATCAAGACACCATACTTGATAGAAGAACAAGGACATCGAAAAGAGGAAATGTCGACTATCTTTGAGTGGGGCTCAAAGAAAAATATCATTCAAAAGCCAAATGGATTGAAATTGGGAAGGTGAGGGAAATGTACCCTCACCTGTTCAACAAATGAATATGATCTTTTGGGGTCCAAAAGCTTCCAGTGGGGAGGAACGATCAGGTGCTCATAATTATGCTAAAAAATCAAATTTCTCAAAATGACACGAACCCTGAACGACCATGTAGTGTTTATCATTATGAATTCGGCGCAACTTGGTTCACGTGAAATGGACTCCGTATGGCTTCAGAAACATGTTCTGTCCATTTTACTAAATAAAAAAATTTGGCAAAAAATTGTGCAGATAGGGAGCCCATTCAACAATCCATACCACTGACATGGCATGCTAACTGGGTAGGTCAACAGGCTGGTCAACTCATTTCTCTAGCAAATCACGGGCTGCCAAGTGGAATGAGCTGGTTGGTGCTCATTGGTGTGTGCTGGCATTTTTTTACTGGTTGTTGGGAGGCCAATGAGGAGGAGATGCGTGGCTCAGTTTGGGGCCACCATGTGTCCCCCTCTTGGCATGGTACAATTTTGGTTATGGACCAGAGGGATCGGGTAGGGGTCAAACAAGAGACCTTCGCCAAAATAACTCACACCACTACCAACTCCTCTACACATGATGCTTAACCAAAATGTTAAAAAATGCACCTCTATTTGAATGTTAAAAAATGCACCGTTGGGAGGAGTGGGGGCCAGCCCACGAAATAAACTGCCATGTGATCAATACCCCAGACCACAAGCAGAGCGCAAGAAGAGCTAACCCATAAGCACATCATTAAAATTCTAATAAGGTTTAATTAACACCTAATGCAGGTTTTATTAGCGCTAATCCGATTTATGGCGTTATTAGAAAAATTAATTGTCCCACAATTTGCGCCACAAATCGATGAAATTGTAGGACAATTTCCCAAATTCCGAGCGGATTTGTAGGACCGCCCAGATTTTGTGCAATTTGTGGAGCGAATTGTGGGAAAAATAAGAGAGGTCATAACTCATCCAATTTTCTACCAAATCAGGAGCAGAAAGAGGCTAAGTACCATTTTTGAGTGTTCTGGACTCAATGAAATAGGTTTTAGGAGAAAAAAAGCATTGTAAACATATCAAATTTGCAAATTTGAGCATAATATAGAGGCCAAAGCCATGGTAGGTTGACCAAGGAGATGTAGCCCAGGAGGGTTGAACTCCTTCATCAAATCCCTATGTTGATGTGTTGTATGGTGATGTACTATACATTTTATTGCTGTTGTTCAACATTTGTTTTATGTTAAATTGTTCATAAAATTAACATAAAAATTACTCATGAGCCTCAGTTAACTTGCAAGAGAACTTGAATCCTTAAGCACATGAAAATAATTTGTTTTAAAATCTGAAAGAGGAATTAGCACATCATTACTAACATTCCTTAATCAGATCACCTTGTTTATGGAATTAGCTCCATTATGAAAATTTCAAATTACTCTTTTCTTTGCCCATCTTTATTTTCATGTTTCTTGTCTCTCCCTATAAGTTTATTATTCTATGTTTTTTTCCTAAATTGCTATCTGATGAGAAAAAATGATGTTTTGAAGTTGCTTTAGTGAGTAAACCTTGGATTTTTGTCTCCAATATATTTCCTCTCTAGTGAAGACTTGATCTATGCTAGAAAAAAACATCTTTATCCTCTTCAAAGGTTCTGTGTAGTTTCTTACCTCATTATACTTTCCTAAATGCCAACCAATTTTGCTTTCATATTTTTCTTCTCCTAAGGATGTTGCAAAAGGTGTGGTTTTACAAAACCTTTAACTTGTCCTTTTAATATTATTATGTACAACTTTATACACTTTTGCTATTTTTTTTATTCTTCTTTCCTCAACTGGGTGGGAAGTTGAAACAATAGACAAGAAGTCAAGGCATGCTATTTTTTCAATTAACTTGTTATTATAAATTGCATGGATCATACATGAAGCATTGGTATTGCATGGATCATGCAAGAAGTGATGGTATCCTGCGACAAACATATTGTTGATGTGGATGACAAGGTGAAAGGTATATCTTGTTACAATTCATTTTTTTTTGTAAATTTGCAAGAGAAATTAAATGCATGTTATTAATATTAATGTGTATGCTTTTTGGCAAGTTTTGACGCCATATGACAAGAAGAGATATGTCTGGAAGATTATTTACATTTATATGCTTTGCTATGATGTAGAATTTGGTCATATGGGGACTGTTTCACTTATATATTCTCCTAAATATCTAGAGAAACACGTATTTCTATCCCTTTTTATTAATGAATTTTTTGTCCTATGTAGCCCCCTACAAGTTGGTTTCCGTCAACTTCTCTTATTTTATTTTATGTACTGATATCATTGTGTTTTGTATTTTTTCTTTATGCTTTTCATTTCTTGCACTTAAATCCATAAGTTGAGCCTGCTCGTGCATCATTAATGAAGTGATTTTCATTAATTTTACTTATTGGGTGGCCCCTGTAAAATAAGTAACTAAAAGCCTACTTGCACACCTCTCCAATTTTCATGAATCTATCTCTCAGAGTTTACACTCACATCACAATATCATTAAGAATATTATTTCATTTTTATATATACAAATCTCATTTTCAAGGATTACATTCATCCAACCTTTCCTGAAGAAGACCAATCAAGCAAGTCTCCATTGGTAAGAAGTTATTTCAAAAAATTTCCACTTGGGAGTTGGAGGGATGTTCCCACACCTTGGCACCCCAAAATTGGCGATACAATGCATTCTAATTAACTTCTTGTGTCCTTGTATACATCAATTTCACCCTTCTCCTCCTTAACAATGTTCAAGGGCTGATAGGTATCTAAGGTCACTACCTTGGATGAGAAGCTAAGTGAAATGAATATGATCAATCTGAATCAATAATTCCTCAGTATATTCTAGGTCATCAACCCTTACAACTTGTATAATCACATGAGTTGATAAGATGTACTGTGATATGTTGAGAATTATAAAGTAAAGCATTATCAATATTACGAGGTAAATATGATATCTTATCTAATGATGTAATTGAAGTAAAAAATTGAAGAGATGTTTAATCTTAGGTCCTTGCTTCTTATTTATTCACCCATTAGGTTAGTGATCTGCACTCTCTCATCCAAGGTTAGGAACCAAGGGATGAAGAGGCTACTGTAACCATGTCTTGCATAAGGAGGATAATTTAACAAGATAATTCAAACAAAGAATATAAACTTAATAATAAGGTTTCAAATCCTATAAGAAAAAAGAAAATATTATACATCATAATTAGAAAAACACAACTTGCTGGAATCACAGAGATGAAATACAAAAGTATTGAAGAAATAAACTTGAAGAAATTATGAAATGATAAAAGAAATTATAGAAAACTATACTAGAATGAAAAATTGAAGTTACAAAAAATGAAAGGGGTTCCCTGCACTATCTTAAGTGGGCCCTACAAAAGGTTACTACAAAAACCCTTAAGATAATCACCAAATTCTCAAGCCTGCATAATCAACATTCTTCTTATTCCATATTTTGAATCATTATAACGGTAACAAGAGTCTCTTCTACAACTTTGAATTCAATAAAAAGATTACATATGCCAATAATAACTAGTTTCTCCTTGCTCTGGCGGACAATACCTCTGAACATTTTCATCCTATCTCTATTTATTATAATGAAGAACTTCTAACTAATCCTCCAATCAATCCTTGATTGAAGAAGGATTGTCTCATGGAGTATTGAAATCAAGCAGCATGTTTCAAGAGATATTTTTCCCCTCCTTCTTGTACTTCGAGTGTATTCAATAGTCAATCAAATGGAGATCATGGTTGTCTAGATGCATTAAGTGCTTCGAATTATTTGAGGCAGAATGAAAATTCCAAATGAAAATATTCCAAGATTGAAAATAATAGATTTTATGGATGAGAAATACAAATATGGAAGCTTTAAAGTTGCTAGAAATATTTTTTAATTTGAGACCAAACATAGAATTATGATTTCATTAAAGGTCAAGACCTCAAAATCAAAGAAGAAAGAATTGGTGGTTTGAATGTGGTTTCCTTGTGTAAAGGAAGTTATAGCCTTAATGTGAAAGGCTTTGGCAAATCAGTGGGCCAAAATATGTCCACAAATGGTGAAAAACTCATTTTTCATCTTGGACATGTGAAAAATGCACAATTCATCTGCATTTTGATATCTGGTGACAAAGGTCTATGCGTGTCTAGTCACCTACAATGAATACTATGCAATTGAAAATACACTAATGTTCATCTCATAAATGTCCACAGAGTTGAGAAACAAGTGATCTGTCATCCTGGAATTTATGTCAAATTTAATTTAAACTTCAAAGTATCTTGCTTACTTTAGGGTTCAGTATAACGAAACAAACCAAAGTAATCTGTGAGATTAATGGTAGTTTCTTTCTGAGTTTCCAGATTGATAATTCTTTATAATTTATTTCTATAATTATTTTGGGATTAATTCATGGCACACCATTCATGTACCCTCTACCTATAAGATATTCACTTCAAGCTATTGTAAAAAATATTAATAATTTATTTCTCCTTTAGTCATTTTAGCATTACAAAGGGTAATGTGGCATACCCATAATAATGAGCTTTTTTGTCTTCTTGATGACAATGATATTTTGTAGGCTACGTCTTCAAATGCAACTGAAGATAGTAGTACAACTATTGAACTTCTATAATTTCATATATTTCCAATATGTTCATTTATATATGATTAACTAAAATCCACGTACTCTGCAAGCTATTCATGACTTTAATGGATATGCATTTTTACAGGTTGGATAGATTGTGACTTCATGCATATTAAATGAGAATAATGAATTCTTAAAATTGGTTATCAATAATATCCACAATGATATTATTGGGTAGAATGAGATGTTTTAGTGTTTGGAACCTACAATGGCAAGATCTTGTCTTTGAAGCCCTATTTTTAAATAATTTAAGTTGCTAGGCAGGAAAATATAATATATTTGACCTCTATTCATTTGTACTTGGAGTAAGCTACAAAATCAGTGTTTGACCATGATCTTAAAAAATTATAACAAGGATAGCTAGTTGTGCTGCCTAAAGGTCGAGTTTTGAGTGAGGATAATAACCTTGGTTTGGGTATTGATTTCAAAGAGGGTTCTTAATCCAAGATATTTTTCTCATAGATGCATTAAATAATTACATATAACAGAGCACTGGAAGAGTAAGATCGATTCACATTTCACATTGTTGACCAGCATTATAAATCTGGTTTGAAGAGCCAAGTTCTGGCTCGGAAATGGAATAATTGACACGTAGAATATGCCTAAGCTTGGAAACTTCTGTTTGGCGCAGAATTCAAATGATGAAGAGAGCGGCTTTTGGCTGTAGTGTGTCATGTTAGATAGTCATGGCAGCTTACTTCGAGTTCTAGGAGTCTTCTTCTCAGTAATTGAGCTGCATTTTCTGAATAATAATGCCGATGTCTCTCCCTTCACCACTTTCCTATGGATAAATTATATTCCCTTGTTGCCAAGTATTTTCCGTGATTATTTATTCACTGAATTATCCCGTGAGGATTAAAGGCATTGTCTACGATATGTATCAAAGCTGTCTTTGGCTTTTGATGTGTAATCTTTTCAAAGAAGGACATAGATTTTAATATGTTTGAACCCACGAAGGGAAATTGTGAATGGTAAGTTAATAAGGGCTAGATGCATTATTAATATGGTCCGTTGGTGAATTATGATTGAATTTTTTTCATGTTGGCATTGGTGTTCTAATCTTCATTGAGGATGGATATTTATGTGCGTTGGTGTTTAACCAAGGTTAAGCCTTGTAGTTTAAAAAGGAAAAGGTGCATATATATAATGGAACCAAAATTTATTTATTAATGTGAATTATCAATCTTTGGGAATTGGGTTTATAAAGTTGGGGTTTTAGAAATAAAACCGAGGTTGTTTAATCAAGGTTTTGTTTTAAATAATTTTGAAGAGGCTTCCATTTGTGAAAATAACTTTGCATATGAAGGTTGATGGGTTTTATGAAATGTGGTTTTAACCATAGGTTTGAAGAAGAAAGGAGAAAGAGCTTTCACATAAGAGTTGACAGTTTTGCGAGTTTTTTTAGTCATGGTCTTAACCATGGAAATTGTGCATTGATGAGAATGTGGGTATATGGCAGGGCGACTTGCTATCACAATTGCTAGTATATAACATTTGTTACAATATCATGGGCAAACATTGTGGCTTATCAATACCATTTTCCAAAAAATAATAACACACTTCAAAATAAAAATATTTTACAAATATTTTGTTTTAATTTATAGTACTGTAAATGTTTGAAAACATTTTCATTTGCAATTGGGCTCAATTAAGTAATAAAAGGTTAAAAGTAATTTTGTGAGCTTGGTATATAAAAACATTGTAATGTTTTGTAAATATTTCGACTCTGTTAAAATAAAATAAAATAAAATAAAATAATTAATAATGATAATTATCAATAAAACATTTTAATCAATCAAATTATATAAAAATAAAATCAACCTATAATAAAATAAAATAAAACCATTGATAATGATAATTGTCAATAAAACATTTGAATTAATCAAATTACATAAAAATAAAACCAACCTATATTCATCTTCACTCAACATAATAAAAAGTATAATATTCCTAAACCCATGATATATTTTCCGAGTTTGACGCTATTATTATTATTAATTGTTATATGGTTCAGTTAGGAGTGCATCGAAACTTATTGATTTTTGATCCAGCCTCCTAGGTTCGAGGGCTTGAATCACAGCGTAACAGTGGGAGGAGGAGTAACTAAGGTAACTACCTCTCTCCTAGTCATGCTGCCTCCGCTCATTTGCAACTTTTCCTTCGAGAAGTCAACTCTGCAACCAAAACCATTCCGCGAGGTTTTATTATATTATTTTTTGTTTTTTATTATATTAATTTTTGTTTTTTTTTATCTTTGAACTACTTTGTTAGGTAAAACAAGGAATATATGTAATATTCTTACTATATATATATTTTTTTGGGTATTCTTTAACAAAATGAATAATTTATTATTTTATTGGTAAGTCATATATATATATATATATATATATATATATATATATAACTATTGTTTGTTATTATATTCTTTTTATATTCATAATATGGAACCAAAGTCATTTTGTCTAGATTTTTTTGTTTTTCTCATGTGATTATATCATTAAAAAATTTAATTGTAGAGGATGATTAATTATGTGTGTCTTGATATTTTTTTAAGGCGGTGTAACATTAGTTGGAAACTGTTTTACAAAAGTTGACCTTTGACAATAGTGGTTCGTATTTTTGCAGCTTTTTGAAGGTTAGGATTATTCTAGACTCGCTTAACCTTGTCTGCCTGGACCTCGAAATAACCGTAGCCTCATTTCATTCTACATAACCCCAAGTTCTTTAGTAAACCTAAAATAGAAAAAATTGATTACATATATATTTTATACACAAGAAAAAAATACATAACTTCGAAAGTTAGCATGCTCGTCTGCTTGTTTAAAGATCTTTGAACTATATGATCACTTTCCTTAGTTCGTAAATTACAAGATTTTAATTTCTAAGAATTTTGTTGTGAGAGTACTCAAAAGTTTTGTACTTAGTCAGAAACCAATCTTTAGCCCCTTAATAGTGCATCAAGTGAACTATTCACACTAATTTGAAAAAAACACCAAATCCCATCACATTAGAGTTTATAATTAACATTATTTAACATATGAGTCACTTAACACTTGTATACATATAAAAACATTTTCTTTTTAGATAGAAACAACAATGTAAACAACAAATCCAAATTACTTATGTTTTTCGTTATGGTTTGGATGAGCCACAAAATCACCAGAAAAGAGAGCGTTCCACCCAACCATTCAGTATGATGTCCAACACCAAACCCCCCGAGCTAGTTTTCACTTCCACATTAGTTTTAGATCAAGAGCCTTCACAGGTTCACCCAAGACTACCTAGTACCAACCAACCACATTCTAGGGCATTTAATGTGAGAACTTATGCCTCATACAGAGTTCCACTGGCCAACGAGCTCAATAACTCTTTGTCCTGGCAATGTCTTGCCTCCCTCTACAATGTCTTTCCAAATGGTTTAGTATTACAATCTCTTATTCTCAAGGTTGCCTCAAATTTTCTTTCCCTTTGACTCTAACTCAATAACTCTCTGTCCTGGCAGTGACTTGCCTCCCTCTATAACGTCTTTCCAAATGGTTTAGTCTTACAATCTCTTCTTCTCAAGGTTGCCTCAAGTTTTCTTTCCCTCTAACTCTCTTGGCTCCCTTGCCTGAAACTTTATTTTAGCACTTTTCTATGTAATTCCATGGTTTTCCAAAACTTCTGTAAAAAATGGATTTAGTTAGATAAAATAATAACATTTATTTTTTACCATCGACCTAGGTCTTTATCTAGCCCATAGTTTTACCAAGTCATTTGTGGTAAAACAAACATTAAAGTTCATGAGCACCATCATTAGGTACATTTTAAGGGGTTAATTGTCACCTTTTTAGCCTAATTATTCTCTCTTTCTCACATTTAATTGCATTTTGTCATGTTTTTCGTAGTGAGAATGGTATATTAACGGTTTTCATGCTTCAAGGTCTAATGTTGTTTAAATGCAGTAAAATCAGGGGAATATGCCATTTTTAAGGAAGATTGCACAATCAGGGCTTGGAGTAGACAACAAGGAGTGATTGTAGGAGGGTCGACCACCTCCTTAACTCCTAAAGGCGACAATATCTCCTCGATATTCTCCTCCAACAACTCGGAATCATAGGCAGCCAAGCAAGTGAAAGATCAAAGGGAGAAAAGCTCTACTTCTCTCGAGTTCCAAGGGAAAAAATACCTAGTTTTTAGGGAGCTATTGGTAGCTACTCTTTAGGATAAATAGGCTAGAGCAAGAGCTCACTAGGATTTGATTTTTGGATGTATTGGCTCTTGTATTAGGCATTTATGACTTTCATGTGTTATGTACAATACTGGTTATGAAATAAGAGCATTTGGTTTCTTCTCCACTGAGTTAGTTTCAGGGATCTGAGCTTATGGGTTAGGTCCCAATTCATTGGCCTTGGTTTCTCTTCTGTAATTGTGTTTTCCGTTATGTTACAGTAGTTAATCTTTTTCATTTCATGTTTGGTAGAATATAAAACCTCAAAACTGTGTGCTAAGCCTCCCTCTCTCACCTCTTCCGTCGAGCTTGAGGAGGAAGGTCTTCACCATAGACCAAAATGCCTTTTAGTTTATGATTTCTTGGAAAATTTATATGGTTTAATTTGCTTATCATGAGCATGTTATACATGTAGAGGTAGATCTCTCTTTTAGTTGCATAGGTATGTTTATTAAAATTAAACTCATTTTTTCCACCATTGTTATGATAAATTTGTCAAGAATGAATAAATGAATAGGTAGTGTTATTACAAGTTTGAATGGAGTAGTAGAGGAGGGCCCCTTCAACACCATCAACTTCAGTTTTCACCCTTCATCAACCACCTTCCATCCCAATCACATTCAACCCTGTTTTTGGAAATCAACACCACATCACCGAGAGCCACGTTGGAGGTGCAAGACAGGATTTGTGAAGAGTTTTGAGCTTGGGCAAGGGTTTTTCTACCCTTCATCCACCTAGATCTACCTTCACCCCTGTTATCACCATAAAAATTTTTCGAAACTTGGACAGTTTACATTGTTCCTAGTCATGGTCTTAGATAGGTGTTGGGTCATTTCATGCTTTAAAGGGTAGGTGATAGGGTAAGAGTCTCAAAAGTCTCATTTTCATATCCAAATAAAGTTCGACAACCTGATTCCATGGTTTAAAAGTCCCATATCATATTTAGAAGTCATATCTTAAACCTTTTGAAATTTTTTTGGAATTAGCCATGAAACCACACTTTCATAGCACAGACAGTGTAAAAAACTTGTTTTGCGCTATGGAAGCGCTTCTACTTTCGTAGTGCTTTTCCCTGAAAATACATTAAGCACACTACGAAAGTGTAGATTCATAGTGGATCATGTCAAATCAACAAAACTTTCAAATTTTGTTAATTTTACATCATTAGGTGTCAGCTAGGGGTCATTTCTAAAGCATGCTACTGTTGGTCACTTTAATTGCTTATTAATTTAGACAATCAAGTGCTACATAAATTTTTAACCCAGGGAAGTCTGTTTATTTCAAAGGCAATCACACACTGTATATGCTCAATCTCGAAAGCAATGAAAATTTGTAGTAAAAATTACATTAATCACACCTTGGTTCAAACAAACTGAAGTTCTACTTTGAATTACAGCAAAAGAAATCTTTCTATTGCAGAAAAATATCAGAAGAATCTTGGATTACATTAAGAAAACAACAATCTAGGAAAAGAAACCGATCTGCAGAAGAAAATACCAATTATGCTATAACAGAGAATAGGACCCTATTCCCCAAGTAGGAATCTTCATCGCTTGTTTCTGACTACCATTCTTTCACAAACTCATTCTATAAACAAGATTACCAATTAAAATAATCAATGATTACCTAGGAATGAATTATATGAAAACAATGCAACAATCGATGGAAATAGAGTTTCAGCAATAGATAACAGAGTTCCAATAATACATGAATAATTTCAACAAAACAGAGTTTTAACAAGGTGTGAATGAAAATAATGATTAACACACTACGGAAATTAATGGGTGAATCTTGTGAGGAAGGTGGGCCCTTTCCTTCTCACAAGATTCCCTAGAAAAATGAATTAAGAAGAAATGCTCAGAACAATATTTTATTCATATGTCAAATGTAACATATTACAAAACGATCCACGTTCCTTCTCCGTAATTCCCTTTTAGCTAAACCTTCCGTATTCCCCCCCTAATGCTGATGTCTCCTCTATTTAAATAGGAGGAGACATCTATTACACATTTGATTACATCATGCAAATCCTATTCTTAACTAGATCTGATCTTCTATGCTGGAATAGGATATTTTGTTCTTTCATAGAAAAAATGTTGTTAGAATGGTTGTGATGGTGCTGGATTTGAGGTACAGTTGTTGCGGCCAGTGTAACAGCTTCCTTAATTATCTTTTCTTGTTGCTTCCGTACCTGAAATACTATTTCAGCATCGGAAATCACAGACTATTTCAGCAACGAGATTTGCGTACTGTTTTGACTATTTCAGCAACGCGGTCTTCAGACAACAATGATGAATTAACTGCAGTATTCACACTGTTTTAGCAACTATATATTTCAGATTAATGACTAAGTATGAAAATAATGTAAAATTACATGTAAAACAAGTTAAACATATAGTAAAGAGAAGAAACATTATATACCTTTGGAAGAATAGATTAAAGTGATAATATAGGCTTGAAATATGGACTGGAAAAGGATGGAATGATAGAAAAATGTATGAGCAGAAAGGTACATTACAGGGTCCTAACATCCCCCCCAACTAAAAAGGTTGAATGTCCTTAGGCAACTTCAGTCTGAATCAGAATCTGGATACTGGCTCTTGGCCTGCAAGTTACTTATGCAGTAGGTATAGAAGGTACTGTCTGTTGGAGCTTTGAATCCTCGCACATATTACAGCCTTTGCCAGGCTGCTGCTTCAACCTTCTTGTCCAACCTATGATGAGCCTCATACTTCTCTGCTGGCATCCACAAACTAGGAAAATGGAACTGATACCCTATCCACTTTTCAGCGCATTTCCAAACACATTTGATGTAATTAGGTACCCTAAAGATTGTTGTTTCAAGATTGGTAGGACTACAAGGATTGTGCTCCTACCTTTCCTCAGAAGATTGTTGCCAAAACATGTTATTTGCTTTTAAGGCAGAAATTTCTTTGGCCTTAATAAACTGTTGACAGTCCTGAAGTACTGTTGCCCGTAGTTGCTGCATATGTTGATTCATCCCTGGTTTCTTCAGAAATTGATAATATTCTGCAATAAATGTGGCAGCTTTCTGTGGTTCTGGCTGTATCCAAAGGAGACGGTTATCTTCATTATGCCTGGCCGCTAGAAAAGCATTCTGCCACGCAATCTGGTTAGTAAGGAAAGAGGCAAGTGCCCATATCTGGTTGTCACCAACAGGAGGATTAAGATTAAGCTTTCCGTCCTTAGGAATGGCTTCATTATGAAGATATAATTCACATAGTAAATGCTGGTCACTAGTAGAGGCTTGTGAATTTTTTTTCACAAAATCTTAAGGTTTAAACACCTTATGGGGTCTTCCATATTTGATTTCTTTTATCTGAAATAATGCAAGGCATTCTGTAAGGAAAAGAGAGTAATTTAAAGATGGTTTTCTGGCAGCCAATAGTTTTTGTACCAAATCAAACATCAGGAGCAATTTTCTTTTTAACTCTTCATTCTTCTTCTTATGAGCACGAGATTGTTGGAGTATTTGCTCCAAAGCCTCTCAGTTTGAATATATGTGGTTCTTCCAAAGTAATTTGTGCTCCTGCAATATTTTGTCTTGAGAAATGGCATACTCTTTCTTCCACTTGTTCATTATTTCCTGCTCATCTCGTGGTTCGGTTTGTTTTTCAGCATTGCAAGTGGTAGGCTGAGGTATAGTCTGAGTAGAAATAAAAATGGGAACTTCAGATTTAACAGTTACAATAGGCCAAGGTACTTGTGAATTAGCTTCTTTTTCTGGAATTTTTGAAGGCCCTACTGGTTCTTGTGTAGCAGTAGGGCATTCCTCTTTGACTACAGAAGACATAGATTCTCCCAGCATTGGGATTTGAACTACTTTATATCCCGCTTGATGATAAATATTCCCACATTGGCTGCACACGTATTCTTTATAACGATCATTTTCTATGTTTTTCTCTGCCATCGATGCTGGGTGAGCTAAGGTATACAAATTAAGCTCCTTGTCATAGGCTTCCCTTGCCATTACCAATTCTTGCTTGTAGGCTTCCAGTTCTGATCTTAGAAACTCATTTTCTTGTAAGAGGGAAGCCAGGGTGACTAGGCTTTGTGTAACAGTCACAGTCTCAGTAGTTGGTTCTTTTGTAGTAGCTAGAGCTAGTTCTTGTGTGGCAGCTACTGAATGAGTAGCATCCTAGGCATCTAGTTCTTGTACATCAGCAGCTAGTTCTTGTGTTTCAGCTATAGCTAGTTCTTGTATAGCAGCTATAGCTAATTCTTGTATGACAACTACTGAATGAGTAGCTGGTTCTTGTGTGATAGCTACTTGTTCTGAAGAAAATAATGTCGCAGTACCCTGGGCATCTGGTTCTTGTGTTTCAGTGCCCCTGGGTGAGACAAGTAAAGATTCTGGAATTTGGGAGGGTGGTGGTGTATGGGCTTTTAGAAAAATGGTTTTAGGGTCTAGGGTAGTGGCAATGGTTGATGCTTCGGTTGACACCCTCATTCATCTTCTAGGTAAAAAGGAAGGAAAAATAGTAGTTTACTTTTTTCCTTTATGAGTGGGTTTTTCCTGAGGGGAAGGGCTATCAGGAGTGGTGGCTGCTTTGGTTGAGGCCCTTGTTCGTCTTTTTGGTAGAAAGGCGGTTGCGGTTTTCCTTTTCCTTTTGCGAGTAGACGAGGGGGGGTTATCTGCTTGAGAATCATCACTAGGGATATGAACAGTAGGATTAGATGATTTTGGTAAATTTTGGGATGGACTTGGTATGGTAGGAGGGTTAATTGTATCAATTGGTTCTGCAGGTGAAATTTCTGGAGGGTCAGGGACATTTTGTGGTTGTTGTTCATGAGGATTTTCAGGATGTTCAGGAATTTCTTGAGGATTTTTAGCAGCTTGCTGAGGGTTTATGGATGGGTTATTTAGGGGAGGGTTTTGTTGAGTAAAACCCTTTTGGATAAGTAACTGGACGAGACGGTGATGGGTGAGGAAAAGGAGGGGGAGTTTTACCTGTCTACAATAATGCGACATATTTCTAATACATCCAAGTAAATAATAAGGAATATTCACCAGTCTACCATGTCGTAAATGATTTAACAAGACAAAATCATACTGGTAAACTACTTGGTATCGGCCTTCACAGGTGAGGTAGTGTTTGAAAAATTCTGCAACTTTCGGCCAAGGAGGCGGCAACGAGTTGAGTCAGACACCTCGGCCTTTAGGCTCAACTTGTTCTCCTAGCAAGATAAAATCCTGTTGTGCATTAAGAATAATATGTTTTCGGCTAAACCATAGAATACCAGTGATAGGAAGGCCCAAAACCTGTGCTATGTCACCCTTTGAGACTGGAATCCGAACTCCTTGAAAAATAGAATGATATTCCTTAAGATTTTATGCTAATTCAAGAACCTGTTGTGGATCAAATTCCTAAAACCTCTGAAAATAACCTACCCAGCCTGCCTGTTGAAAAATCTGATATACCTCTGGTTATAATTCGAGCAGGGCTATCGTGGCGAGTTCGTGTCGAATAGCAGGTCCTCCCATAGCTAATCAGCTTTGGTAAAATGCACATTCAAAGAGCCAAGTTACCGCACTCGAACAGAGTAAGCTTTGTGAATGAGAACATGGAATGACTATGAAGAGACGAGGTAATGGGTAAGAAAAATGATGGTAATTAGCTTGTTGTGAAATGATGGTGTAAAGTTTCGATATCCCCCCAACTACGGCTGAAATAATGACTTTAAGTGTATGAGGATTGTGGTAATAATGAACAAAATCTTCTCATTTAACCATAATTTAATTGTACTTATATATAAAATTTACATACCTCATGTTTACCTTTAATTCGTACTTCGAAAAATATAGTGCTTGCTCATAATAGATCGACAATAGTCATGGAAGAAACTTTGGAAGCTTTTTGAAACATGAGGGAGATTATATTAGAGGTTCGTTTAATCTTAGGAGAAGACAATGAAATGACAGGATTAGCATGAGAAATAAGAGAAGTGAGAGTGAAAGAACTGAAGAAGATGATTTCATGATAGTAAATGTTGCATGGTCATGTCTTTGAAAAATATGGTGTTTCAGCAACAGGAAAAATGGGTAAAGTGTTGCTGAAGAGTGGTGTTTCAGCAATGGGAAAATGGGGAAAGTGTTGCTGAAGAGTGGTGTTTTAGCAATGGGAGAAATAGGGAAAATGTTGCCAAAGAGTGTTGTTTCAGCAATGGGAAAGATGGAGAAAATGTTGCTGAAGAGTGTTGTTTCAGCAATGGGAAAAATGGGGAAAATGACATGAGAAGGGGAAAAGAAATGAGGGGGGTGAATTATGGAAATGTTGAAAGAAAACTGGAAGATGGGGAATGAACTATGAATGGGTTGAAGTAAGAGGAGCAATGCTTCACAAAATGAAGCTTGGATATGCTTGTAGTGAGATTGTCCTTTCTTGGTAAGCCTTTCCTGAATCGAGAATCTGCAAAATAACCAATTGTAACATGCCAACCCTTGACAAGGATTATTAGTTAAGAAATCTAATTCTAATGCTAAAAATACAATTCAGAAAAATTATAGCAATGAGGGGAAAGAGGCTCCCCTAAAAAGAGTTAATGTGAATCTGCCATGCAAGTGGCCTTAAAATCTTCTTTGGAAATGGGGCGCTAGTACAGATGGAGCCAATGACCATTTAATAATAATGGTGTTTTAGAGTCATTAATTGTTAAGAGCCTTACTGTTCCATTGGGAAAAACAATATCTATTTCGTAAGGTCCTAGCCATCTTGTAGGTAGTTTCCCTTGAAAATTTTCAAACCGAGAATCATACAATAAAGCCCAATTACCTTTTTGGAATTGCTTATTCTTGATGATTTTATCATGCCATTTTGTTATTTTTTTTTGAATCATAGTTGTCTGATGAATGACATCTAATATTTTTTCATCCAATTCATGAAGCTGCTGCAACCTGCCTATCTGTGCATTAGTCAAATCAAGGTTAACAGCTAAAGCAGTCCTTAAGGTTTTAATTTCAAATTCCACAGGAAAAACAACACTTTTACCATAAACCAATTCATAGGGGGAAAATCCTGTAGTATTTCTCGAGGTAGTTCTGTAAGCCCATAGCACTTCACAGAGCCTTTGAGACCAATCCTTCAGGTTTTCCTTCACTGTTTTTGTTAGAATGTCTTCTATTACTTTGTTTTTACTTTCCACCTATCCATTGGCTTCGGGGTGGTATGGTGTAGTCATTCTATGATGAATATGATATTTTTGAAGAGTGGCCTTAAAACCATGAGAAGTGAAAGGAGGTCCTCCATCTGTAACTAGCTCTCTAGGCACTCCAAATCTAATAAAGATCCCTTCAAATAGGAAAGCTAGGACAACTTCTTCATTAGCTCTAAGGAGTGCTTTAGCCTCCACCCATTTAGTGATATAATCTGTGCAGACCAATATATAAACTCTTTGGTTGGATGGAGGATTAATGGGTCCTACAAAGTCTAAGGCCCATATTTCAAATGGTTCAAGTATTACCTGGCGGTTTAACGGCATTTCATCTCTATGATTAGGTTGAACCATTCACTGATACCTATCACAGGCCCAGACGTATTTCTTTGCATCTTTAAAGAGTGAGGGCCAATAATAACCCATCCTAAGAATTTTATGTGCCATTCTCTTATTGGAAAAATGCCCTCCACAAGGGCCATCATGACAAGATTTTAGTACATCATAAACCTCATCTTCTCTAATGCATCTTCGAATTTCATGATCAAGTCCTGTGTAGAAAAGACACCCACTTATCTAGCTATACCGAGCACTTTGTTGAATGATTTTTCTTTTCTCTCGATGGAATAGGTGTGGTAACTTCCCTGCAACCAGATAATTGGCAATGTTTTCATATTATGGTGAGTGAGAAGATATTGCAAATAAGTATTCATCAGGAAAGGAATCATCTACTGGAGTATTATCATAAGCTTTTAACTGAGAAAGAAAATCAGCAACTACATTTTCTTTTCCTGGTCGATCTACGATTGTAATATCAAATTCTTGTAATAACAATAACCATCTAGTGACTCGAGCATTTGTGACAGATTTGTTCATTAAATACTTAATAGACGAGTGGTTAGTATGGAAAAAAGTAAAGTAACTAGTAATGTAATGTCCAAATTTATTAATAACATAAATGACTGCCAAAAATTCCTTTTCAGTAACTGTGTAATTAAGCTCAGCAGGAGTCATATTCTTACTAATGAAGTAGATAACATAAGGAAGATGGTTTTCCTCTTGTCCCAAGACAGCTCCAATTGCAGTATCCGAAGCATCAGAGGATATATGAAAGGGAAGTGCCCACTCAGGTCCCCTTAAAATAGGAGTTGTAGATAGCTGATGCTTGAGTTCAACAAATTCTTCCTGGAAAAGATTAGTCCACTTGAATTTAACATTTTTCATAAGTAACACAAACAAAGGAGAAGCTATTTTGGATTTTTTTAAAATAAATCTCCTGTAATATCCTGCATGTCCTAAGAGACTTCTCACATCTGTTTGTGTTCTAGGAATAGGAAGGTTCTGAATAACTTGTATTTTGGATGGATCTACCTGAATTCCTTGAGATGAAATAAAATGTCCAGGTACTACTCTTTCACTCATCATCATATGACATTTTTTGGTACTTAAGGAGAGGTGAGCTTGTACACATCGTTTAAGTACTTTCTCAATATTCTGTAATGCATCCTCAAAAGACACACCATAAGGGGTAAAGTCATCCATAAATATTTCCATAGAGTCATTAAGCATATCAGAAAAAATTCCTATAACTACTCTTTGAAAGGTTGCTGGTGCATTACATAGTCCAAATGGGAGAACTCTATAAGCAAAAGTTCCCCAAGGACTAGTAAAAGTGGTCTTATCTTTTTCTTGGGATGAAATTTCGATTTGATTATACCCACTAAACCCATCTAAAAAGGATAAGAATTTCTTCCCTGACAAGCTATCTAACACCTGATCAATGAATGGTAAAGGAAAGTGATATTTTTGAGTGGCTTTATTTAAGGCTCTATAATCTACACACACTCTCCATTTCCCGTTTTTCTTAGGAACTATTACCAATGGGGAAACCCATTCACTGTCGAATATAGGATATATAAACCTTGCATTAAGAAATTTTTGAAGTTCCTCTTTAAAAATTTACCTTAAATTAGGGTTCATTCATCGTTGAGGTTGACAGATTGGTCGACAACCTTCCTTGATATAGATACGATGAGTACATAATTCAGGAGATATTCCCTTCATATATGTATAGTCCCATGCGAATGCTTTCTTATTTTCAAGAAGTAACTTCATTAATTGCTGTGTTTCAGCAACTGTCAAGTTGGGGTTTATGTTCAGTGTTTTTCCAGGTTCAATTTCTATTGGTATAATTTTAGAAGAAATGGTGGTTAATGTTTGAGGTAGATCTTTAGATTTAAGCTTTTCCTGGGTATCTGATTTCAAAAGTGCAGCCAACTGATTATGTGATTCTGGAGTCACAGAGGAGGGTTCACAAATAAAATTATTAATTACCTCATCCTCAGTGGTATCTTTAAGGCTTAAAGCTTGTCCGATAGTCAAAATAGGTTGAGTAGCATGATCATCATAGTCCATCCATACAAAATTATCATTATTAATCATGGGTGTAGCATGAGGGTAGAGAGTAAGTTGCTTGGTTTCATATCCATTGGAAATTGTCATTGAACCAGATCTACAGCTGATAAAGGCATCGGCTGTGGCTAACCAGGGCCTTACCAAAATTAGAGGATGTCCCCCCAACTTTGTTTTAGTCTATAACACCACAAAGTCAACTGGGTAATTCTAGGATTCAACTGAGATGATTAATTCTTCAATAAATCCTTCCAGTTTGATTGTAGAATGGTCAGCTAACTCTAGAATGGTTGGTGTATCTCTGATTACATTCTTCAGATGTAACGGTTGTGAAGTTTCAAGAGTCATAATATTTATAGCAGCACCTAAATCTACCAGAACTCGAGGAATTATTGTTTTTCCAATTTGCATTGTGATAGTAGGATGGCCGAGATCACCATATTTAACTGGAGGAGCTTTACCAGACATTAACGCAGATAGATCACCCATAACATGAACTATAAGGGGATCTTTAGCTTTCCTACCGAGTTTCTTAACACAAATATCTCTCATAGTTCTGGCATAAATTGGTACATCTCTTGGTGCTTGTAAGGGTGGAATTTTAACATAAAGATTCTGTAATTCCCCTAGAATATTGAAAGTAGGCAGCTCAGGCGTTTTAGTTAAAGCTAAACGCTCAGGGTATGGTGGTTCTGCTATTCCAGTACCCTTATTAGAGGGTGGTTGTACCTCTTCATGTGAGTCATGTTTTTCTGTCTTTTATTTATCAGAATCAAAAGAGGTAACATCATCAATAATGGGTTCAACTATTTTCCCAGATCGTAAATGAATATCATTGCATTGTGCAGGGAAAACATGAAGTATAGGCTAGTTGTGAATATCAATAACCTGCACAGCTTTATTATTCGGGTTAGGGTTTGGTTGTACAGGTAGCTGGGGTCTTGTCATTTGATTATTTGGTGGAGCACCTAATGGTAGAGGGAGTGGTTGTTGAAATTGAGGAAATTGATTTGGAAACGGGAGTTGTTGACCCCTCCAATTTGGATTCCATTGGTTAAAGTAGGATTGTTGTTGTGGAGGCCAAGGAGTCCGCATTGTTGTGTCTACAAAGGGAGGGTTTTTTTGCTGCATGGGTGGGTAATTAATTTGATTGAAGGGTGGGTATTGCATTTGGTTAAAGGGAGAGTAATTTTCTTGACTAAAAGAAGGATAATTGTTCCAACGATTAGAATATGTAAATGGAATATTAGAGTTCATACCTTGTCCTCGTAGTTGCCACTGCCTTCTTTATGTCAACAGATAGACTGCGTCAGCTTCTTCTTCGGTTGGTTGAAATGCTTCTTTTATTCTTGGTAAAGAAAGGCATTGTTGCATTTCATGATCCCTCTCACAAAGGGTGCAAATTGGCACCTTGTCTAATGGGAATTCCCTTAGTGGGTGTTTATCTTTGTATTTGGGGAAAAAGACAGACAAAGTTGCTTCTGCTTTAGCTTGTTTCTTCTTAACCTGCAAGGTGTCAATCTGTGAAGCAAAATAACTTAACATTTCAGTTTTAAATTCCTCAAGTAAATTACGTATTTCAGCTCTTATTGCTCCTCCACTGACTGATTTTTGAACTCTTGAATATGTGGTATCCCTGTTGTTTGATCTATTCCTTGCAACTCCTCTTGAGCATATTTTACAGAGGTTAACAATTCCATCGTATGATTCTTTAGATATGTCCCCTTTACCAAGCATATTTAGCATATCTAGACAATCATCCCTCACTCCTCTCAATAATATTGTTTTAAGAATATCCTTACTTAAATCGGGATGATTGGATCTCTACAAGTTATATTGTAGTCTTTCCACAAAGTCCTCCAGATTTTCGTCCTCCTTCTGTACCATCTTAAATAGTTCCTCTCTTTTTTCTCTCGTCTGGCAGTAGTCTTGATATTTGAGCAGAAATTTCTGTTTTATCTGATCCCATGTTGTGATTACATGGCCTCCAAGACTCATGAACGACTTTAATGCGCTTCCTTTTAATGTTGCTCGAAATAGCTTCAATTTTTGGTCATTGCTAATGTAATCGTAACTTCTACATAATATATCAAACTCAAGAAGAAATTCATCAGGATATTCAGAAGATAAACCATGAAAGTTAGGTAAAGCTGAAAGTGGGATATTCTTCATGGGATTTGCTCCTCTAGGAAGATCACCAATAGGAAACCCCAAGGTGGAGAGATAATTCTCATCTCTTCCCTCTCCTTCAGGATCTGCCTGTTCTTTGTGGTGGAATTCTTCATTATTCCCCTACATTGCTTGTTCTCCTACTGCACTTGCTCGATCCTCCATGTTTTCTACTGGTTTATCAACTATTTTGGGACTCACAATTTCTTCCTTTGTTTCGCAGTTCGGTTGAAAACACTGTTATCGATCAAATAGGTAACCTGACCTCAAAACGGGAACTCTAGCCTAAAAAGACTCAAAAAACATGAAAAAACACCCCAAAAACAAAAAAAAAGTGTATTCCAGAATGCACTTGGTTTTTTTTGAAGGTCAAATTTCAACATTTTATAAAATTATGCTAAAAACAAAATTGTTTCTTGAAAAAAGGATTGAAAAAACACCCTCAAAACAAAACAAGTTGATGCTGGAATAACAAAAAAAAATTGTGTCATACTTTTGGCATTTTTAAAAATAGAAATAACATTTTTTAATTTTTTAAAATTCAAACATTAAAAAAAACCTAAAATTTAAGAAAAAAAATAAATTTAAAAAATAAATTTAAAACATAAAAACATTTAAAAGCTTAAAATTTAAAAATATATGAAGATAAAAAAAAATAAAAAAAACAAAATAAAAAAAAATAAAAATAAAAATTTTAATTCAAACATTAAAAAAAACCTAAAATTTAAGGAAAAAAAAATAATTTAAGATTAAAATTTAAAAAATATAGAAATTAAAAAATAAAAATAAAAACAAAAAAAAATATTAAATAAAAAAAAACAAGTTAAAAAAAGAAGGAAATTATAAAAAGTAAAATATAGAAATTAAATTTAAAAAAGAAAAAGAAAATGCTTATTAAATTTAAAGAATAAAAATAAAAATTAAAAAAAAAAAAAAAATTTAAAGAAATATATTAAATTTTAATAAATTTAAAAATTTAAAAAAAAAATTAAAAAAAAAAAACATTATTTAAATTAAAAGTAAAAAAATTAAAAATTAATTAAAAATAAAAAATAAAAATAAAATACAATGAAAATATTAAATTTAAAACAATATATATTAAAAAAACAAATAAACTATAAAAAATAAATTAAATTTAAATTATAAAAAATAATATATATATATGAACTTAAATTAAAATAGGTATATACATCAAATTTTATTAAATTAAAAAAAAAGGTTAATATTAAAATAAAAAATTAAATTTAAAAACAAAAATATTAAATTTTAATAAATAAATGAATAAACAAATAAATTTTGAAAGAAAAAATAAATTTTAAATATAAAAGAAAAAAAAAACATTGTTAAAAGACAAACTTTAAAAACTTTAAAAATCAATTAAAAATGGAAAATTGAAAAAAAAAAAATATTAAATGAAAAAAAAAAAATTAATTTAGAAAAATTAAGTTTAATTAAAAAAATCTAATTTTAAATACACAATTTTAATTGAAATAAAAAAATATAAAATTTTTATGTAATTAACGAAAAAAAATTAATAAAAACATAAAACATTTAAAAAACAATATTAAATCCAAATAAATTTAAAAAAAAAATACAAAATTTATTAAATTTTATAAAATTATATTAAAAAACTAAATGTAAAACTTAATAATAAAGAAAAATTATGAAATTAAAAAAAAGAAAAATCAATTAAATTAAAAAAAAGCAAAATTTAATAAAAATTATTAACCAAAAAAAAATTTTTTTTTAATAAAAAAATTAAATTTAAAAAAAAATAAAAATGAAATGAAATATATAAAAAAAAAAATCAATTAAAAAAAAAAAAAACAATGGCGGTGGTGGTGGTGGTGGGCGGCCGTGAGGTTGGCTGGGCCGCCCCCGTGGCGCCGCCTGGCCGGCCCCCAACGCCCAGCCGCCACCCCCACCACCACCACCACCGCCATTGTTTTTTTTGTTTTTTTAATTTATAAATTTAATTTTTTTATTTAAAATAATTTTTTTTTTTTTTGTTCTGTTTTTTTTTTTTTTTTTTGGGTTTTATTTTTTTTAAATATTATTTTTTTGTTTTATTTTTTTATTTTATTTTATTTTTTTTGGTTAATAATTTTTATTAAATTTTGCTTTTTTTTTTTTTTTTTTTTAAATTTCATAATTTTTCTTTATTATTAAGTTTTACTTTAATTTTTTAATATAATTTTATAAAATTTAATAAATTTTGTATTTTTTTAAAATTTATTTGTATTTAATATTGTTTTTTAAATGTTTTACTTTTTTATTATTATTTTTTTTTTTTGTTAATTACATAAAATTTTTATATTTTTTTTATTTCAATTTTTAAATTCATTTTTTTTTTATTTTTTATTTTTTTTAAATTTTTTTTTTAATCTAAATTTTAATTTTGTAATTTAATTATTATTATTTTATATATATATATATATATTTATTATATGGTTTTTTTTAATAAGTTAGAAAAAAGTGTTTTTGATGTTTTTTTTAAAATTTTTTTGGTCAATTTTTGTTTTTTTTCTTTAAATTATGTGTTTTTTTTTCAAATTTTGTCATTTCCTTTTGATATAATTTTCAAATATTTTTGTTTTATTTATTTATTTTTGTTTAAATTTTTTATTTTTAGGAGGTATTTTTGTTTTTTATTTTTTACATTTTTATTGGTTTTTTTTATTGTGTTTATATATATTTTTTAATCTAAGTTTTGTGTTTTATTACCAACATGAAAATCACCACTCTAAAAAAAAAATGTTGATGCAGCATCAGTACGTTTCAAAAAATTAGCATGAAAATCACTGCTCTAAAACAAAAAAGTTGATGCTGCATCAATACATTTCAAAATTAGCATGAAAATCACTAACATTTTAAAACAAATATTCATACTTCATAAATAAAAATATTAAAGTGTCAAAAATGTGCACAAAAAAAAAAATGGTGATTCTGCATCACCACTTTTCAAAATCGGGTGCTTTTTATGCTACAAAAAAAAAGTAGGTAACATTGTGGTTACCTATTTCATCGGTAACATTGTTTGAAGGGAGAGTTGAGGCTTTGGATTTCGAGAGCTTAGCCTCTGAGAAGATTCAGATTTTAATATGATTTCGTCAATAAAGGTATTCCTTCCTCCCCTTCCTCTACCCCTGCCACCTGCAGGGTTAGTTTTCTTGGGGGCTCTGTGTCCTCTCATGCAATCCGCACATCTGAAAGAAAAACATCAATGCTTTTGAAACTTATAATTGCCTTCCCCGGCAATGGCGCCAAAATGTTGGTCACTTTAATTGCTTATTAATTTAGACAATCAAGTGCTACATAAATTGTCAACCCAGGGATGTCTGTTTATTTCAAAGGAAATCGCACACTATATATGCTCAATCTCAAAAGAAATGAAAATTTGTAGTAAAAATTACACTAAACACACCTTGCTTCAAACAAACTGAAATTATACTTTGAATTACAGCAAAAGCAATCTTTCTATTGCAGTCAAATATCAGAAGAATCTTGGATTATATTAAGAAAACAACAATCTAGGAAAAGAAACCGATCTGTAGAAGAAAAGACCAATTATGCTATAATAGAGAACAAGACCCTGTTCCCCAAGTAGGAATCTTCAGCACCTGTTTTGACTACCACGCTTTCACAGACTTATTCTGTAAACAAGATTACCAATTAAATAATCAACGATTACCTAGGAATGAATTATATGAAAACAATGCAACAATCAATGGAAACAGAGTTTCAACAATAGACAACAGAGTTCCAATAATGTAGAAATAATTTAAGCAAAATAGAGTTTAACAGGGCGTGAGGGCGGATATGTGAAGATGGGTTACACTTTTGTGAGAATCGGGGGCGGAAAACTTTTTTCGACAATAGTTCAGCCGAACCTTTTATAAAGTTCGGCCGAACTATTTAATAGTTCAACCGAGCTTTCTTAGAAAGTTTGGCCGAACTCATGATTCCGTTTAGAGTTACGGCACACTGACGGTGTGGGCAAACATAATTTTTGCTGGAGATGGGAAAACTGGCAACAAAATTTCGGCCGAAATTTTACTTTTAAAATAGTTCAGTCGAACTGGTTACTATAAATAAATCGCCCGCGAAGTTGATTTGTTTACCGGTCTGCTTGTTCGCGCGTTTTTCTCTATGTGCTACTACTGGTCTGTTTGTTCACGCATTTTTGTCTGTGTTGCTCCTCCTGTCTGCGTTGTTGGTCTACAGCGACTTCAAGCTACTGCAATACCAGGTATTGGCATTCCTTTCGTTTCCGTTACCGCAATCTGTATATAGCTTTGGTTTCAAATATTATAAGAAGGTTTTTGATATGGTTGAGAGAATGTGGAAAATAGAATCCAACACTCTGCAAGCCTTTGCATTAAAACCCGACAGTTTGGTCCTTTTCTTTTGGGAAACAGATCCTTTTTCACATCAACGCAATAATAGTGATACTCGCTCCACTCAACTGTAGAGTCTCACCGTATATTTACTATCTACTTAGACTTTTAGGAAAATAATTCTCGCAGTATTTTCTATCTACTTAGACTTTCATTCCAATAAATCTTTTTGTCAGCCTTATCTAAGCCAAACTGATAATAGAATGGTGACAAATTTCCCTTTATTCCACAGATTTTATCCAATAGGCGATTGGCGAAATGGAAATGAGTCATGAAACCGTTGACATTCCTTTCGTTTTTGTTACCGCAATTTGTATATAGCTTCGGTTTCAAATATTATAAGAAGGTTTTTAATATGGTTGAGAGAATGTGGAAAATAGAATCCAACACTTTGCAAGCCTTTGCATTAAAACCTGACAGTTTGGTCATTTTCTTCTGGGAAACATATCCTTCTGCACATTAACACAATAACAGTGATACTCGCTCCACTCCACTGTAGAGTCTCACTGTATATTTACTATCTACTTAGACTTTTAGCAAAATAATTCTCGCAGTTTTTTCTATATACTTAGACTTTCATTCCAATAAATCTTTTTGTCAGCCTTATCTAAGCCAAAATGATAATAGAATGGTGACAACTTTCCCTTTATTCCATAGCTTTTATCCAATAGGTGATTGGCGAAATGGAAATGAGCCATGAAATAGTTGACATTCCTTTCCTTTCTGTTACCTCAATCTGTATATAGCTTTCAATGATAATAAAAAATTATGAAAACATATTACAGATCATATTTATTATAAAGTATCAGAGATTTTTTTATATATATTGCATAGTGTTTTTTATTCTGAAATATATAAAATACAATTATTTTAATTAGGAACAGGTTAACAACGATCCTTATTATTTCCTACACTCCCTTCGTATACAATCCCTTTTAGTGGGAAACCAATTATTGATTTATCCCTTGCACTCTATCGTTGAGGGCTGGAATATGGTAAAAGTGTTTCACTGTTAGTTATTTATTATTTATTATTTATTTTTATAATTTTAAATTATAAAACTGATTTTTTAAATTATAAAACATATATTTTTATTATTTTTAAAAATATATAAATATTTTATATTATTAGTATTTTTTGAAAATATTAATGTATTTTTTAATATTTATAAATGTTTATGAAAATCATATCAACACATTGTTCACTTCAATAAATTTAAATATATAATGGTTTTTTTATATTAATATATGTCTAAATGTATCTAAAAGTTATATGTATTTTTTTTGTAGATGTTTATCAATACAAAATTTTGTTATTTAATAGTCAAATTTTATAGTTATTATAATGAAATAGTTTCTCACAACAAATTTGATAAAATAAGTGAAATCTATATAATGAAGATTAATTTGTATTTAAGTGTTAGATCTTTTAATAACTAAATTTCTATTTAAATGAATAAAACAATCAAATGTAAGAAATAGAAAACATAATGAAACACAATGTAATAAATAGAGAACATAATGAAACACACACATACATATCTACAATCAACACAATTATTTTCCTAGGAAATCCTTATGGGAGACAAGCAACCCTAAAAAGTAATGATGCTCTACTCCTTTTTCCCTAGGAAATCCTTATGGGAGAAAAAAAACACTAAAATCTAAACATGCTCTACTCTCTCTTTTCTGGGATGGAAAATATGTAAGTACAAAGAAAGAGGTAATCTCTCTAGAGTTAGCTAAGAATTTTGGCATGTAAGGTTGCTATAAAAACTTAACTTCATACATTTTTCTCTCTAACTTCACACTCCTAATTGTATTTTCAACTATGGAACAAAATGCAATAACACAAAATGGAACTCTTATTCCTCCTAGTGGCCAAGTATTTAACATAGCGTGATAGCCAACTAGGTGTAAGATTTGACTTCGTCAACCATTAACGAGGTTTCTAATTGTAGGCCTTTTAGAGTCTTGTTAAAATTCCACATGTAGTTAACTTGGTATGCATGAGTAATGGGGCTAAAATGACATTCTCTCAGACCATGGTGGTCAACATGATAGGTCAACTTACCAAAGGCATAAATTTTGAATGAACTTCATTTGATGTTTTTCTTGCACCATTGGATATGTCTTTAAGTGTAGAACAATGGTCAAGGTTTCAGCACAAGGGATAATCGTTTGACCCCAAGAAATGTCATTTAATACCTCAAAATGACTCCAAAATGTTTTATACCCCAATTCTCCACCCACCATTAAAATGACCCTACAAGTTGATTCTTTTAGTTTTTTCACTCTATAAGCATCAAAATATATGACAAATAATATAATTGTCCAATCTAGATCACTATTTAATAATTTGTTAAAATTATGAGTAAGAAATATACATCATGGAATTTAAATAGTGTTAATTCATTGAACACCCTTGTACATTCCTTGTTGATACTTTGAAAGTAATACATTTTGAAAAATAATTTGTTTATGGATTCTATTTTCCACATTCTCTCAACCATATCAAAAACCTTCTTATAATATTTGAAACCATCTATACAACTTTTCATTTGTTTCAATAGGAATTAACATATTGAAATATTAATTTTATTTACATTTTGTGTGCTAAGGAAGGGAGGTCGTGAACCTTATGGGAAGAGATAGTATTTGTTAAGTTAGGAGGGATACTTTTTATGAGATAGAATTAATTTAAAATGCTTCTTAAGATCATGTTTTTGAACCATAATTACAAATTTATTTATTTATTTACTTATCATTTAGTTGCTAAAAGTTGAAGAATTTATGTTGGTAAATAATTAATTACCTATTTAAATCATTTACCACTTTTGGGTTTTTTTATTTTTGTGGTTTCATTCATAATTTCACTTTTTTGCACTATCAATTTCAATTTTTCACACCACATGTGCACAGTCAAAGGACCTAAGGTCTTTCCCATACCAAAGTATGTTCTTAAACATGTTTTCTTGGTGATATGGGTGATTTAGAAATGATTGGGAGAGCGAAATTACTCATTTAATACACAATATGTTTGGTTCATGCCACTAAGACAAGAATTTTAAATTCAACTAACTTTTAATATAACCAACTAAATCCTGCAATAAAAGAATAAAACAATTTATGTTAGGGTTGTGGATTTAGGCATTGAAACAACACACCATGATATTTCAAATTTAAAAATAATGGTTTGAGTCCTAGGTAGCTTAGAATCCTATCTAGCGGTTTGTTTTTAAAATAAGGATGCACTCCCATTTTATTCTCATGATTAGGTTGTAATCATGAGGCTCTCGCTCAAGAGTGGACCTTCCCAAACTCTTGTGACGTCTTGTCACAAACAAAACCATCAAACTAAAAAACACATCATGCAAGAAACATAGCTCGCTGACATATCATTTTTCTCCTTCAAAGAAAAAAAATTCACATCATGTGAATATCTCCATGTACTCTTACATATTGGTGTACAAAACCATCAACCAAACACAAGTCGACAAAACATGCCTCTTCAAACAACTGACTCTCAAGTCAAATAATAACATGTACAAATTTCCATATTTGTTGCATCTAAGTGTGTCAACATAACTCTACTTTCAACATCTTGCTTCATGCAACATGCACCATACTTTGAATTTGCAAAGAAATTCATGAAACATCAAAATACATGCAGGGCCTTAATTGGATAAGAAATATAACCATCCCTTACCAAACCATTTCAATGGCACTTCCTTCAGCTGCACTTCATCATGCACGAATCATCCTGACCCTCATCGATTATGGAATCCTCTTTTCCATTCTTGTCAATATCTCTTTCCACCTTCTTCAAATGTCGTGGATGACTTGTTGGATACAAAGTCCAACACTTGTCTACAAGGTGACCTTTCTCATGGCAATGAGTGCAAAACAATTGCATCTTATTTTCAACATCATTTTCCTTGTCCAATGGGCCTTTGACTCTTTGCCTCATTTATTTAGAAAGTTTCATGTGCATGGATATCTTCTTCCAACATCTATAAACATTATGATTATTCAAACCACAAAAGGAACATGCAAACTTTTCCAAATCTTATGTGAATATTTACCATGTTTATCAAAATCAAAAGCAATTTGATTAAAGGTAGATTTATACCTTCAACATTCACCTTTGTCGCCTTCTTGAGGAGGTGAATTTGATGAGGTAGTGGCTCTCCCCGGAATAATAGCAATGAATTTAATGACTTTAGAGCTTTCAACATCCTCTTATTTTACATTCTCATTAGCTGCATGATTATTAACATCTTCTTGCAAAGTGGGTGTCAAAATTTTCCATTCATCATGAACACAAACTTCACAAGCTTGAGGTAATGAACACGAAATGAAATTCCTTCTTGGAACAACTTCATGTGCCTCCTTGGCTTTGGAGCATTTTCCATAATGTTTTCCATAACCAAGACCCAAATAATTAGGCCTTTCCTCAACAAAATTTGGCTCAACTATGCCTTGTACATGTTTGCCTTTAAACCTTCACTTTCATAGCCCATTTTCATAAAAATTTTTGACCTTATTCCTCTAGTGTGTCTTTCAAAAGCACGTACACATTCACTTTGATAGGAAATTGAAGACAAACTTGAATTACATACCTCTTTTTCATTCGCATACTTGGCTAAGGCTTCCTTTGCATCATAGAGTTGAATCTCCATGTCATGCATCTTTGCTTGGTTTTCATTTGCAATATGGAGTTGAGTCTCCATCTCATGCATATTTTCAAGAATTTCTTGCTTCTTCTCATTCTTGGAAATCAAATTCTCTTGAAGGATAATGTTCTCCCTATTATCTTCATACATCTCTTGCACCATATCATTCATGATGTAGAGCTTCTGCAACATCTCTTTATCAAAGATTTTTGTTAAGGAAGACTGATTAAAAGAGATACTCGATGAAGCTTCCATCACACTTGTAATGCATAAAAAGCTTCTTTGTCGTGATTTTAGAATTGAGCTCTCAATATTGACTTTCTCTTCACACACATAAACTTGCACACAACTAAACTCTCCTTGCATAAATACAAAAACCAATAGCTAATTCTTCTAGCTAACGTTGACTAAAATGAGCTAAATTTTACTTTGATACCAACTTGATTTGAATATGGACAAACTATTTTTGTTGTGCTATCTCCCTCATCAGTTAAATAAAAATGTGTTTAGGATTGTATAAAGTTAGCCAATTGGGAGGGGGTTTATGTGTCAAGATTTAAGTGTATTTTGTGAGAAATTTAAGAGTTAATTAGCTTTTAAAAATTCATGTGTACAACAAATAAAATGAAAAATTTTCACTTTGGAAATTTTTTCCCTCAATCCAGATTCCGATCATTGGACATGTAAGAGGAAGAAAGAGGGAATTCACTTGTCAAATTCTAGACCTTTTCTAAAACAAAATAAACTAGAGGTTTGGTTTTCAAATACATTCACTTATTTGGAAAAGTTCTAGCTACCAAAAGTCCATATGCCAATCTACCTCCCAAGAAACCCATTTATTACACCACTAGTTAGTTTTTTGTCTTCCTATATTCTTTATCAACCTCTTCGAGTGATTCTTGAAATGTGGATACTTAAATCCTTCCTAAAAACTTGAGCTCTAAAACGAGAAGACATACAAGGTCATTTTAATTCATTCCTCTACCCAATTATAAAAACCAAGTGAATATTTCTACATATTGATTTCTGTCCCATAAACTGTACAATATAGGTCGACTTTTTCCTTTAACTTATTTAAATATTGTTAGCGCACAATTTTTCAATGGTCTGACGAAATTTCACTGATAAAGGCATGATTATGCCAATCCATGTTGAATATTTCCATTAACAATGTTTACTTGTGTAAAACAATGTTGTCTCTGCTTTTATGTTATTTTGAGTTTGATTTTAGTGCTGAAATTGGAATATATGATATTAATTTATGACTTGCAATTATAGCTGCTGAGATACTATTCTTTTTCTCTACTATATTGTTATTTCTAGTCCTCTAGGTGTTTTCTTCATATTTTTTTTTTACTAATTGAAGGGATTCGTAATTCTATATTTTACCTGTCATGTCCCTCTACTTCCCCATACTAATTTTTTTTTTGAAGGTTGTCCCTCTAAAACTAACTCTCCTTTCACTTTAAAATTATCATTTCTGGGGATTTATGCCAACTCCATTTTTTTCATTTAACTTATACATTTATTATTACCCTTTTAATTTACCTCATTGATATGTTTCATCTATTCCCCATTGTACATATACATTCCAATAGAGTAACACATAGAAAATATTTGGTATAAATCCCTTTGTTACATTAATCGTTATATTTCATATCATTAAATCCTTTATTCTATTCCATAGCTATATATATATATTCACCATATATATATATATAATCCACTATATACAATTAATATAATCTCCATCATATACACATATAACATCCTATATATATATATATATAAGATATGATGATTTTTATTCTATTGCTGATTCCCTTTAATTTAAAATCATTAGAAAAGTTCCACCTCCATGATCTACGTTCTTGGCAACATATTGTACTCATCCAACAATTATATATTGTTCTTCACATAGGCGTTGGCGTACCTTACTATTATTCTAATTTACATGACTTTATCATTCTCTTACTTGGGTGATATGGAGTACACCCCAAGTACTTTGTTGTGTTTTGGTGTGATGGTTTCGTAATTTCTACGTTGGGATATTCATGTCAATTACCTCGCCTTTATCATACACGGCTCATCGTACCTTGGTATTCGATCTATGGATTTGCTCGTATCCTCTACTCTGAGTTAAAATATATTTTATAGCACTATTCGTTTACTATTCTGAATGGATATTAATTATCCTGAGGTACTTGTACGTCTTCTTTTATTGAATTCCTACCGAAACGAATTTTCAAGATCATTGTCGATCCATGTGATAGTCTACATATTATTGCCACTTGGATGGCTAGATTTTATTAGGGTTATCATATATATTTACTATAAGAGTTGAACTGTAACCCTTGTTCGCTTCTCTATTCGGCCTACCATTCTGCAACCATTCTTGGTTTGCTATTGCTTTGGCCTCTCTGTCCGATCGCGGCGAGTTAATGATGCAAGACGCTTGCTTCGTAGCACTCCCTCAGCCATACACAGAGGTAACTTACATTTTCCAACATTTTGGTCTTAATAGTAAGGAAACGTAGTGTGTATTTGGGCGCTATGATTTTATTTTCACTTCTCCTCATCATAAGATTCAGAGCGAAAGCCTGAATGGACTTTATATCCCCAGTATTTTCTTCCGTGAGGGATTTTTGTATTTTTATATAGTTTTATAATTATTTTTATTGCCAAATCGGTGTATTATCATCCGTCCATTTCATATTATTAATTCCTCGTTTCTCAGAACCAATTGACTGATATTAGTGATGGCTTCATCTAATCTATGGAAGTTTTGTGTACGCGACTTGTTGCAAAGATGAGGCGAGGGGTTTCGTCCTCCATAGTCTTCAGTTCCCAACTGAGTTCTGCGATGACCAAGAGCTTTAACAATGACTCTTATCAGAGACTGGGTATTATTTATCTAGGTACGATTTTCTCTGTGCATAGAAAATCTGCCTTTCGTAAATTTCTTCTATAGGTGAATTTGGTTACGGTTATCTTGCCAAAATCTTATTTCGATTTTTTTTCTACATATTCTTAACCCAGATGAATACGTCCAGAGTCATTCACTGACCAGGTAATGATTTTTGTTATAGAATTAAAACTCATTCAGCCCCTTAAACAAGATTTCCCTTTAGTTCTCCTTCATTTAATTATTCACTTATTTATTTAACTGATGAAATTTCCATATATTCGATTACAGGTAAATAATGGCTACCTCATTCGTCTGAATACTTCTCAAAAGCTCGTTGCCTTTTTCGTTGAAGAATTTGTAATACCTTTCTCTCTCTGATATAGGTTGGTACTCATGAGAACTTCAACTATGTATTAACACGTTGCCTCTGCAACGAATTATTTAAAATTGGTTTATATCAGTCCCTGGATACTATCATTGAATCCAAGGAGATTCATACCGTTGTCGTTAAATTTTTTTTTTTCCTTACTGTTTACGCCGGACATTATATACCTTGACTTGGGTTTAAGTTGCCCATACGAGGACGATCTACCATTCCTCCATACTGTTATTATTTTTCTAACTGATGACTTTTCATTTAATTTAAATTTCTCTTTGGACCTTCTGTATATACGAACTTTTTATTCCATGGTTCGTGGTCTGTTATATTTGGAAAAATTAGAATCCTTTGTACCAATGGTATTTTGTTTTTATTTACTATTATTTCCATATACCAGTGTATTGGAACTCTGTTAATTTATTTCTGTGAAGTCCATATAGTATTTGGGTCAAGCAAAATTATTTTCGTTTGTTACAAGATTTTGAATCATTCAGAATTTTCCTATGGTTCGATGAAATAAGTGAGAACTCTCTCACGTTTAGGTAATGTAATCACTAGTGTCGAATTAAATCTCCAGTAACGTGTTGTCTTTCCAATATAATAATTTAAATATTTCAAAACCGTTTTCTGCAATAATTCACTCGTTCCTTCTTGGTACTGGTATAACTACAGATCTTTAAAATACTATGAAGGTAATGAGTTTATAAGGTTTAAATATTCATCTCGTTAGACCTTTTTATTTAAATTTTGCTGGATATAATTTGTGTAACTATAATTGGTTCTCATGTCTAACATACAATGTTAATCAGTACTGTACCCACCTATGTATCACAGGCCTTTGGTTTCAGTATAGATGACTGTGCAGTGTATTAAATATACATCTGTGTTTAAATTGGGAATGAGTTTAGTTCTGTGACTAAACATATAGGTATACTTGTAACATACTCAGGTTTGCCAATTTATTGAATTCAGTATCCTGTCACTAGTGATCTATGGCATTTTTATCAATTATATACTCTGTGTTTTCTGCTTATTTATTTCACTGCTTATTCTAAGTAAATATGCTTGTATCTAGTTTCCTTACTCTATGATACATGTAAGGGTACCAGGCTTCATTTTTCGATACTTAGGATTTACTTCACAAAAACAGAAGCAGATTAAAGTTAAACTGTAAATCATCTTTGGGAAATATGTATTCTCAGATTTAGACCAGCTATGGTTTAGAGATTCTGATGAATTCCGTCCCATAGCTGTGATTCCTACAACTGTACAGAAATTGGAAGACTAATTCTTCTGATAATTCTTTTAAATGTATGGAATATAATCACTCGCAACATGCCACATATACTAATTTCACATTCAATACCACATAAAATTTATACCTACACCTTATAACAGAAAAATGTAAATGAACTGTGCATACCACTTAATTATATGACCAATCCACCCAACCTTAGAATTCGTCTATCTCTAGAATTCACCCCCGAGCTGAGATCCCTCCAAGAACAGATCAACCCCTAATTTGTTCAGGAATAGCTTATTTAAGCTACTGCTCCCCAAAGCCTGTTTCTAATTCTACGTCCAAAATATCAGGATGCTTTTCTTCCTATTTGCCTAGGCTTCCCTATTTAGGGACTTTTAAAGCTTCTTTCTACTTTTCCCAGCTTTTTACCTCTTCCCAACTACTCTCCACATCATTGGGGAAACTAGATTTTCCTCAAAATCTAATTTGGAAATAAATTCTTTCAAGGATTTTTGAAAGATTATGGGGAAAGTATTTTCCTTTATCCATCCTCATGGATTTAGCAAGTGATATCATAATTCTCATTTTGGTCAATCTGCACAGAATTATTTTATTCATTTTCTCACTTTAAATATTTAATTACATTCACAAAATACTTGTCCTTTGGGGTCCACTCCCCTTAGGATTGAAATTCAAATGTCTAGTTTTTTTTTTTTTTGAAAATCAAACACATAAACTAGGGGTGTTACATATTCCCCCTCTGAAAGCAAACATCGTCCTCGGTGTTAATATCTAATTACTAGAGTTCATTTTTCGAACAAAAATGGATATTTTTCCATCATTTCAGCTACTCTTTCCCAAGTAGCTTCTTCAGCAGTAAAGTGCTTCCACTGCACCTTTACTCTCACTACCGTCCGATTTCTCAATTCAATTTCTTCCCGCTCCAATATTTGAAGCGGTTCTGGAAGGAAATCCCCTTCTGGTTCCACCTGTACCACATTCCAATCAACAATTTGAGAAGCATCATGTATATATCTTTTTAATAACGAAACATGAAATACATCATGAACTTTAACATGAGGCGGTAAGGCCAGCTTGTAAGCCACTGGTCCCACCCTTTCTAACACTTCAAAAGGACCACACTATCTAGGAGCTAGTTTCGCACAACTTCCAGCATAAAGTGTGCTCTTTTTGGGTTTAATATGCAGGTACACATGCTCCCCCACTTTAAATTCTCGATGCACTCTCTTCTTATCAGCATAGTTTTTCTGGCGATCTTGTGCTGTTTTGATGTTTATTTGTATTTTTTTAACAATTCTTTCCATCTCTTGTAAAGTGTCTGGTCCCAACATTAGCTTGTCTTCCGGTTGACTCCAGCGCAAAGGAGTATGACATTTCCTTCCATAGAGTGCCTCAAACAGACTCATTTTGATAGAGGATTGGTAGCTGTTATTATAGGCAAATTCAACTAAATGCAAGTAGTCCTCCCATTTTGATGGCCTATCCATCACATACATTCTCAACATCTCCTCCAAAATCTGATTAGTTCTCTCTGTCTGACCATCGGTCTGAGGGTGATAGGCAGTACTAAAATTCAACTTAGTGCCCATACCTCCAAATAGTCCTCTCCAAAATGCTGTTGCGGACTTAGCATCTCTATGTGAAACAGTCATTTTTGGGACCCCATGTAATCTTACTATTTCTTTTAGAAACACATCTGCTACTTGGGATGTCCCAAAAGTAGATTTTACAGGTATGAAGTGTGCAGCTTTGGTTAAAGTGTCTACTACTACCATCACTGAATCATGTTGGTACTTGGTTTTGGGTAATCCTGTTATGAAATCCATAGAAATAGTATCCCATTTCCATTCTGCAATCGGCAAAGCGTTTAACAGACCAGCAGGATGCTGATGTTCAACTTTGACTAGTTGACACTCCATGCATCTAGCTAAATATTCTGCTACATCTCTTTTCATTCCTGGCCAAAACAACTTCTTTTTCAAGGTTGTTAACATTTTTTGATATCCTGGATGTCCTGCATATGGCTATTTGTGATATTAATCTAGAATCTCTCTTTTCAAGGACTCTAGATTGGAAATATATAATCTATTTTTATAACAGATCAGTCCTTTCTGGTTTTGAGTGAAATCAACCATCTCCTTTTTTTGTATTTTCACTTGTAGGTTCTCATAATTTGGATCTTGGTCTGCTGCCTTTTTCACTAACTCTTCTAAATCAAACTGGGCACTACTTCCAATGTTGTTTATATTTTGACAAGCATTTCTGCTCAAGGCATCAGCAATTTTATTTTCTTTCCCTTTGATATGTTTTATGTCCATATCAAATTCACTAAGAAAGGACAACCATCTCGCTTGTCTAGCATTCAATTCAGTTTGGGAAAAGAAATATTTAAGACTAATATGATCAGTCATCAATGTAAATTTTTTCCCAAGAAGATAGTGTCGCCACATCTTCAAGGCATGAATAACAGTAGCTAACTCCAAATCATAGGCACTATAGTTTTGTTCATGTGTCTTCAGTTTCCTAGACTCATATGCAATCACTGCATTTTCTTGTAAAAGGACTCCTCCCAACCCCTTTCTACAGGCATCTGTACATACAACAAATTCTTTATCAGGATCTGCAATCTTCAATATAGGAGCTGTGGTGAGTTTTAGTTTTAATTGGTCAAAGCTGTTTTGGCATTTTTCAGTCCACTCAAATTTGACCCCCTTTCTTTGTAGTGAGGTTATGGGATATGCTATGGCAGAAAATCTCTCCACAAATCTGCGATAGTAACCTGCAATCCCCATAAATGGCCTCACTACTGAAACATCAGTTGGCACAGGCCATTCTTTAATAACCTTTATCTTTTCAGGGTCCACAACCAACCCTTGCTCAGAAATAATATGTCCCAAGTATTGGATCTTGTTTTTATAGAATTCACATTTACTAAACTTGGCATATAACTGGTTTTCTTTCAAAGTTTGCAACACTATCCTTAAGTGCTCCTTGTGCTCCTCCTCACTTTTGGAATAAACCAAAATATCGTCTATAAACACAAGCACAAACTTATCCAAGTACTTATTTAACACACTGTTCATTAGGCACATAAAGGTGGCAGGGGCATTTGTCAAACCAAAAGGTAGGACTACAAATTCGTAGTGACCATACCTGGTTCGAAAAGCTATTTTGCTAATTTCTTCCTCCTTAATTCTGAGCTGGTGATAACCAGTCCTTAAATCAATCTTCGAAAATACTAAAGCTCCTCTCACTTGGTCAAAAATATCATCAATTCTGGGCAAAGGGTATCAGTTTTTAATGGTCAACTTATTCAGTTGACGATAATCAATGCACATCCTAAAGGTTCCATCCTTCTTTTTCACAAATAGCACCAGTGCTCCCCAAGGAGACACACTTGGTCTGATTTAACCTTTATCTAGCAATTCTTGTAACTGCATTTTCAGCTCCATGAGTTCAGGGGGACTCATTCGATAAGGGGCTCGAGAAACAGGTGTTGCTCCCAGCACCAAATCGATTGAAAAATCAATCTCTCTTTTGGGAGGAAGATGAGGAATCTCATCTGGAAAAACTTCCTTAAACTCTCTTACTACTGGCAAAGCATTCAACAGATTTTCTTCAGTTTTATGTTCTGTCTCTTCTACATGTACTGCATAGACTTGGTATCCTTTCCTAGCTGTTCGTTTTAATTGTAGGGCTGATATTTGTCTTACAGAGATAAGTTTTGGTTTTCCCCTGAGAATAAAAGGTTTCCCACCTTCATCTATACCATGCAGGGTTTTATCCCAACAATTCATCATGACTTTCTTCTTTTCCAGCCAGTCCATTCATATCAGCAAGTCATATGAACCTAATGGCAGAATGTTTAAATTCACTTCTATTTGAAAATCATTTAATTTGATTGCTGTTTGAGGTAACTTATGCGTTACTTTCCTCTTGGTTCCAGTGGCTAACTGGACCAACCAAGACTGCTGAAATTTTTCAGTTTTGAGATTACATTTTTCTACAATTTTTGGACTAATGTAACTCAAAGAAGCACCTGGATCAATCAAAACAGTAACAGATTGGTCAGAAATCTTACCCTCCATTTCAACCATGGTAGCTTGGTGTTCTGCTTGCCGGTTCTCCAGGGCTGCACTGATGGTGGGTATATTTTGTGCTATGTCATTTACTATGGTAGCTTCTCGATCTCTCATAATCATCTGAATGTTTCGGTGGGGAAAATCACTCAACATATGGGGTTCTACACATCCCCAACATTTCAAGGGTTCCCTCATTTTAACTGCGCCCTCTTTCTTATTGTCTCCATCTATTTGTTTTGAACCCACTTGGGACTGAGCAGTTTGACTTTCTTTGGGTTTATTAAATTTCTTTCTCTGATGATCCCTGCCAAAATTCTTCAAATAAGCTGGTTTCTGTTTCTTCCCTTTGAAATCACTCTTATTTACCCAGCTTTTTCCATGTTCAGCTTTGCCTTTGAACTGTTGGTAACATAATCTAGCTTTTCTAACAGCTTCGTCTATAGCTTTTGGGTTATCAAACTCGATCTTCTCTTTGTACACAGTCGGCAAACAGTTCAGAAACCTTTGCACCTTTGCCTTCTCTTCCCTAATGTAAGGGACATATCTCAACAGATTGGTAAACTTGGTGAAAAAATCATCAATTGTGAGCTGTCCCAGTCTAAGTTCATGGAATTCCTTTGCTTTATCATCATAATAACGTTCATTTAAGTATCAGTTTTTAAATTTAACCTGGAAATATTCCCAAGTAATTGTCTTTTCATCAATGGCATGAACCATTTTCGTCTCTTCCCACCACAAGGTAGCCTTACCTTGTAGCTGGTAAACAACCAATCTGGCCTTCAGATTGCTTTCATATTCATAGACCTAGAAGTACTTAATCATGTTCAGCAACCAGGCTTCAGCATCTTCCTCCTTCTCCCCATCGTAGGAGGGAGGCTTGATCTTTCGGAATTCCCCCTGTAATTCCTTTTTCTGCTTATACTAATGCCTAACAGCATCATCTTCCTCAAACTCATCAGTCTTCCTCTTTCCGGAACCTTCACCTTCTTGGCTGTTCCACGAAGTTAGTTCTCTCATGAGCTTTTCCTGCTCCTCACTGGCTAATGACAATTTGCCATTCGGGCTTCTTAGCTCGGCCATTTGTTGTTGCAAACTGTGCAACATAGCCAGCACCGGAGCGTTGCGATCTGGTGTATTGTCATCATCACGCAGATCAACATAAATTTCCTCACCTTCTTCCATTCCAGCACCACTGTACACTAAACAACACAGATCAGAAATAATAATAAAAAATTTCGTAGTAAATAATTTATACAGTGAACACACAACAACAGTGAGCACAATAACAACAGCCCAGTTTATATAACTTGAGCTCTGATACCATTTTTCATGTCCCTCTACTTCCCCATACTAATTTTTTTTTTTTTTTTTTAAGGTTGTCCCTCTAAAACTAACTCTCCTTTCACTTTAAAATTATCATTTCTAGGGATTTATGCCAACTCCATTTTTTTTCATTTAACTGGTACATTTATTATTACCCTTTTAATTTACCTCATTTATATGTTTAATCTATTCCCCATTGTACATATACATTCCAATAGAGTAACACATAGAAAAGATTTGGTATAAATCCCTTTGTTACATTAATCGTTATATTTCATATCATTAAATCCTTAATTCTATTCCATAGCTATATGTATATATATATATATATATTCACCATATATATATAAAATCCACTATATACAATTAATGTAATCTCCATCATATACACATATAACATCCATCCTATATATATATATAAGATATGATGATTTTTATTCTATTGGTGATTCCCTTTAATTTAAAATCATTAGAAAAGTTCCACCTCCATGATCTACGTTCTTGGAAACATATTGTACTCATCCAACAATTATATATTGTTCTTCACATAGGCGTTGGCGTACCTTACTATTGTTCTAGTTTACATGACTTTATCGTGTTTTGGTGTGATGGTTTCATAATTTCTACATTGGGATATTCATGTCAATTACCTCGCCTTTATCATACACGGCTCATCGTACCTTGGTATTTGATCTATGGATTTGCTCGTATCCTCTACTCTGAGTTCAAATATATTTTATAGCACTATTCGTTTATTTTTCTGAATCGATATTAATTATCTTGAGGTACTTGTACGTCTGCTTTTATTGAATTCCTACTGAAACGAATTTTCAAGATCGTTATTGATCCATGTGATTGTCTACAGATTATTGCCACTTGGATGGATAGATTTTATTAGGGTTATCGTATATGTTTACTATAGGAGTTGAACTGTAACCCTTGTTTGCTTCTCTAATCGGCCTACCGTTCTGCAACCATTCTTGGTTTGTTATCGCTTTGGCCTCTCTGTTCGATCGCAGCGACTTAATGATGCAAGAAGCTTGCTTCGTAGCACTCCCTCATCCATACACAGAGGTAACTTACGTTTTCCAACATTTTGGTCTTAATAGTAAGGAAACATAGTGTGTATTTGGTCGCTATGATTTTATTTTCACTTCTCCTCATCATAAGATTCAGAGCGAAAGCCTGAATGGACTTTATATCCCTGGTATTTTCTTCCGTGAGGGATTTTTGTATTGTTATATAGTTTTATAATTATTTTTATTGCCAAATCGGTGTATTATCATCCGTCCATTTCATATTATTAATTCCTCGTTTGTCAGAACCAATTGACAGATATTAGTGATGGCTTCATCTAATCTATGGAAGTTTTGTGTACGCGACTTGTTGCAAAGATGAGGCGAGGGGTTTCGTCCTCCATAGTCTTTGGTTCCCAACTGAGTTCTGTGATGACCAAGAGCTTTAACAATGACTCTTATCAGAGACTGGGTATTATTTATCTAGGTACGATTTTCTCTGTGCATAGAAAATCTGCCTTTCGTAAATTTCGTCTATAGGTGAATTTGGTTACGGTTATCTTGCCAAAATCTTATTTCGATTTTTTTTCTACATATTCTTAACCCAGATGAATACTTCCAGAGTCATTCACTGACCAGGTAATGATTTTTGTTATATAATTCAAACTCATTCAGCCCCTTAAACAAGATTTCCCTTTCGTTCTCCTTCGTTTAATTATTCACTTATTTATTTAACTGATGAAATTTCCATATATTCGATTACAGGTAAATAATGGCTACCTCATTCGTCTGAATACTTCTCAAAAGCTCATTTCCTTTTTCATTGAAGAATTTTTAATACCTTTCTCTCTATGATAAAGGTCAGTACTCATGAGAACTTTAGCTATGTATTAACACATTGCCTCTGCAATGACTTATTTAACATTGGTTTATATCAGTCCCTGGATACTATCATTGAATCCAAGGAGATTCGTACCGTTGTCGTTAAATTTTTTTTTTTTTCCTTACTGTTTACGCCGGACATTATATACCTTGACTTGGGTTTAAGTTGCCCACAGGAGGAAGATCTACCATTCCTCCATAATCTTATTATTTTTCTAACTGATGACTTTTCATTTAATTTAAATTCCACTTTGGACCTTCTGTATATACGAACTTTTTATTCCATCGTTCGTGGTCTGTTATATTTGGAAAAATTAGAATCCTTTGTACCAATGGTATTTTGTTTTTATTTACTGTTATTTCCATATACCAGTGTATTGGAACTCTCTTAATTTATTTCTGCGAAGTCCATATAGTATTTGGGTCAAGAAAAATTCTTTTTGTTTGTTACAAGATTTCGAATCATTCAAAATTTTCCTATGGTTCGATGAAATAAGTGAGAACTCTCTCACATTTAGGTAATGTAATCACTAGTGTCGAATTAAATCTCCAGTAACGTGTTGTCTTTCCAATATAATAATTTAAATATTTCACCACCGTTTTCTGCAATACTTCACTCGTTCCTTCTTGGTACTGGTATAACTACAGATCTTTAAAATACTATGATGGTAATGAGTTTATAAGGTTTAAATATTCATCTCGTTAGACCTTTTTATTTAAATTTTGCTGGATATAATTTGTGTAACTATAATTGGTTCTCATGTCTAACATACAATGTTAATCAGTACTGTACCCACCTATGTATCACAGGCCTTTGGTTCCAGTATAGATGATTATGCAGTGTATTAAATATACATCTGTGTTTAAATTGGGAATGAGTTTAGTTCTGTGACTAAACATATAGGTATAATTGTAACATACTCAGGTTTGCCAATTTATTGAATTCAGTATCCTGTCACTAGTGATCTATGACATTTTTATCAATTATATACTATGTGTTTTCTGCTTATTTATTTCATTGCTTATTCTAAGTAAATATGCTTGTATCTAGTTTCCTTACTCTATGATGCATGTAAGGGTACCAGGCTTCATTTTTCGATACTTAGGATTTACTTCACAAAAACAGAAGCAGATTAAAGTTAAACTGTAAATCATCTTTTGGAAATATGTATTCTCAGATTTAGACCAGCTATGGTTTAGAGATTCTGATGAATTCCGTCCCATAGATGTGATTCCTACAACTGTACAGAAATTGGAAGACTAATTCTTCTGATAATTTTGTTAAATGTATGGAACATAATCACTCACAACATGCCACATATACTACTTTCACATTCAATACCACATAAAACTTATACCTACACCTTATAACAGAAAAATTTAAATGAACTGTGCATACCACTTAATTATATGACCAATCCACCCAACCTTAGAATTCATCTATCTCCAGAATTCACCCCTGAGCTGAGATCCCTCCAAGAATAGATCAACCCCTAATCTGTTCATGAATAGCTTATTTAATCTACTGCTCCCCAAAGCCTGTTTCTAATTCTGCATCCAGAATATAAGGATGCTTTTCTTCCTGTTTGCCTAGGCTTCCCTATTTAGGGACTTTTAAAGCTGCTTTCTGCTTTTCCCAGCTTTTTACCTCTTCCCAACTACTCTCCACATCATTGGGGAAACTAAATTTTCCTCAAAATCTAATTTGGAAATAAATTCTTTCAAGGATTTTTGAAAGATTGTGGGGAAAGTATTTTCCTTTATCCATCCTCATGGATTTAGCAAGTGATCTCATAATTCTCATTTTGGTCAATCTGCACAGAATTATTTTATTCATTTTCTCACTTTAAATATTTAATTACATTCACAAAATACTTGTCCTTTGGGGTCCACTCCCCTTAGGATTAAAATTCAAATGTCTAGGTTTTTTTTTTTTTTAAATCAAACACATAAACTAGGGGTGTTACATTACCATATTTCTTGCTAGTTCCATGTAGATTTAATTGACATATAATAGGTGGTTTCTATTTTTGGGATGTTTGTAAAGTTTTTTGCACATCATATTGAATTTCTATAATGTGTAGCTCCCTAACATTCAAATAGAACCTTCATTGAAAAATGTGAGGGGGGTTTCAAATTCACATTCGATAACACCCTCCTCTGGGATAAATTTTTTTAACAAACACAATAACAGAGAAACAATTAGTGACGTCACCAAAATATGTAGCCTCTTCCAGGTATCATATCCTCTCATCAAGGTCAAGAATCTATTCACCAAAAATGTCCTATGGAAATGATGGTTTAAGAAACAAAACCAGACAAAAACCTTCAGTGAGAACAACAAAATCTAAAACTTCTTCAAGGTCTTCAATCTGCTCGTAAACTTAAATTGTGTCTTGATCAAGTCCAACAACAAAGAAACATTCAGTGACAACACCAAAATCTACAACTTCTTCAACGTCTTCTAAACCATCTTCAAAGTCAATATTGTGTGCATCAAATTCCTCACCAAGGTCATCAATAGAGTCATAAAAACTACTATTTCAAACTTCAATGCCAAAAATAAGTCAAAAGAATTCAATTCCTCCTCCAAAACCTTCTTCTCTGAGCAAAGCTAGCATCACGTCATCGAGAAATTCAGTAATTCCACAAGGAAATTCTATCAAAGTTAAAACAAATCCTTTTCATCCATATTTAATGCCTACTTTTTCAGGTGGAACACCTCCAAATTTAAGGACAACAATGCCATAAAATAAAACTTTACCTAATAGGTGTAGACCTAGAACCCCCAACTTTGTGTGATGTACAACTGAAGATCCTATGGTAAGCAGCGTGAGAAGAGAGTCATGGTCACTGATTTGAGCAAGATAAATAGTTTGGTATGACAACCTTACTCATGATAGGTCTAGCTAGCAGAATACCAACTACATGGTAATGGCATTCAAAATGTGAAAATTCCCATTTCACTTGGAAATAAGATGGTAGAGAAAGGTATAGATGAAATGAGATATCTATCTCAATGTATGGTAAAGAAATCAACTAGTTCTATCAATTCCACCTTGCAACTCTAAGAGACATTGAATTGAATTTCATCTCAAGACAGGGCTTTGGGAGGACACTTTCAAAGCCAACCTTCGTTATGGCTTTGAAACACATGGTAAGTATTGACTCAGCAACCTTTTTTGCATAATTTTTTCTAGCATGGACCTTAATGTCATAGCCTTATTTTTCCTAAAATGAATGCAAATTTCCTTGCAATTTGGCTTGCAACATTCATAATTCATGCTCATGGAACATGATTGTGTTGCAATTGTGATAACATCTGCTGTATGTAGAAGCTTTAATAAAAAATGATCGAAAATGACATTTTTGCTCTGTTTTTTTCAAAATTTAAGGAAAATTACACCAAGTAGCTTCCAGCCTCATATGACCATCATGTCAAACTCATCTCAAGATATTGTCCAAGTAAGAGCCACCAAAAGCAAGCAATCTAGTATACATGACTCTCCAATTTCAATTAGCAACAATGACAGTTCTAAGTATGGTGCAAAGATTGCTCCACATCCTCAATGGGGCATGTTTGATGACAATAATTTGGGGAGTGAGAGAGGTTATTAGTACGGTAGAATTAAATTCGAGGGAGATGGTAGGAGAAAAAATTGGTTGAAAAACCCATAATATGGAGAGAATAAATATGGTCGGACTCCCTTTTCTGACCAAGGAGTTGAAATATTATCTGATCCAATATATAATGCCACAAAAGCATACATTGGTAGTGGATATTATAAGAATAAAAATGTAAATGTGTATTAATGACAATTGTATCAATGAAGAAAAGAAAATATATCATCAAGAACCATTTGATTGGCCACAGTTGCACCAACCTACTATGTTTGTCATGAACTTGTGTACTGCACTAAGTTGTTTTATGGACATCTCTGCAACCTCCCACTTCTAATGTAGTGCTTGAATTTTGGGTGTCTCCTTCAATGATAGAATTTCAACACAAGTCTTATTAGTCTTTTGGGTCACTATTTTTAGAGCAAAAGAAAATTTGTGATTTAGCAGTTTCATGCACCTCTAGATGCAATTGAGTAGGTTCATGTACGAAATGTTCCACTAAATCACATAATTTTGAGAGGGTTCACCCTGATTTACCATTTTAAATAGATGCTTGTAGATTTATATGGAATTCAAATTGGTAATATTATCCCATAGGAAATCAATACAGTCACATATCCACACCAAGCATTTTTCCAAAAGACTTCTATTGAACCCCATTCCCAATACATCTTTCCAATAATAAAAACCCTAATACGTGTCCCCTATTTTTACTACATACCTTTTCTAGAACCCCCAATATAAATGCAATATATTGACTCTATTTTTCATAATTTTAATACCCCTTTATGAATGAATGTTCTAAGATAGTGGTCAACAAGGTGAATTACTTGTGCACAATGATTGGATATGTTTGTTATAAAAACCAGTTTTTTAACTTCAAGGAATCCATGGGAATTTGAAAAATATAAAACTAATAAGGTTTTGAATAAGATCAAACTAAAATTCCATAAGATATGAAATGATTTGTGCCATTTAGTTGCTACCCAGATAATAGATGACATTTGGCATAATACTACACATTTTGTGCTTGACATCATGAATATTGTTAGTAATGGGTAGTTAGTGTGGATCAATTTCAGTGCTCAATCATCATGAGGATCATGACATCATGTCCTACCATAGCTTTTTTCCTATTCATTTCTATAGTTCTAATTCGATGGATGTTCTATGGAAGAATGTTTGAACATGATGAATCCTGGTTTCAATGTTGAAAGTTTTTTTTCTAATTAATTTTCAATATAAAATGCTTCATTTAACTATCAATAAAATATATTACATGTTAGTAATGTCACACAAAATGGTTCCCATATGAGAAGTCTCAACGATTGAAAAAAGTCATGTGAAAATCCCTTGTATCTATAAAAATTTGCCCAACAACATAAAGCCTATCAAAATTGACACATGGACATAAATTTTAGAAGCAACATTTCTTTAAATCTGCTTGAAATAAGAGGGGGAAAAACCAAAATTCTTTCCATAAAGGCACAAAAGCAGTGTTCATATATTTCCAAACAATTCTCGCCTTTAGCAATCAACAAAATTATATTCATGACTTGGCCTTCTACTAGAATTTTGTGATTCCATAGAGAAAGTAGAGGGAGTATGAGAACTAATAAATTGTTTCCTGCTCATAGTGCAAAGAGATCCCCTAAATATTCTTGCAATTGGCATAGATATTGCACATCCTACTAAATTTTGCATTTGAAAAAAAATTTGCATCTAAATATTGAAGTCTTACATATGTAGTTTATTTGTTTTCCAAAATAAAAATTTGACCATCTTAGCCATTGTTAAAATCTAAACAAGAATTATTTCTTCTCTTACACACAAGAAATAGAATTCCAACTCTAATAATCTATTGAGGTCTATGGAATTTAATGGCCTAAGACACTTTGTAACCTAAGAGAGAAACCTGTTAGGAAATGGGTGAAGTTGGTATTACACACCGAATTGGATAACCTCGAGGAGAAAACATTTCTCCCACTTTATTTGTTGGCATAACCTAGTAAGTATTATTCACTAGCATGTATTTTGTAAAGGCCTTGACCTAGTTCCAATTCAACTCCATCCACCAGGTTGTAGAGGATTTCAAGCCTAATTTCATGAAAAGTAAGTTGGGGATGATCACATTGACCTACTTCATGACATGTGTCTATGAAGATTAACTACCTTGAACTATTTTCCTCCGTAGGGAAAGAGACACATTGCCATGTCTGAGCATGAAAACGTTCTTTGATATTGTTAATGCCTCTAGTGTTTACTTCTACAAGTTCTATAGGAAAAATCTGTAAAGGGACAGGTAGCCTTTGGATCTCATCTTTTATGAAAGGTGACATATCTAGTAAATGCCCCTACAATCAATCTCTGGAATGGATCTAAATAGAAGTTCTTCATTTTAATATCCATAAAACACAACAACTAAATAAGGTAAACTATGTACATGTGTCATTTCTCCCACAAACTAAAGTCTTTCTCTAATATCCGTAAAACACAACCACTTTAAGGTAAACTGTGTACATGTGTCATTTCTCCCACAAACTAAAGGCTTCCTCCCATTAATTTTAGATGTGAACTCTACCATAAACTTTTTAAGTCAAAATTTAAGATAAAAAATGCACATGTCATTTACCTCATGATCTTGTGTCATTTTTCTCATGCATTTGCAATAAATGTTGATTTAATATATATATTTTTATTGAATTTGTTTTTTTCAGGGATAAGAAAACCATTAAATATGGTTGAAAAATGGAAATTATGCATAGAAGTTTCTTGCTATCCCAATCCAGGGAAAGCAGTGATTACATATGTGTTTTCCAATATTGCGACTAGCAAAGTCGTCCAAAGGAAAATGAATATATCTTGGGAAGGAATAAAAACAACGAGGAATATTATATTGGATTGATAGAAGGTTTGGGAACAACGATGGAGTATGGATCAAATGGAATTGTAGTTTTCACCAATTCTGAACTTGTGTGCAACCAGATGAATGGCGTGTGCCAAGTTAAAAAGGAGAGGCTAAAAGAACTGCATGGAATAACAAAAAATATTGTTAGCCAATTTCAGTTTTTTAGTATAAGACATTGTACAAATGTGAATAAGATGTCTGTTGATCTATTGCGTGGGGCAATGCCAATTCATGATTCATCTATCAAAGATGAATTAGATTTATACAGAGCAATGCCAATGCAAGATTTATCTCTCAAAGATGAATTGGTTTTGAGATGCTCTTCTTCAAAAATTCAAGATTCATCTCTCAAAGATGAATTAGTGGTTATAATTTCAAATTAATATAATAACAGAAATACATTCATATGTTGTGCTGTGTACTTATATTTTCTTTTATGAATTACAAGTGAATATAGCCAAGTGTGCTCCTACCAATACCATGTAAAAGTTTAAATCTGCACTTCACATTTAAAACAGTGAAATTCATGTACAAAAATTAAAATGTGGGGACTTCAAGAAATTTTGGAGTTTCACGCTTCCTTTTTAATGACCATGCATTTTTTTCAATTTTATACAAAGTGTGCTCCCACCATGTAAAGTGCAATTTGGTGAACTTATCATTTTTATAATTTCTTTTTTGGTTAAATTGAGTTTCACACATCAATTATTGCTTTGAAAGTTGTGTTCTACATAATTTGTGTACACTAAATTACAAATTGATTTTCTGAAATCTATTTTGTGTAAATGTCTACCAATAGATATATATATCATGGAGGATGAACGAAGATCAACCGAATCCCATATGGGAGTTCATGGATCGGGGGATGTTCACGGTATTTAAATATAATCTTAAATCTCCATACATGTGTGTACATATGGAATTTATTTTTTATTAACTTTGTGAGTTAAATTAGTTGTTAATGAGTTTCATTTTTTAATTTTTAGGAGGTAAGAGGAGAAGGGTTTCTACTCCATCCATGGAGCGTGCCCATGGTTCACCCAGTCATGGTATGGTTCACACAATTTAATCAATGAATATGTATATGTATTTATATGTACACATGAATGTATTTTTCAATTGATTATAAATTCATATTTGTTTATGAAGCTTCTCTCTCATCTCGAGAGGTTGGTGGTGGTTCAAATCCACTTAGAGGGCCATCAATGAGTGGTAGCAGGTTGCATGAAGGGGGTGATATTTATTCCCCCGAAGGCCAATCAACGACTACTGGTTCTCAGCAGGGTCATTTTGGGTCTAGTTCTCAGTAGGGTCGTTCTTGGTCTAGTTCTCAACAGGGTCATGTTGGAGAAGATGCTAACCAACAACGTCAAGGTTGCCATCAATTTCAATATTTTTTTCATTAAATTTGTACAACTTTTTTTACATGTGTTTTTTCTAATATGCGAAATTTTATATATATTGATGCAGAGGCCGAAAATGTTCCAACTAGTGGTCAAAATAGACGTAGGGTAGACCGTTACATTCAAGAAGAAGGTTGTCTACCCAGCACAACTTATCTGGCCGACATTACTAATATACCATGGGAAACAAACATGGCGCAATTCACCTTACAAAGGTTTGAAAAAATTCATGCAAAATTGCAGAGAGATCTCGTGGCTTTGTCTCTACCTACTGAGATTTGACAAAACCTTGAAATAGTTACACTTTCATTGGGTGAAATTGTAAATGTGTACAAAAATCTTGGGCCAACAACTGATACATTTGTAGAAGTGATGAGAAAGAGAAAATAAATAGTAATGGGTCCAGATAAATGGGAGGATGTAAAACAAAAAGTTACAAAAGATGTGGCCAAGTCAATGTTTAATTTCAAGGAAGGGTCAGAAAGAAAAATGTTGAAAGTGCAATATTTCAAGCACCCAAATATAGCTCGCTATTTGTATGATAGGCACCTATGGAAGGCTCCCATTGAACGACGAGGTTCTTGTTTATTTTGCACAAATTTTTTACGCATAATTTTTTTTTGGTATGAAACCCAACTACAATGACCTTCCGTCAGAATTTTTTGGCCCGAGGAAATGTTGATTATATAACCGTAAGGGCGCTAAGCAAGATATGGAATTTCCTCTCCCTAAGCCGCCATTGGTGAGTCGACCTTTTCGGGTCGAAACTCTGCGGTCAGAGATGGATGCGACTTCTCAAATAAGTTGAGAATCAAGGGATGTTATGATCAACAATGTTTACAACGGATTAGGTGGAGTCGATGTTTGTTTAAATCGACAAAGAGCATGTGAAAATGCACGTGCCAATTTTGTGTATTGTACAGATGAAGAGATTGACAACATGAATGTTGAAGATCTCCGAATATATGCAAAAAATTGTCGCAATGGTTTGCAAGAACTAATTCTTCATGAGGAAGAGGGCACCAGAACGGTATGTGTTAATGACCTTAGGGTTTGAAATTATTTTAACATACATATACATGTGTACAATTTGTAATAAATACATGTGTATGTACATGTATACATTTATTTGTATGTACATTAATCTAGAAAAAATGTATGATTATATGTTAAAACACCATTTGCAGTTCTCACACATGATGCATGACGAAAATGTTAATATCACATTCGGGACCTCTAGTTCAAACAATGCAAATGGGTCTGACCATCAAGATATGTTGGCAAATGTTAGTGTTTTTTAAGTGATTTTAAAATAAATAATTGTACACACATGTACATGTATGTATATATAATTTGATAAAATGTTTTAATAGATACCGATTCCGTCTGATGTTTTTGGGATGGCAGTACCTTATTCTTCCTTGGGAGATGTACCTTCTACTTCCTTGAGAGATGAGCCACAAGTATGGATAGTTTTTCACAAGTTTAAAATTTATGTTTAAAAGTTATATATATATATATATATATATATATATATATATATATATATATATATATCTACCTCAAAATTTCTATTATAATTATATATATATATATATATATATATATATATATATATATATATATATATATATATTTAAAATGTTTTAATTTGTGTTCCTATAGAATATTTATTTAATTCATGGACTTAGCGATGAAGATAGGAATATCCACACATTTTGAACAAGTTGTTTTTAGTTCTTTTAATATTATTGAAAATAAGTTTTCATAAAATGCAGCATTTTCATTTGAAAGTTTTAATTATATATATAACTCAGAGCATGTATATTGTACAATTTATCGCCGCGATGTTCCTATGGGGGCTTTAACTTGTTCATCAATGGGAGAGGGAAACTCTCATGCAGGCTAAAGATTTTTTGTTATATACGTTATATGAAGTTCTAGATATATATTTCAACGGTTTAAAACAACAAATTTTAATGTTCAAGTACATGTGAACATGTAGGTTTCCCATGATGTTTTACATGATATGTGCGATTGGAGGCCCTGAGAAAGAAAGATTGACCGTCTTCATTTGAGATATGATTTGTAGATTTGATTTCAAGATTTAGATATCTTGAACAATAAATATACAGCTTAGATTAGATCAGTAATTTTTGACATATTTTATTACATTGTTAATATAATTTGTTTTGTTTTAAAAAGAGCTGGATACGGGTAATTTCTAATTGTGAATGTGAAGCAATGTTGTCATCTATAAATTAATGTTGTCATCTAAACTACATTTGGCATGTTATGTAATGATGTGTTACAATTTGTTTTGTTTTTAAAATTTAAGTTTTGGATGCTTGGAGTACATTTGGCATGTGAAGTAATGTTGTGATCTATATTTTTTTGTTAAATTAAAAGTTAAAAGTTTTGGATGGTTTCAATCTACATTTGGCATGTGATATAATGTTAAATGTTTTTATTGGATAGTTGAATTATAATTGGCATGGCATGTGAAGTTTTTAAAACTCAAGTTTTGGATGGTTTCAATCTACATTTTGCATGTGATATTTAATGTTTTAAATGTTTAATGTTTTAATGTTTCATGATATATAATCAAAAGGTTTTTAAAACTTAAGTTTTGGATGGTTTCAATCTACATTTGGCATGTATGTGGTATATAATGTTAAATGTTTCTATTGGATCTAGTTGAACTATAATTGGCATGGCATGTGAAGTAACGTTGCATGATATATATAAGCAAAAAGTTTTTAAAACTCAAGTTTTGAATGGTTTCAATCTACATTTCGCATGTGATATTTAATGTTTTAATGTTGCACGATATATTATCAAAAAGTTTTTAAAACTTAAAAGTTTTGGATGGTTTCAATCTACATTTGGCACATGTGGTATATAATGTTAAATGTTTCTATTGGATAGTTGTTCACTATAATTGGCATGGCATGTGAAGTAATTTTGCACAAATCCCTTTTGGATGGTTGAAGTACATTTGGAATCTTAAGATTGCTTTTGATCTCTACATGTAGTCTTGTTTGAATGAAAAAATTTCCAATAGGAAGAACATAGCTTTTCAATGCAACTAACCATGTATCAATTGAGCTCTAATTGAAAAAAGAGTTTAAAGAAGTAGATATATGTACAAATTATCCCTTTAATTTTGATTGGAAATATAAGTATAGTACATATATATGTTTGTTGAATTTGGGTCAATGCCATTAATGCACTCAAATAGGTAGCCTTGTTGATTTATAATTTGGTAAATTGATGACTTTCAGTTAATTGCATTCTAGAACATAGAACATATATCCAACCATTGGACAGACAAATTTTGTACTAGATTTTCAATCAAGAATAGAGATGTGGGTCAAATTGCACCAAAAGTCGGAGAAGTGCTCCGAGTCTCTTGTCTGAAAGGAATATTCGTACAAAACTATATTGTGGATGATTTATTTACATTGCACGGATACTTTTTACTAGAAAATCTCACAAGAAAAATTGAGCACATTAAATTCGTGTATATATCCAATACGATTTTTCATCAATGCACATAGAAAAACTACTTTAAATAGTTAAAATTGCATTCTAGAACATATATATTGAGTACATTTAAATCATTTTTCATCAATGCACATAGTAAAACTACTTGAACAATTAATTTCATTCTAGAATGTATATATATCCAATATGTAAGTAACATTTTTCATCGATGCACATTGAACATATTCGACCATTGGACAAACAAATTTTGTACTATATTTTCAATCAGGAATAGAGATGTGGGTCATATCCCACCAAAAGTCAGAGAAGTGCTCCGAGTCTCTTGTTTGAAAGGAATCTTCATACAAAACTATATTGTGGATGATTTATTTACATTGTGGAAACTTTTTACCAGAAAATCCAACTAGTTTTTCATCAATGCACATAGAAAAACTACTTGGAACAATTAATTGCATTCTAGAACATATATATCCAATACAAGTAACATTTTTCATGAATGCACATTGAACATATCCGACCATTGGACAAACAAATTTTTTACTAGATTTTCTATTAGGAATAGAGATGTGGGTCAAATCCCACCAAAAGTCGGAGAAGTGCTCTGAGTCTTTTGTCTGAAAGGAATTTTCGTACAAAACTATACTGTGGATGATTTATTTACGTTGTGGATACTTTTTACCAGAAAATCCAACTATTTTTTCATCAATGAACATAGAAAAACTACTTGGAACAATTAATTACATTCTAGAACATATGTATCCAATACAAGTAACATTTTTCATCAATGCACATTGAACATATCCGACCATTGGACAAACAAATTTTTTACTAGATTTTCAATCAAGAATAGAGATGTGGGTCAAATCCCACCAAAAGTCGGAGAAGTGCTCCGAGTCTGTTGTCTGAAAGGAATCTTCGTACAAAACTATACTGCAGATGATTTATTTACATTGTGGATACTTTTTACCAGAAAATCCAACTAGTTTTTCATCAAGGCACATAGTAAAACTACTTGAACAATTAATTTCATTCTAGAACATATATATATATATATATATATATATATATATATGTAACATTTTTCATCAATGCACATGTATAGAAAAGCTACTTTCAGTTGATACTAGAGCATGTGCATGTACCAAAACAATTTGTACATGTGAAAACACTTGCACAAATAGCATAAGAAGCTCAATTTTTAGTTGAGTACTGGAAGTTCTAAAACATATTTAATCCAAAGAGAATAAATTTTTGGACAATTCAATAAAAAATTCTAATGGAATCCCATCTTCAATAATACGTTCATGATCATATTTTGACATTTTCCATCTCTTAATTTTCGATTTTTTCTTTGATTGAACTTCTATCAATTTTATGCGTGCTACACACACCAAGTGACTATATTGACAACTTATGACATCAGGTTCATAGTCTTCAAAGTAAAAAAAGTCTCCACTTTTATTAGTTTGTCTGAAAAAATAACATTTCAGTATAATAGACCCTCTGTCATATAGAAATCCGTGATCATTATAGTTTGTAATAATTTCATTTTTCGTTCAGTGAAACGCATCAAATAATACTTCACATTTTCATCGTTGTCGATAGGTGCAATTACAACAAAAACATCTCCTGCACAATAAAACAAACTTAACAAAATTATACATATTTAAATTTATTTCTAGATCTTTAAATCATTAGAAAGTAATTCAAATGTTACCTTCTCTAATAGGATCAGAAACTTGATCACCATCAGATGATATTGTAGTTTCCTCTGATTGCATTTCTTCAAACATTGCAATAGACATTTTTCCCTTTTTATTTAGCTTTGTATGTTTCCAATCGTTCACATACATTTTGTTCTCACAAATGTCATTGGATTTTGTGTTGTCTATGCAAACATCACAAAAACAAGAATATTTTCTTTTATCCAATGCAAACACATTTCTGGACGAATTTGTTTGAATTGAATGCAATTTTCGAGTCCCTTTTATTGTTTCAACGTCATTTCCAATTGATCTATCTACGTCTTCGATTCCAATATGCCAGAAAAACCTTTATATGAAAAATTAAAAGAAGAATTTGTAAATATGATATCAAAATACAATCAAAGATAATCATTGCATGATAAATGTACAATGTTTAAAATTAGATTTCCAATATAAATTAAATTGAATGTACCTTCGCACTTCTCTTGATGGGTTTCTCTCATGGCTTAGAGCAGCGATGCACCATTGAACAACTTCTTCAGCGTTCACAAGTCGGCTTGTAGAGTGGTTCATTTGATATCTTCGAAGTACTCGTTTTATGCATGCTCCTGCACCGTCATGTTCTCCTTTTCCATGGCTAGTCTCAAAGAAATTCCAACAATGTTTAATGCAGGTTTTCTTATGAAGACAACACAACCAAAAGAATGATCGTGCAGATTTGAATTGACCTGCGCATCCGTCTGACCATATCCAATTTTCATTGAATGTTATTCCACAATTTTTCAATGAATCATAAACTTTTCCAAAACAATGTTGTATAAAACATGTATCATGTGTACAATCGTCACTAATATAAAAGTGATATTCTTTAATGATATGTCGATTTTCACTCGTGCTTTCTATATGATCGACATTTTGTTCAGCATGTCTATATAGAATATGGACGAGCATGGAGACTTGGTCAGAGTGATAGTATTCACTCTGAATTTCTTTTTTTGGAACAAATGTGTAGTTTTCTACAAAATCAATCACTGACAAAATGGTCCCTGGTGGAAAAAATTCACGAGATTTTTTGAATTGCAAGTCTTGCCATCAAGCTCTATGGGAATGCTTGGTGTATTTGTAAATTTCTGCCTCAAACTTTCTCAAAAATTCTATCAGAAAAATTTCGTCTTCTAGTAATTCAATTCTTTTAACACTATTTCCACCTTGAATCGATGTATCGATATATTCATATCTCTTCCATTTCACTTTCATGTTGGACAATGATTGATCATTTATATCAATACGATATTTGTTTTGAAATTTAGTCAAATTTCCACAATCATCGCATTTTTTACCACCAACACATTTCTTTTTGTAAAATAGTTCATCGCTTTCTCTTTCACACAGAATTTGAGATATGAAATCATGGATAGTGGAAGGAGGAGGTGAATCCTTCCATAATGTTCTACCGAAATCAAGGAATGTGTCATAATATAACTCAAATTCCACATGATAATGGCAACAACAAGTGTCGCGTACGGTGATAGGTTTTACATACCATGGTTTTTGTTGAACAAAAGCACTGAGCGAAACATGAATTTGATGATTCTCTTCTTTGAACTTGTTCAATAACTCTATCTGGGTGGTTTCCAAGAAATATTTTTCATGTTCTTCGTACTGATTTTGTGCTATTCTTCTTCACATCACGTGCCTTGTAGTTGGCAAAACACGCGAATTGTTCTTCCAATATTCATATATTATTTTTTTAACATTTTCTCCAAGTCTATCTTTGTATGGTTGCCTACAAATAGCTCTCCAAAAAGTGAGTTCATCATTTACATCTATTTGGAGCCGAAATTTCCGATGTTTGAGCAAAGTTTTTTGCGAGATTCCCAGTGCTCGTGCCATAGATGTTACCAAACGATTCTCTTTAGTACTTGATGAAACCATTGCCATCTGTATTCCTCTACGTACAATTGAAACATTTTTCTCTCTAGATCTCTTAATTGACTTTATAGCACTACTCATATTTTTTATCACGTCTTCCTTCATTTTTTTATCTTTGGTTGATTTTCGAATACCCAGTAGTGTCGTAGCTTCTTTTAATTTCCTTAATGATAGGAGACCTTTCAACATTTGAGCCTGAACTGTCACCCGCTCATTTACGAAATACTTTTCAAAAATTCAGTTAACACGATATCGTATAGCATGGTCAGGCTTTTTATCTCCATATGTGTGAGTGTGAACATTTTCTAACATCTCATCATCGACATTGATTTCATCTGTACATATTCGAAAAAATAGTACATATTCAATAAATAACTAAATTAATAAATATATCTATAATTTCAATAATACGTGCATGTGTTTAATATATATATATATATATATATATATATATATATACCTTGTGATTCAATTTCTTTATTTGGATTTCTTTCAATATTTTCACCATCTTCAATCATTGGTTCAATATCTCTTTCACTTTCTCTTTTAAAATTTTGTATCTCATCATCAATGTTTTGAGGAATATCTCTGTCTGTTTACATTAAAAAAAATATTTTTCAAATTAGTTCATCAAATAAAAATTAAGCTTCGCATTTTTCACTAGGAAAATTTTAAATATATCAATGGATCATAATATTTACATTTACATACCAACTTCAATTTCTTCTTGAGGTTGATTTTCCTCTTCAATATTTGAGAGGGCATCTAACCTCCTTTTGCGAGATTGTCTCGTCTCTTCTCTACGTTCCTCATGGTCTCCTTTTCAATCATATTTTCTCGCACAAGTCCTTCAATTTCCCATGATAATAGGGTATGAAGTTCAAAAAAATTCCTTCAAAAAATTAGACAATAACTCAATTAGAAAAAAAAATCACAAAAGATTTAATTTTAAAAAATTCATTTTAAATTTTTTGCAAAAAATATATACTCCAATCCAAAACACACACTTTAAAAAATTCGAGAAAAAAATGTCTTATAAAAATGAAACGAAGCTCAAAATATTTACTTCAACTCAAAACACATACTCTAAAAAAATGTCACTTCAAAAATTGCCTCCAACTTTAAAAAAAACGTCACTTTAAAAAATACTTCTAGAAAATGTCTTTTCGAAATTAAGCCCAACTCCATACTTTAAAAAAAAAATGAAGCACAAAAAACATCTAAAAAAATTTATCACATACCTCCAAGAAAGGTCCTTCGAATGTACGTCCAAGAAAATTCCTTAAGACCAAAACAATTTTTTGCAAAATCAGGCCGCCTCCAAGAAATGTCCTCCAAGAAAATTCTTTAAACCCAAAAAAATTCTTTGCAAAATTAGTCTGCTTCCAAGAAATGCCCTTAAATCCAAACCTCCAAGAAAAGTCTTTAAACGCAAACCAAGACCTTTGCAAAATCAGATGAAACATTGTAATATCCCTGTCAGCAGCATAGCTCATATCACCACCAACATGTAGTAAAGGTGAACCACAACTATAAAAGATATATTGGCATCGTCATATTTGAATAGATGTGTACTACATATTTGTATCTGAGATGAAGATCATAATATGGACTGAAGTATATTTGGATCAGAATTTATATGTCGTATGGAGCATTCTCAGTATTTTAGTATTGTTCCAATGATTCAGCTCTCATCATATAAGTCTGATTATATAAGTTTCTTCTATGAAGTGTCCTTATCATCAATTTCAGCTATAAACAAGTTCAAGGAGTCTATGCTTTGGGATGGTATCACCTTACTATTTATATACAAGTTCAATGATTCTCAAAAGTGTTCTCCCAACAACTCTTATACACCAGTCTGGAGCAGCAAGGTATAAATTCGAAAGAAGAAGGCCTAAACACAACTAAGAGAGAGGAAATGAAAAGATAGAAACTACACTGGGAAATGTGCAACCCTTTTCCATTGATGTCAAAGGGGGAGGAAAAGTAAGAAGAATAATAAACGATCTTATGAAAAGCAAGCAGAGGAAGAAACACACTTATTAGAATAAAAGGGGGAGAAAGTCCTAGAGGAAGTATTGGAGTATTGGTGGATGTGTTGCCATCAATGCCAAAGGGGGACACTGTTGGAAATTTTGTCATTGATGGAAAAGGATAAAAAAGGAGTTACACCATAATTATCATTGATGGCAAAGGATTAGAGAAGTAGTGGTTATAAGGCAAAGGAGCAGATGTGGCAATGTGCAGTAGAGAGGCAAAGGAGAATAAATATAAGTATAACATAAAGCAGAGAGAAGCAACAAAGAGTAAAAGGAGCAGCATGGAGAAGCTTTAGTGTGATTATTTAATGCAAAGAAGTAGCAAAAGAACAAAGGCAGTTAAGGCAGCGAAAGGAAATGAAAGGCACCAAAGATACACCAAAGATAGAGAAGCAACAAAAGAAGAGAGGCAAAAATGTAGAGTGGTAGTGAATGCATTAGAGGTAGCGAATGCAGCTAAGAAGGCACCAAAGGTAGCAAAGAAGCAGAATTAGTAGAGATGCAATGATTACCACAGAGGCAACAAACGCAACAGAGAAGCAGCCGAGACAACAGAGGCAACAAATGGAGAAGAGACAACAAAGAGGAAAAGAGAAATGAAGGCATTTAGATTTTCCAGACACAGTGAGGACCAGAGATCTTACACAAAGATGAGTAAGCCAAGAGAGAGAGGTGAGAGTAGAGAGAAAGAGAGTAATTTAATCAGTAGATGTCGAGTGTGATAATATTGTGATGAAATTTATTAACAAATACAAGCACATGAGGAACAACATGTAGAAACTGGAGTTACAGAGTGGGACAGTGTAAACAAACGAAAAATCAACTAAGGAAGAGAATTATTTGAAGAATTCCAAGGGAGGTGAATGGAGGGTTAGGATTAGATCGCAAAAGTGAAGGCGAGAGATGGACAACGGAGATCGAATCGCATCAGGACTGATTTCACAAATCGCAACATTTAAGAGTTTAGCATTAAGGCGTTGCATGGTAAGTTAAATTATTTGCGATGCGAAATGGAGAATACACGTGTTGGAATGGTACAACATCGCAGATTGCAAGAAATAGAGTATAACCACAAAGTAAATCTTATAAAGTGTGAAGTGCGATCAAATGAGGATTTTTAGATCTGGGGGCAGATCAATGGCGGACGACGAATCGCGAGACCGCACATCGTAGCGCTTAAGGGATAACAGGAAGGTGACCACAAGTTAAGTTTAAAATTTTGCAATTCGAAATGGAGGGACACATGTCGACCTTGCGCAACATCGAATCCCACAATAAATAGGGTTTAACTTCGAATAAATCACAAGGTCTGTTGTTTTGGTTGTGATGCAGTAAGGATCAAGTGACACGATACCATGAAGGGAGTCCACATGGCAGCACCATGCTTGAGCGTAGATCACAGATCGCATGGTTTAAGGTTTATCGTTAATGGTAGAGTGGGAAACCTGCGAGCAAGCATTTGCGATGAGATATGATTGTTCAAGCACTATGGGAGCCAATAGCCCTTGTTATGTGTATGTTTTTTTTTTTTTTTTTTTTTTTTAGTTTATACTAATCCTAATCTTCCCATTTTTTCTCCTCCTATCCCACCCACGGGTTTCAAACCGGTGACCTTGCAGAGCGGAGTGCCTTAAGAGTACACCCCATCACCGACTGCTCTACACCACGTGGGCTTGTTATGTGTATGTTATATGTGCCATGCTATAAATTTTACACTGTTGAATGCTAATCATATATATATATATATATATGCATTGTTGATCGATAAATGTATGTATATTGATTAAAGTTCATATTTGTAATCTGCCACGTGTATAAAGGGAGTTGTATGTGGGCCATATCCCACATACCACAAAGAAATGATCTGAACACAAATCAAAGGATTAGGAGATTGGGAAGAACAATGTTACGACCGTAAAGCTAACAAAGGGGTTGAGCGCGGAAGAAGAGTCAAGATGAAAGGGGAAGTTATGCAGCAAAGGTGGAATATAACAACAGAAGCATAAAATACACAAAGACAACAAGTAGAAGAGGACAAATGCACAGCAAAGCGAAGAACAACAATCCTCCACAATCCCCTTTCTTCTTTTTTCCCCATGAAAACAACGAAGAACCATTCATATTCAAAATTCCCACCTCCAACATTCTCATTTTTTAGGTAGAAGGTCTGGGCATCACACTAAATACCTTCCAATGTTCAAGTTATCAATAATGATGGTAACATTTACTTCAAATTAAATTATCCATTTAAAAAGTTAGATGTAGGTTGCAAGGTGGATGTTACAACAACAAGTTAACCCACCAAGGTGTTATGCTCCCTAAGGAAAAATTATATAGAAAAAGCATTAAAGAGTTCAATGGTATACCATATAACATTTCTATATCTCCTTAATCTATCATTTTTATGTTGAAAATATTATTTATTTGAGAGATAATTAGGTTTGAATCCCCAGTAACCTTTAAGCACTTTATTTTTCTATCTAAATAAAGATCTAATTCAAAGGTTACAGCTTCATATTCAACAATTGTGTTCATACACTCACATTCAAGCCTATATGAAAATTCAAAATAGCCAACAATGTTTAGTTGGTGAATCTAGAACAATCCCAGCTCCAAACCATGTCTTAGAACAAGCTCCACCGAAATACGTAATCCAAATTACATATTTCTTATCTTCAACCATTATTGCTTCCACAAAGCCATATAAATTTCCAAACTCTTCATCTTTATACCTCAAATTATTCCAAGGGTCACAATAATATTCAACTTGAGGACTTATATTTGTCTCTGTGTTGAGCCATACTTAGGTTTCATATAACTTAGTTTCAAATCCTTGAAGTCAATACATAGTCTAATATCACTTGTTTTTGGACCACCATAGGATTAGTTCTCTAGAAAGAATTATTAATAGGGGAAGTAATTCATACCATCTCTCATGAGGGATGAAAGGAGAAAAATTGTGTATTTAGAATATTTGCACATATAGAGAAAACAAATTTTGCATATTCAGGAGATTTATTAAATGCCAAATAATTCAATAAAACTAGCTATAGGCTGAGTATGTTCGATGCTTTATTCCTGCGTGGTCAATTTTATTTGATCAAAGAAGCCATAAAAGGTCAAATATCAAAGAGCAGGCAAAAGCACAAGGCCGCTGATAATAAGGTGAATCTAACAAAGGTGGCCTAGAACTCTAAAGAGACCCAATAAAAACCTGCTCAAATAATAAGAGAGAGATTTTTATTACGAACTTCCCTTTGGGAGTTCAAGTTCCACTCCAAGAAATCCTTGCAAGGTAAAGTATCCAAAATAAATGCCAAAAATAACCTTTTAAAAAAGGTCATAGGAAACATACCAGGAAGGTTCTTCTCGACTTCAAAACACTCTCCATGGCTCCAAGACATCCCAAAGAGGTCATTTATGTTTTTCCAAGCTCAGATTCAACAAGTCAGTTTTAAGGGTGGAACCGCCCTTCCTTCTATCCTTGTGGGTTCTAGGTCTCCCAAATCTCCATGTGGTAGTCCCCAACCACCAACTAAGCTCTTGAATTTGGAGGTATACTTAAATGGTAAGGTACATGATGCACAAAATCTAAGACAAGAAGTCTAATGCATGTTGTGTAACCATTTACTGCTGCAAAATGCAAGGATGTCCTACCACTGAGGTAATCTGCTCTTGTCACCTGATATCCTAAGTGACATTAGTACTTCACTCAAATACTAGTAAGAATTCTTAATGAATAAACTTCTCTGACAATTGAAATCAAGAAATACAAAAAATACTATTACATTCGCTTTAAATGGAAGAAGAGTTTTCACCAGCTCCCAGTTTTCATATAGAAAATATTGCATCAAATCTATCTGCATTCAAATATAGATAGAACCTCAACTCTGAATCAACTGAGAAAAAAAAATTAAGCTATGCTTAGAACTTCTAGTCACTTCAAAAAGCACAATATTTTAAATTTGAAAGAACAAGACAAGAACCTTTCAATATAAAGAGATAAATATACACCAGTTGAGTTAATATTTCTTCATATTGCATTAAGGTTATGATATGAACTAGTCAATTACCTTCAAATATTTTATCATGAAGTCAAGGCAGTCTATCTCAGCTAAGTGATTCATGTGGGTGATTTATAAAGCTTCCTTCACAACCTCTTATATAGTTGTTGCAGGAGATATATGCAAAACATTTGGTACATTCTCTTAAATGGCAACCGTTCCATCAAATCTGGATAAGGGATAATCAACGGTAGCAATATATTTTTCAAAGCCATCCATGGCCCTTAATGTCTTGTTTTGAGGAAACACCCAAAATGGAAAGGAGGATTGAATCCATTATTTATATGAATATGGGAGAACTAGTTTTGTTGTGATAGCTCCCTCATTAGCATAAAATAAATGTTTTATGATCATTTCAAATTAGCCAGTTATGTGAGGGTTTATGTGTCTTTTATGAGAAATTCATTAAGTAAATTAGATATTAAAAAAACAAGTACAAAAATTAAATTGCAGAGAAATAATACAAAACAAACACATTGCACAGTAGATGGTAACAGAGCTCACCCATCCTGGGCTACATCTCCATGGACCTGCTTCAATGGCTTGGCCCTCTTTGGATTAATGGTCAATTCTATGATTACATGCACCTACAGTTATCCAATGGATTTTAAACCTACTCCATTGTATTCAGAAGACTCAAAAACCTCAAAATAGACTCTTCAAGCTCTAAAAATGGTCTGCAGGTGATCTAGACATGACCTCCTCTCTTGGTGGCCCTAGGCTTCTTTAATATTCAAAGTGAAAAAAAAAAACACTGACAAAAGTGATCATCTACCTCTAGAACCTACAAAATCATGCTCAGAGCATTAAAATAATTTAGGAATGACTCTTTCTGAGCCTAATTTTGTCGAATGTTTCAAAAGCTATGGCTTCTTCAGTATTTCCTAGAAAAACTCCACTAAAACTAGAGAAACTCCATTTAACTGCGCTAATTTTTCGTAGTGCCCTTGAGACTGAGGACTCCACCATTTTCTACGCCAAGATAAGTGCATTTAAATTTCATATTAGAAGGTATAAGAAAGTGTTAAATGAACTTTAGGCATGTTAATTTATAGTGCTTAGATGCAGTTATATGGTATGTGTACATGGGGAGGGTTTGGCCCCCTCCTTTTTGCTAGTGAAGGCTTCTTTTCAGAATTTTTATAGATGGTCTGCTCCATATGAAAAGGATAATATTTTTGTATGTTGTTAAGGGCATGTGCTATGTGGGGGGAGGTCAAGGGGTCAACCCCGACCTCCTCCCCTCCATATAAAAAAATTTCCATGACATAAATGTGCCATATATAATATTTTGACTATATTATATGCGCCAGACATATAATTAGGTATTTTTCATATGGCCTTAATACAAAGTGATTGAATCATAGTATGTAAAATTTCATCCCCACCATAATATATATGAAATTTGAAATTTGACCTTGGTGGTAAAAATTTCTCTGGTTTGTTATGTGTGTTTTATGAAGCCTTTTTGCAACAGTTGGCAGATTTATTTGTGGGAGCCAATTGATTAATATCAAACGTGTGATTATTCAAGAGGTTGAGTTCATTCCCTTTGTTGGAAGCCAAGTGTTAATAATATTTGTGGAGATCGCATTACTTAACGGAGAGTCGATTATTGTGAGTGAGTATTTTATTCATTATTTAAAAGTTCAATGATTTTGGTGCTCAAGAAATTTATTTAGTTGCGTGATTCTGATATGTCGACCACCCTGCCAATCATTTCATGATTTATTTCTTTCAAACAATCATTAAATTTTAAATCTGAGCCAACATTACTTCAATTTGGATATTATCTTGTTGTGTTGGGTTTCTTTTTGGGTTGGTGTGCTGCTCCTCTAAATGACCTCGAGACCGACAAGGTCGAGGGATATTAAGGAGAGGGTGAGACCTGACATAATCCCTGCAAAAAAGAACAGAATAGTAGAAACACCCACGTTGATCCACCACCAAAAGCCTCAAAAACTCACATATTTTTCATCTAGCATCGCCCATAGAAATTTCCCTCTACTTTAGTCTTTGCCTCCGTCCGTCACCCATGATGAAAGAGACATTCTCCCCATTGCCAATAAGTTGTTGCTAATCATGCTCACTGCCTTCCAGACGTATTGAGAGGAGAGATTAATTGTCTACACTGCATAGTCCCTCCCTACCTCCTTCTCAAATATCTTCCCCCCATTGGCACTTGAAACCGTGACCACAAAGTCCACGACATGGGTGCCTGCCACGGCCATTTCCAGAAGAATTAGATCATTACATTTTGATGTTGTCATAATCAGCGAAAAAACCATTCAACTATATCAAATCATGAATGGAAAAAGTATGAGAATGGGATTTATTTATTTTGGTTCATGTGACAAGGGACGGAGGAGCAAAGGTTACTGATAGAAGGTGACATGTGGTGTGTCATCTCGAAGCATGGTTGCAAAATCAACCGTCTTCTTTCTGGGTGCTTCCTCCTAAACCCAAATTAACAATTTGGATAATGATGACCACCATTAGTCTGGGGGTGTTGAAGAAACGATAATGCTTGACTGAGGTTTTCAATTATTGGGTTTCAGCCTTTGCAAAATAGGAGCTCTTTTATATATTGACTTGAATCTTTTGTAACGAAAATTGGGCATTGTTTTCTTTTCTTTTTTTCTTCCTTCAGAAATTTTATTAGAGAAATGAAAATGTCTGTCCTTGGACGTTGCAGAATGGGCTAATTGGGCATTATATGACGATATCTAAGATGTGTGTCTAGGATTATTCATGCCATTCAATAAACAACATTTAATGGTTAGAGTGGATTTTTTCCAACTAATTTTTTTAACGTATTGGAATACAACTGCTCTATGAGTGAGTATAAATTGAGGCTCCAAGATTTATCCATTAGTTTTCAAACTCCACAACTAATTGAGACTTCACATGTTTTGGATAAGAATTGAGCAAATGGGGAGACATGTTGAGTCGAGATTGACAAATTGTTGGCAGAACTCCTGCATTAAAAATTGATTATGTAAGCCTTGCAAGTATAGCACCAGTCATACCTCTTGCTCTAACTTGCTTCAGCCTTTTTCTTTAAAAAAAAAACTTCTTCAATGCATCCATATGAGCTTTAAATTATGTTTGCAGTTTCTCCATATAAATCTAATCAAGACGCTGGAGATCTTTATCATTGTTTAAATGGGTGTACAAAAGTGAAGTAGTCTCATTTGTGAATCACATTTTTCACTGCAACATCCTTTTCGGTGCCAGGAATTGACTTCAGGGCCAATTCCAAATACTCATGTGGGGTTATCATATGTCCATCTTCTGTCAGGTTCAAATTAAAGTAGCGCAAAAGTCACATAAAGCAAGGAGAAGTGGAAGAAGTGTAGAACCTATTTGCAACATGGAAGACCTACGTAGAAGTAACCTGACTGGTGATGGCATACGTCCAAGTCTAAGGTAAAAAAATTAAGTGAATAAAGTCATAACTCCTTTTTCAATGCATGAAGTTTCAAGTTGTGAAGTATAAAGTTAAGGTGGAGTGGAGTCATTTTTTAATGCAAAATGGAGAAAACACTTTGAGCAAGCATAAATTAAAGTTAAATGGTGAAAATTACTTGCATAAATTTGAAAATAAATGTGAGTTCACTTTTTATAAAGTGATATAATAAAGGGGTTTGATTTATAATTTCTAGATTTTTACATTCACATTTGAAAAGGAAACTCACTTTTTCATAAACTGATTTTATAAAATCCAAAAAAAAAGTTTTTTTTTTTTAAGTTTAAAAGAGGGATAAGGTGGATTAAAGTTTTTTTAATGAGTGATTTTTGGAGAGATAAGGTGTGTTTCCATTTTTTATTTGGAGAGATAAGGTGATTTACTGAGGAATAGGTGCTTTGTATTTGGAGTGATATGTGGAATTTTTTAGAGAAATTCTTTTTTGTAATTTAAAGTATTGTTTTACTTTGAGAGAGATCATGTCATTGTCCGTTCAGTTTTTGAAGATGAGTTGCATCAAAGGGTTGCTAGCTTGGAGGTGAAGATTGATTATATACTCCAAATTTTCATAAAACATATATTTTTTGTGGTGATTGTCATTAGGGGAATTTTGAGGTATAAAATTGGCCTCCTAAGGAAATTATAAAATAATAGTGGAAATAATAAAATAAGATTTGATTACATCATCAAATTTTAGAGGGAAAAAAGGAAAAACTATTTTTTCAACTCATATTTTCAATTTATCTTTGTATGGGTTTACAAAAAATTTGAGTGGAAACACTCGTTGGATGGAGAATTTGATTTCCCATCTGGAAGGAATACCCGTGTTGCATACTTTCAATGGACACTGCTACATGAAAAATGAGAAATACATTAAAAACGTGATTGTAAACATGTTTTTTCATGTATTTCTAATTTTTCATGTAGCAGGGTCCATCGCAAGTATGCAACATGGGTACTCCTTGGATGAGGAATTAAATTTTGCATCCAACGAGTACTTCCGCTCGAAATTTGAGTAAAAATTTAGAGAGATAAGTTGAAAATACGAGTTGAAAAAGTAGTTTTATTATTTTATTATTTTTTAATATTTTTATTTTTTTACTCCAAAATTGGTGAATCATCCCCCATGGTTGACATCATCAACTTGAATCCTATTGGTTCTTATAAAGTTTATTTTTGTTGTACATTTTCCTTAGGAGGCCCATTTTAGACCTTCAAAATTCCCCAAATGGTCCTAGATTCACCTGAAATTGAATAAGGAGATCTTAGGTACACGAAGAGTGTGTTGATGATGGTTCATGCTTCATGTTGTTGTTTTTTATTTGTGTCTAGCTTCGACACATAAATGATCACATTTACCACACACTTAAAGTTCAATGCCAGCAAGCACAACACTTGTAATGAGCTAACTGCAAGGGAGGACAATTAAACTCAACACATGCATTTGCGCACCTACAACACATAATCAAAGATTGTCAACATAAAAATTCGACTTCAACAAATCAAATTACTCAATCCAATCAATTTAATGAACCTGCAAACTCTAGTGTGTCAAAGCAAAGTCTACATCAACATTCTTTCAAATACATTTAAGAACTTGTAATCAAATTCAAATTGAGTTGGATTGTAAGGGTGCACTCTTAGTTGAAATCACCACCTAAATTTTTTTTTTCAAGAGGACAAGTGAATTCATTGTAAGCATTTTTTGGTGCATTTTCGACAGTGTTCGACACTCTTCCTTTAAGCAGAATCAAATGAGTCCACAAGTTTTAACTCTAAATCAAACAAAAAATAAGCTCACATCTCCTGCAAGTGAGCATGAGTATTCATTCAAGTGAGCGTGAAGTAATCAAGCACGTTCAAGCAAGTGTTCAATCAAAGTGATCAACAGCAAGCGAGCGTGATTTCCAGTGGACTAGAAATAAGAGAAACAAGTTTCACCAAGCAAGAGATTAAGAAAATGTTGAAGCAAGCGAGCGTGATAAACTCAATCAAGTGAACCGGTACAAGCCAATGTGCCATTCAAGCAAAAAATCAAGTGAGCATGCCATTCAAGCAACACAGCAAGCGAGCCTACCATTCGAGGAACAAACTCAAGTGAGACAGTTCAAAGCACGACATCTATGACAAGCGAGCCTGAATTCAAGAGAGCGAGTTCAGATGGCAAAACACATCCAGTTGTTACAAGTTATTCACAATTTAATCATCTCAAGTGTTGAAGACATGGTGCAAATCAAAAAAAGCATTCTTGTTGATCTTTCATGGGATCTACAACATACAAATGAAATGATTGAGTTTATTCAATTGGGGTCGCAACTACAAAGAAATGAGTTGCAAGAGAAGAGTGATGCTTCCAAGTCTTTAAACCATCCATATGATAAGTCATTCATCCAAACAGCTTCAAGTGTCGAATTTGTTCCATTTCAACTTTCTTCCAAGCCCATCATCAAGCCATGGGAAGAAATTCAAAGTAGCAAGAGTCGACGAGGCTTAGGATATATCAACAATGACGCCAACTTACATATCCCCAATTATTCCAAGCCAATTAAGTTCGTCAGTGCAGAATTTCTTGAACAAACCACCTCAGCAAGTTCTGAGAAAGTTGCAAACAAACAGAAATGTACACAACCCGCAGTTACAGTCAAACCTAAATGTCCTCATTGTCAAAGAACCAGTCATATGGAAGATCAATGTTTTTATCTCCATCATTGTCGCCATTGTGGAAAGCCAAATCATTCATCTGAGAAATTTTTCAACCAACTATAATCAGCTAGATTAAATATATATTATGAATGGATCGATCCTTGGGAATGGTTATCCACAGTCAAAATATTGTCTTAGTTCTACAACCAAATACAATCACATATAGTGCAGCTGACAGTGGAAAGAAAATGGTACTCTCATGTAGTTGAACGGGGGAGTACACCAGTGCAACACTCCTACACCTGAAGAGGGGAGTTCGGGAATACTTTCTAGAGAATTGTCTCTCCTTTCAGCTGACAAAGAGGGGAAAATGTCAATGAAATTGACGGTGGTTGTCAGACTGAAAGTCTCGACAAAACCAAGAAAAGTAGCCAATGGGGAGCTTCCATAGCCAGTGTGTATCTTCAACAGCCATTGGGCATAAAAAAATTTTCCAGTGGGTATTCGACATCAAAGCAGCAGTGAGCAGTTTTCAACACAACAAAAGCAACAGTGTGTTGTTTTTGACATCATCAGCCAGAGGGCATTCAAAAAATTTTGTTAGTGGACAAAGGATGATGATTTCACGCAAAGGAAAAATGGATCCTTTTGCAACTTGGTAGGTGATGGAGTTGTCAAGCGAAATTCAGAGATGAATCATACATGTAACTGAATCATGGTCTCTTCAGATTGCATTTTTTCAGCATCCAGCTTTGTCGGTTTTCAGGAAATGTTTTTTGAGGATCAACATGAGAAATTTGAAGATGGTTCCTTTTTATTATTTTGGATTTATCATTGAAGGGGGGAATGTTAGCCTCTATCATAAAACAATAATAAACCCAAAAATAAAATAGATTAATTAAATATTAAAAGTTAGGAATTTATGCCTAACTCTTTAGATTGGGTTGTTCCTCTAAGTTAGGAGTTAGTTTAGGTAGATCCTATATTGGTGTGTGTATGGTTGAGAAATTATCTCAACCAAGTTGTCCAAGATAGAACAAACTAATCTTGAGACACAGTCTCCTCATTTGTTTAATTGTAATAATGAGAAAACATGTGAGGAAGCCATGAGGCTGAAACCTTTTGTGCCAATGTTTTGTCTCTGGTTTGTTATGTGTGTTTTATGTATTTTATGAGTTGATTTGATTATTCAACAAAAAAACTGAAGAATATTCTGAGAATATAATTTTTTTTGCTGACTAGGCTACCATGTCACCTTTTTGTCCTTTTTTGCAAATATTTTAGCTGTTTAGGAAAACGAACAACATGCTCTATCTTCCTCGCATAGACTCCGTTTTGAGTGAAATGAAGTGAGCCAGATTCCTGGCGATGAAACATATTCGGTCATTATATTTTGGAGAAATTCTGAGCACTTTGAAGTTTTAGCAAAAATTTTCCCCCAATTCAATTTCTGATCAATTATAGAAAAATGCATCTTTGAAAATGGTCTTACATCTCAAATATCTCTCAAAGCGCTCAAGAAAGAAATAACTTATTCAATAACATTACATTCATTACATTCTACAAGAACTCTATAGCCTAATAAATCCTTGAATACATCATCCATAATGATGGTGATGGTAGCAAAGGATGTTGCCAGAAGTGCATTACCAACTAACCTAAGTCTAGAGGTTTTTATAACCTGTGTGCACTTAAATCATACTATTTCTAGCTGCATATGACTACTTTGAATTTTTTCACATATAAATTGGAGGTCCTATTCTCTATTATTATAAAAAAAAAAATATGAAACAAATATATAAAAAAATGACCTTGATGGACCATGTGGGCCCTTACATGAAAACCACATTCCTCACCTCTTTTTATCCAAAACATAGAATGTGAGCTTCAACCATGCCACTTAATGTTATGTCCCGATAATATGCCTATATGGAGAGAAAATGGTTGTCACGCTAATGTGCTACAGAACTCAGACCTCAAATCCACATCCCTCTCACCTACTTCACTCCTAGTCCACCCGATACCTTAGCTAGCTCCCCTTGCATTGGCCATAAAAACAGACTTAAAGAAATAATTGGAAGTCACCAAACCCTGGTATAAATGATAAACACATTAAATAAGGGGGTGATTGGGAACCAAATTATAATTGAGATAAATCCTTTGTCTTAGACACATTGCTGATGGAATTTATGGTCATTCTCTACTAGGAGCTGCCATAGTTTTCCCTCTCCTAGGCCAAGCCGTCAAACACCCTCTATTATGATATCATCAAGCAAATAAATATGGATAAAGATCCACTATATATAAAATTCGCACAATGAGGATCTCTATCAACTTCCATAGAGAGAAGAAATGCAATACCAACAACTAAAAATGGAAGTAGAGCCTACCCTAAGCTAATAATGGCAGAATTTTATTTTTCTACATTGTAAGGAATTCTACTTTTCTTTATTATAATAAATTCATTGTATCTTCTCACTACAGTAAGCATACCTATGGTGTTGGATCCTTCTCCCATTTCTTTTAACACATTTATGCATTTCACCGCCTCCTCTAACTTGCATCTTGTAGATGTTGCTTCCTCCAAGGTAGTTTTAGGCCCTAGTTTCATTTATTTTTAGAAACAAACACATTTTAGGTCCTAGCTTCATTTATTTTAAGACACTAACACATTTCAGAAATACAAGTATCCAAATGAACTGTAATTTTTGTGCCCTCCCAAAGCTACTTTTGTGTGACATGTATTCTTCTAACTATAATTTGTGTGCCTTGTCAAAGTTTCTTTCTTCTGTAAATTTTGTGTGCCTTGTATGCTTCTAAATTTCATCTCATAAATACTTTTTCTAATGACTCTGGGAAATAAAATGACACATACCGCTGGCTTCCACTGCCATGCTATCATGCTCTGTTATTCCATGCTATTAACTCTGTTCGGGTTCTTTAAGTTTTCCATGGCTCCATTCCCCCATCGCAGTCTCATTGTTGGTGTCAATATTATCTTTTGTCTCCAATTATTTTTCTATTCCCTTTGAATATAGCTCCTCTAGACCATGAAAACCCTTGGAAGGATGAAGGTGATCTGAATGGGAATATTAGTTTTGCTATGCTAAGATCCAATTCAGAATATAAAGAAAGTGCTTGAGAATTGAGAGGTGAATTGCAAGTTTAATATGAGTTTTTATGAGTTTTTATGTGAATTTCATCAACAAAGTAAAATAAATAAAACACCAAACAACAACAACTAACAGACATGAACATCACCATAAAAATTAACACAATAGAACATGATGAAGGAGTTCACCCTGCCTGGACTACGTCTCCTTGGTCCAGCTTCCAATGGCTTGAATCTCTTCTATTATGCTCAAAAGTGTGATTACATGTGTTTACAATGCTCAAACAACTCCAAAACCTATTCCATTAGCTCCAAAATTCCCAAAAATGTCTGTCTAGCCTCATTCTACATCGAGTTTCTCTAAAAACTAAAGAAATTAGGAATTCCCCTAGTTTTGGCACTAACCGCTCCATAACTTCCCCAAAATCCGGACCGGTCCTACAAATTCGCCCCATTTTCAGCTAACAGAGCGAAAATTTCCTAGGATTCTAGGCAAAATTTTTGAACCTTTTAAATTCATAATGGTGCCTAAAATCCAATTTTCAAACCATAAACATTATGGTTAATTAAAAAAAATTAATATGCATTTTTTCTTCAGGGGGTTATATTAACCATTGTTGGTTAAATCCATGATGTCACATGGCAGTTAGATGGTTTATGTGGGCGGTTAGACTCCGCTGCCATGGTCTCCAACGTTATGGTCATGTGAATATTTTTGGGGGGGTGCCAGGGCTAAGTCGTGGCTCCTTACACCATACTCTGCATTAATAAACCTTGAATAATGTTTTTGACCATAAAATATTAAGAAATGAAGTTGGCGTAGTGGCGTTTAGCATAGTTTGTTGGACAGAGGTTGGGTGTTCGACCCTCGCCTGGCCCACTCCACCCTTAACAAAATTTTGGTGGCCTCCCGTGCTACCACATGACGGCCTTCGGTTGGGCCACGTGGCAGTATGTGGTTGGCCATCATTTCAACCAACCAAATCACACCATCTAACAACCAATGAGACTTCGACAAGTGGGAAAGCCTGACAGGCTAAAAAACATTAGCTTTTGACCAACCAAAAGTGGCCACATCGCAGCTTTCCACTGGGCCAAATGTTTTCCCTATCAGTTGCCATTTTTGAAAAAAATACTTGTTTTGAAAAATGGACAGAAGTTATGGAAGCATACCGTGTCAGTTTTCCACAAAACGAGTTGTTTCGGGTTTTGAACGACAAGATATACACAATAATTTAGGTTATACACCAATCTAACAAATTTTATTTTTGAGCATAATTTTGAGCACCTCATCACTCCTCTCCACTGGAAGCTTTTGGACCCAAAAATATCACTTTCAGTTGTTCATTATATGAGGGTACAGTTCCCTCACCTTTCCAATATCGATCTATTTGGCCTTATGATCTAAAATGGGTGGTTGACTTGTTATGTTATGTAAGCACTTCCCACTCAATTAAACAAATTAAGATCTTGCTTATACTTGATTGTGCGGAATTGAATTCTTGATTCAGGTGTATGTGTTTTAAATTGTTTTAATGCTTTAAGTGTATAGAATTAAACATATGTTTTTGCTGATATTAAGCATGTAAAACAACCATAAAGTGCAACAAATAAGCATCAACACATAACAACAAATTTAATAAAGGAGCTCACCCAAATGTCGTGGGCTACGTCTCCTTGAGCCATTGTCAACTGACTTGGCTCTTTGGGATTATGATGGAAAATTTCTCTTACAAGATACTAAGTCAACTCCCATGGGTTTTTATGTTGTACCAATTGGTTTATAATACCATCATACCCCTATAATGGTTGTTATCTCTCTGGAGATGGACCTAGGCTCCCTTAGACTTAACCTCTTCTGTCTGTGTCCTTAAGCTTCCCTGAGCTTCTCTATGGAACTAAATCCTTAATAAATCCTTTTCTATCCCTAAAACCTTTTCTACTATCTCCAACATATATCAAACATCAAAAATATGCTGATCATTTTCTCCAAATGAGCTCTGGCTCCCCAATCTAGGCCTCCAACCCGTGCTGGCCTTGGGCTGCCTGAAACCTCATTATGGCTTCTTTGGCTCTAGAAATATCCAAATGGATTTTAAAATCTCTCCAATGGATTTATAATGTCCAAAATAGTCATAATAGACTATTCACTTGCTGAAATAGGCCTATGTTTGCCCTGACCAGCCCTCATTCTCTTGCTAGCCCCCAGTGGCCCTAGTGGCCCTTGGAACTTATCTAAAGCATATTGACCTTCAGAATTCCTCTGATCACTCTAAGAACCTAACCAATGGCTCCAGAATTTTTGAAACATCTAAAAATGAATATTGGTTTCCTAAGTAAGGTCTCTAGATGCCATGGCTAGGCCTCATTCAGTTGCTGACCCCTGCTGGCCCTAGTGGCCCCTAGAACTTCTTTCAAGAAAAATAAAGCTCATAATCCCTGTGATGGCTCTACAATCCTCACAAACATCTCTAAAATTTCCAAGAAAGTCTAAATTGATTATTCACACTCCCATAATGGTTGAGTAATGCTCAAGATAGGGCATAATCAATTTTTCCCAGTAACCCCCTAGAAAATCACCACTAATTGTGGAGAACTCCACCTAACTGGAGTTAAATTTGGCCAAATCCACATAAAAATAGGGGGGCACTATAATTATTCCAACGCTAAATGTAAAATTAAATGCTAAGGGTAGGCGGTGGCCACATGAAAACCCCCAGAACCTGTAGTTACAATCAATGTTGGAGTGAAAATCTACTTATACTGTGGTAAATAGCATTGCAACTCGAATTTGAAGTGGAGTTAAATATTGTGGAGACTAAACTGTCGGAGAAAGCGCCACCTGAAACAATGCCATGTGACAAGGTTGTAAACATAAATGTCAGAGTTATGAAAATGTCGGTGAACTAACCGCGTGGAATGAAGTCATGCGACTAGGCATAACATTTGCAGATAGTGCTGAAAGATTAAAACCAGAGGTTGCAATTTAATGTCAGGGTTTTATTTTCCATGTCATGTGAACTCTCTTCCACGGGACCACCGGCGGGTTGGGACCACCAGCGTTTCCAACCCCCGTATGAAAATGTTTTAAACATTAAATATAACTGTTGGACTAAAATAGTTAAGTCACAATGTAGCCCGGTAGGTGGAGACCTTTACGTGCAGGCTATAGGTCGTAGGGTCGAGCATTATGGACCTCATAAAATTTTACACTACACCTTGGGGACACGTGGTAGCCTTAGGGTTGGCCACATGTCACCCTGTAATTGGTCCACCAAAATCAACGTATAATCCACCAGCAACGAATATTACAAGTAATATTCCAGGAATATTCCATGGAATAATTTTTTTTCTGACTATTCAACTGCCCAGTCAACCCTCGTCAACTGTCGAAATCTGCAGTTTATTGGACTTTTAAAAATGCGATAACTTATTCATACGGTGTCAGTTTTTCAAACCGTTCATGGTGCCAGAATCAAGAAGATGAGATCTATCTGGTCGCTTAGGTTTGACACACTTTTTAACAGTTTTAAATTTGAGCTATCACTTAGGTCCTGATCCAAAGCTGATCAACTTAGAAGGATTTGTGCCTTTGAGCCCAACATGAAGGTAGCCCAAACTCCCTCTTTTTGATGTCCTTTTTCTTCTATCAAGAATGGTGTCTTGCTAAAGCTCATCAAGGTATTCAGGAGAAAATTCTTCAATAGAAAGAATTTTAACCTATTCTTCTCAATCTTCAATCAATGGAGTCTCATACAACCTCAAGTTCTCAACATTAAAAACAAAGTAAATTTTCATGTATGAAAGAAAATATAACTAATCCTAAAAAATTCAAAGTGGTGTCGAGCTAGTTTGGTGGCCAACCGAGCCAGCTCGTACCCTCTATCAATGAGCTAGTTCACACAAATATTATAATCATAAAACACATAAAATAATCAAACATAACATAGCTTTAAGTGCTTTGATTAATCTTTGAAATATTAATCTTTACATGGTGTAGGCAAAGATCAGACTCCAAAAAACAGAGGGAGTGATCCACATATTAACTATGCTCACATAATGCTACATTGGGACTGTCTCCTCCCCTTATTTGTGTCTTAGCTCTAGGTGATCTCTAAGTTTATATAGATATATACATTACAAATCAGGCTATTAACAGGCCAATACAAATATAGAAGGACAAATTACAAATCATAACAGTTTTCCATGGATAAAAATTGGATTTGGTTCTAGTGCAACTGAATGTCGAATAAAGGAGCTAAATCTGGCACATGAGGGATTGTTTTGGTAAATGGCTCCTCTTTTCTCGATCTGAGACTTATGGTGAACTAAGTGTTATCTTGACCAACAATTACTTCCAAAAATATCTTGGATATTCTATTAAAATTGTCAGCTAAGTAATATGTTATGAAACCAGCTCCAAAAATAGAAGAAAAGAGAGATCAACGCCTTAGAAATAAGCCACTTCGAGGGGGACAAATCCTTTACATTACATAAATGAACAATTCCTTGATGATACAAATGAAAAAACCTCCTTCTACATATAGGATTCCATGGGGTCATAATATAATCCTAGCCGAACTAACAATAATAATGTAAGGGCACAATAATAAAAATATTTGGGTTACAAGGGTACAACAATAACAATAAGGGGGTTACATTAACAACAATAACGAACTATACTAGTAATATAGGGACCTAACATGCCCCTCTCCTTCAAAAAATTGTTTTCCTCAACTCTTGAGTAGCTCTGGATGCTTCTGTATAAAATTCTCATCCTCCTATGTAGAATCTTTAGTGGGTAAGTTCTTCCATTTGATGAGATACACTGAAATTGATCGATTTTGTAGCTGTCGAGTTCTTGTTTCCGTGACTGCTTCAGGTTCCAATATGATTTTTCCTTCCTCATCAAGTTTTGGAAATATTGTTTGAACTGGAAGTTTTTCCCCTATAACCTTCTTTAATCATGAAACATGGAAAACTGGATGCACTCGTGAAGAAGTAGGAAGCTCGAATTTCTATGCCATAGTACGAATATTTTGAAACACCTTGAAAGGACCATAGTACTTTGGTGATAATTTATTATCCTTCTTATCTTGCTTGAGGGACATTTTTTTGTATGGTTTTAGCCGTAAAAATACCCAATCCCATACATAAAAACTTCTCTCGCTGCAATGTTGATTTGCCTATTGTTTCATTTGATTTTGTGCCAAATTTGGGTTATCCTTTAAGAGTTGGAGAACTTCTTGTTGATGCTCGATGTGATCTTCCACTGCTTGAACCTTAGAATGTTCTCTTAAATAATATGTGACGGACGGTGGATGATATCCATAAAGTGCCATAAATGGGGTCATTTTTGCTATAGTATGGAAGGAAGTGTTATACCACCATTCAGTGAGAGGTAACCACTTGACCATTGTGTTTTCTTATCAGATACAAAACAATGAAGATATCCTTCCAAACATCTATTCACTATCTCAGTTTGACCATCAAATTAAGGATGATAAGATGATTTATGAGCTAGTTGAGTACCCAAACAAGAAAATAATTATGTCCAGAAATTTTAAGTAAAAATGGGATCTCTGTCACTTACAATAATCTTTGGGTTTCCATGGAGCTTTTGAATTGTTTCCATAAATGCAGTAGCAATTGTAATTTCTTTAAATGGATTAGATAATGCAAAAAATTGTGCATACTTGGTAAGTCTATCAACTACCACCATGATGACACTTTTTCCCTCAGACTTAGGTAAAACTGTGATAAAATCCATTGAAATATCCTCCAATGTTGAATTGGAATGGATAAAGGTTATAGAAGACCCAGGGTCTTAATTGTCTCAACATTATTTTTCTGGCAAACCAAACATTCCACCACAAACATTTTAATATCATATTTAAGGCCATCCCAAAAAAATCCTTTCTTCACCCTGTGGTAAGTTTTTAAAAATCTTGAGTGTCCTCCTAAAGGGGAAGTGTGAAATTCCAAAAGAATCATTTGTTTTAGTTGGGAATTCTTGCAAATATACAAGTGATATTTGTATCATAAGGAATAATTTTTCCAACTAAATGTATCAGATGTACTAGGATCTTGCTGCAACTTTTGAATAATAAAGCAATGATTACACCTCTTAATCCTTTCTTGAGAGTGCATCTACAACAACATTTAGCATCCCTTTTTTGTAGATGATATCAAAGTCATAACCCAACATCTTTGTGACCCATTTTTTCTACTCATCTGAATATAGTCTTTGTTCCAAAAAGTGTTTAAGACTATCATGACCATTTTTTACCTTGAAGTGTCTTCCCATTAGGTAAGGTCTCCATTTCTTTAGTGCATGTAGTATTTCCAACATTTCCTTCTCATAAATAGCTTTCTGTAAATACTTCCCTTTGATTGGACAAATTTCAAAAGAAATCAATATTCCTTTTTGCATTAAAACAACACCAATTCATTTCCTAAGGCATCACATTCCACAATAAAGATCTTTGTGAAGTGTGGTGTAGTTAACACTGGTGCTAGGCACGTTTCCTCTTTAAGATGTTAAAAGGCCTTAGTTGCTTCAGGAGTCCATGAAAATTCATCTTTATTCAATAATGTTGTTAGAGGTGCTGCTATTCTCCCATAACTCTTAACAAACTTGCGATAATACCTTGTTAACCCGAGAAATCCTCGCAATTTCTTTATGGTTGTGGGGACTTTCCATTCCTTAATTTCTTTAATTTTGTTAGGGTCTACCTTAACACCCTTGCGAGATACAATATGACCCAGATATTCCACCTCTTGTACTACAAAGAAACATTTGGATGTTTTTTCATAATTGTTTCTCCTCCAAAATTTTGAGCACCTTGTCAACATGTTGAACATGATCCTTCCAAGGCCTGTTGTAGATTAGTATGTCATCAAAAAATACTAGCACAAATTTTCTAAAGAAGGGCTTGAAACTGGAATTCATCAACCATTGAAATGTAGAAGGTGCATTGGTAAGGCCAAAAGGCATGACCAGAAATTCAAAATGACCCTCATGAGTTTGAAATGTTGTTTTCATAATATATTCAGTCTTCATTCTAATTTAAGGATATCTTGAATGAAGATACAACTTGGTAAAACAAATTTATCTATGTAATTCATCCAATAATTCATCAATCACACGAATGGGGAATTTATCTTTAATAGTGAGCTTATTGATCTCCCTATAATCCAGACACATGCACCATGATCCATCCTTCTTGTGCACCAATACCACTGGAGCAGAGAAAGAACTATCACTAGGTTGAATTATAACAGCCTCTAACAATTATGCAATCATATGTTCAATTTTGCTCTTTTTGACATAAGGACATTTGTAAGGCCTAATTTTTGGAGGAACAATTCTTGTAATCAAATGAATAGCATGATCATGATCACGAATAGGTGGGAGTCCTTAGGAGTTTCAAATAACTTGGAATGATTGTCCAAGACTTTTTGGAGAACTGGAGAAATAGATGATTTTGATGTTGGAACTTCTAGTAAGCATAATTGTGAAATTAAGCCTCATTGCTATTTCTTCAAAAGATTTGTCATGACATTAGAGCTTATTATCTTTCTTGGCTTCCCTGCAATACCCCATAATTCGATTTCCTTTCCTTCTGAAAAAAATTTCAAGAAAAGTTGTTGAAAAATAAAATCTGCCATCCCCAACGATTTTAACCATTGTACTCCTAGTACAACATCAACACCTCCCATTGGAATGGAAAGCATTGGACTATTCAATACATATTCCCCCATGGTTAGCTTCACATTATGTCATTTTCCAGAGAAATTTATAGTTCCTCCATTTGAAACCATCATTTGACATTATGGTGTTGGGTATAGGAAATATTTCAATTCCTTGGCTACCTTACAATGCATAAATTTATGGCGTTACCCAAATCAATCAACACTATTACTTTATTCTTCTTAATATGTCCTTCTATCTTGAGATTTTGAGGAGTGGTAATTTCTGCCAATGCATTATGATATGATCATACTCATTTCTTCTTATTCTAGGGTTGGTTACTGGCGTATATCCTCTTCTTTTGAAGTTTCTTGTTCATTTTCTTCCTCCTCTTCGCAATCTATGTAAAATAATTTCTTCTCAGCACACTTATGACCTTTAGTGTATTTTCTATCACAAATGTAACAAAGCCCTTTTGCTATTTCCAATTGTTGTGGTGTCAAACTTGTAGCTTGTGGAAGTCTAGGTGTAGCAACACTTCCATCTTTATAGATGTGAGTGGTAGGCTTTGTTGTCGCCGTAATTTTACATTCAATTTTTCTTTCCAATCTGAATGCCTTCTCCAATGAATCAGGTTCCCAAACACAAACTTCATGTTGGATATTATCCTTTAAAGTCCCTATGAAGACACCTATCCTGTGTTCCTCTGGAATATCAGTTACCCTTATATTCAATTTTTGGAAGTCCTTAATGTGCTCCACCACTGAACCCTTTTATTTGAGATTTATCAATTGGCTAAAGAAGGTGTTTCTCTTTGTATCCTCATAATGTGCTATCATTTCCTCCGTAAAAATTGACGAAGTGACAATTTTTTTACGGGAGCAAAGCCATCAATACCATACAAATGTATTATGTTCTAAATGTAAAGCTGCAATATGTACCTTTTGTGTGTCTTTCACATTATTGAGATCAAAATATTGCTCCATCTCTAGTATCCATGTTACGAGATCCTTTCCATCAAACTTCCTCATATCAATCTTTTGAATATGGTGGTTCTTCAATCCAACATTAGAGTTTATGAAATCATGATTAACATTTATTTTGTTCTCACCATGAGTTTCCTCTACTATCGTTCTACCATTATGAATCATTTCTTGTATTAATCTTGTCATCAAACCTTCCATGTCGGCTTTTATATCATTCTTCATGTCTTCCATGTTTTCTTTCATTTTTTCATTGATCTTAGCTTCCATGTCATCCATCTTAGCTTCCATGATGTCAATCTTAGCTTCCATGCCATCCATCTTATCTTCCATGCCATTATTCAAACAATCCATGCCTTTCTTCAAACCATACATCTTAGCTTCCATGCCTTTCTTCAAAACTTCCTTTTCATTTTTTGTTGCTCTTTGTGAGAGCGGACTTTGGTGCACTTGCTCTTGTAATTTTGATATGTCATGTTGTGCTTCTTCTTCTTCATGAGTCATAGTAGAGCCTTCTGAAGGCTTAATGGGTGTTGAATTATTTTTAGGTGGCATTTTAGAACCCAATAATTATATCTATGGTTCAATATTCCCTTGGAATCGCTTCAAAATAATTTTTCACACAAGACTTATGCAATTCGAAAAAAAATACACACCTTTTTCTTGCTTTTGAGGAGCTCGATATTGAAACTGAATTGTCTCTATGATTTCGGATCTTAAATATCTTAAATTTAGTGTTGTATTAGTCCTCTGAATCTTCTTTTGAATGCCATAGGTATGACCTGATTTGGATTCTTCAAGGAAATATTATGCCTAATCTCCCACAATAACCTAATTATGGACTGGTTCAGTAGAGAAAACTTTTACGACATGCCACGTGTCATTTTTTCCTCCTTCGGCTCTGAAATTTATATACATGAATCTACCATCTGTGTAATTGTGGCCATGCTTTATAGAATTCCAATCCAACTCTCAGAGAGAGAGTTAAGATGATTTTCCCATGGTCACCTATTTGAGATGAAATTCGAGATCCTGAAAAAACCCTAACTTCCACAGATCATATCTCCAAAAATATTGCGAACCAAGATCTGAAATTTTGACAGGAAGTTCCTCGGGAATCTAGCTTCGCTTTGTAAAAATTTTAGCCTCTGCACCTTTGTATACAAAAATTTATAGTGCAAATTCCACGATGGCCTGTTTTAGGTGTAATTCGGGAGCCTGAAAAAACCTTAACTTCCACAGATCATATCTCTGAAAATATTATGGACCAAGATCTAAAACTTCTACATGATGTTCCTCAGGATGTCATCTTTTCTCTGTAAGAATTTCAGCTTCTGAACCTTCATAGAAAAAGTTTTATAGCAAAAATTCCACGACGACCTATTTGGAGCAACAAAACCCTAAAATCCAAAGTTCTGATACCAAATGTTATGAAACCACCTATAAAAGTAGAAGAAAAGTGAGATAAACACCTTAGAAATAAGAAATGAAAAATTATTAGATGATACAAATGACAAAACCTCCTTCTATATATAGGATTCCATGGGGTCACAATATAATCCTAGCTGACCTAACAATAATAATGTAAGAGCACAATAATAACAATATTTGGGTTACAGGGGTATAACAATCACAATAAGGGGGTTACACAGACAACAATAAGGGACTATACTATTATATAGGGACCTAACATAATATCCTCTGGATTTGAATAATTAAATTAGTCTACGCATTTCTTGACTCCAGTGTAGGAACTCGAGTGCAGTGCAGGAACTTGATGCATGGTGCAAGAACTCTTCAAAGTGTGGGAAATCCATATTAAACTGGTGTAAGAATCCCAATTGGTACAAGGATCTGTTGCATAGTATAGGGAGGTGAATGCAAGATCAAGCCCTGTTGGCATATGTATAAAAATATAATCAACTTAGTATAAACCTGCAAACACACAAACTAGTATTAATCATGCTTTTAATGTTTAAATCTCACTAAAACAAAGGAATCATGGAAAATAGTAAATACTTAATCTATTGTCTCTGAGAATTCTCAAAATCACGACAATAACCATTTAAACTAAATAAAATCATGAGGGATTTCTAGTAAAAGGTGATATAAAGTGAGACAAAATAGAGGCCTAACAATGTAGTTGAAAGGATGGTGTGTTTCTCTTCATATCATAAGTGGATATTTTATCCTTTTTAGAGAGGACACCCCACTCTTTTCCTATGAGCTTGAAATCGCCATCATCATCTACAGACTTTTTTTTATCTGGATGGAGCATCAAGGTCTACTTCTTGATAAGCACCTCGTTGACAACCCAGTGAGCCTAAAAAATCCCATACCAATGAGTATGCCTGTTAATTTTCTTCTCGGATTCCATTTAGATGTTGATAAAAACCATCATCTGGGAAATTCCATCCAACATAGGATAGAGTTATTGGGCCTTCACTATGAATTTCTTATCACTACTCAAGTCTTGTTCCATAAATTTATTCTCTGATGTCTCTTTGGCCCTACATGATTCATATTTGTTGGAATCCATACTTCCCAAACACTAAACTACGTTGTTCCAACCTAGATCTCATCTAACCAAAAAATTCACACAAATGCCACACTTTGTTGCCCTATGGAGTTGTTTTTCATCCATCCTCAAATGCTGCTAGCTTTATTCTAGCTCCTTTAAACCCTTCCAAGACCATTATGTCCAAAACCCTCAAATTTACACCGAATACAGCTTAAGAGAAACACCCCAAAGGCAAAAAAAATGAAAGGGGAATGTAGTACCTAAAATGGAGAGCTGAGGGAAGGGAGTATTTAAAATTTGGCATGCCCCAATTCACCTTATTAATCTACCAAAACCCTCTCACTCTACTTCAAATCGTGAATCTACATCAATCATATATTCAAAATCAAGTTTTCTATTTTGATTCTTAAATAGAAAAAATAAACTTGTGTATTGTATTTCAAACAAAAGTTAAAAAAAAAATTGTGTACCTTTTGTTTAGCGTGCTTCCACTGTTCATATATTTCATTGTTTTTTATGGATATACTATTAGATTTTCATGTCAACATAATATTTTGGCACAATTATAAACTAATAAAACATTTTTTTCCCCTTGACTGGTTTCATGAGAAACTTAACCCAAATAGAAACCTCTGCATCCTATTCATCTCGTTGTAGAGATTCTTTAAAATGACTGATATACTTGATTTATGTATGGAAAGAAGTATGTTATGATACCAAGTACCCAAAAAAATGTTATAAATCTAATTATCTTAAGTAGCTTGTAAATAAAAAGGTTCAACATTACCCATATGGACATGGACTGAAATGGTTTACTAAAAGCATGGCAAGCACGATAAAAAAAAAATTAGTTTAATGTTAGCTTGGAAATATGTTTCTAATCAGGATGGAAGATATATATAGCATGTGGGTCTGAAGACAAGAAACAAATGTAAAGAAAATTATCAAATGTTTCGAGAATGCCCTAGATGAATAGAATGAATCTCATTCAACTGCAAGTTATTCTAGTACATTGAGAGGGAAAGATGATATGTTTGGACATTAAGGGATTAGAATTTTCCAATGATTCTCCCAAGCTGTCTTCCATGCCATTTTCCAAATAAGCTCTAGTATCTGCTTCACGTTGCCGCAATTCTGAACGACATCTTGCAAGCACTCTTTAGCTATCGATATCTCTACAAATTTTATCATTAGTGAAAGTAATCGAAAGAATAGCAAAAAGCTTAAAAGACTTTAATTTTAAAGACAAATATAAAACTTAACACAACTAAATGTATGAATTGTTTTAAGCATACCGTGCTTTATCTCTATGTTTTAAAGGCAAGTAGAAACTTTAGCAATAATCAAAATTAGCTGAAGGAATAGTTAGAATCTTGCCATGCTTTTAATAAATATGCAAAGTATAGCAATCATTAAATTAAAGATACTGAATAGTCGGAAGCTTAACATCTTTAGATGTAATTTCCCTCTAAAAGATAAATATAGATTTCAGCCGGACAAGTAGGAACCTTCCCAGGCTTTATATGCAATTTATTTTTAAAATCCTTATACAAAATTTAGCATGAAAATTGAAAATTAGAATTTTTTACAGGATTTGAATGGAATTTCATTTTAAATTACGAATGCAAAATTTATCAAACATGAAATTTAATGGAAAAGTCGTTATAATCTTACCAGGCTTGACGACATGGTAGTTAGTGAGAATGATTCCCCCATGGTTATCAACAACGAAACTAGTGGCATAGTTTGCACCAATCGACTCCATATCAAATGTGTGAGTGGCAGTGGTTCGAAGCACCACCAATAATATAACAAACATTGTATGCCTCAATTTCGGAGCAAGAAAAATAGTGATCTAAAGTTATTTTCAATGTGATGATATCCATGTCTACTCTATCCTTGTTATCTCAAATTTTGAAACAAGTTAATCATCATATCTATGCCAACAATTATTCTCTTCTTCCCACCATTTCCAAATGGTAGTTAAGCCTTGTCCCATAACATATTTTTGATGATTGCAATATTTGAAGCCTCAAAAATAGATTGGACTAATATATGTCAATTCAGGGTTAAATATGAAGTTTCCTGCATGTAAAAATTTGGAAAAGAATAACAATAGGGTCGATATCTACAATACAACATGCTTAAAGTTAAATTATGGACACACAGGCTTGGACATTCAAACCAGGCATTGATTATGACCATGTCTCTATGTTCCCATTGAATGATTGTGTAATTTTTGCTGAAGACTAAATTCCACTATTCCAGGAATAGTTCCTTTCTCTAGGAACTGTTGTGAATGTCATAATAAAGACTATGACCACACAGATATAATGCCTCCACTGCTTGTATCATATTTCTCTCTCAAGATACTGGAAAAATATGGAGTTGAATGAGATTAATTATATTCATTTAGCACTTGCATTTGGGGATAATGAGTAACTATATTTGGAAGATTTTAAACTAAACCACTTATCATGGACCAATTGGACCATCCTAAAAATTGATGAGATGAGGTGGCATAAGCTACTTCTAAATATCTATTAGAAGGTACTTCTACTTGTTTATATTAAGTAGAAGTTGTAGCCTCGCTCAAATTATAAGTTACATCTCCCCTTTGCACCATATTACTTATGCTTGACATAAATTGGCCATCTTGACAACTTGTTATAAAATATTTTTGTTTCTAATTGGCTCTCTGTCAACAACCATATGTTTAAATATTGAGGCATTGGAATATTCCCATGATTCTCCCAAACCTTATTCTGTGCCATGTTCCAAAGAATCTATAATAGCTGCTTCACGTTGTCACATTTCTAAAAGGGAATATTTCAAGCACTCTTGAGTATTTAGTTGTTGATATCTCTACAATGGTTAGGGAATAGTTGGAACCCAACTCAACTTTAGCAGATTGAAAAAATACTTATGGTGCATCCAATGGATAATGTGTCAACTCTGTGAGAAATCTAGCCAACTCTAGAAGACATCAATAGACATATTCTCCCACTAGAAAAAAATTGTATCCCTCAAACTACACATAATCCAAAATACCCAAAATATGAAGAGTCAATATATTTAGATTAAATCCTAGTATATTTTCATCCATGAATAAGTTTAATGAAAGAATTATATATATGTTTTGTACACAAATTAATATTGTACGGTAACATACCTAAGGATTATATATTCGATCCATCTCATGCACATCTATAAAGAAACTATAAATATACTTCCATCCAAGATAATCACACTCCATATCATCATCCAAGAGCGTGTTCCAAATATACTTCATACCCAATATCGAGGGAACCTGGAGAACCTTAACAAAGAAACTAGAGATCACCTCCCAAATTTGATCATGCAACCATCCTGTAGCCCAAATTTCCTACATCCCATCATCGACTAGAAGATAGCCAATCCTACTTGCCTCCAATATTTAAAGTAATCCCTGCCAACACTCCATGGGAAATAAAAGATGTGAAATAATTGGCCTCTCATAGCTACAAGGAAAATTGAAACTCAGATATCTTGAATATTCTTGGATACCATTTGACATTAGAAAAATATTCACACTTTGGTCTCCTAAAGTAATTCCCTCATTAGCCAACAAAACTTGTCTGATGCAAAAAAGGTGGAAGAAATTTCTAACACTCAACTCCCCAAAATGTAGATGCCGTGACAATAAATAAGTTATTTATTTGTATGATTTCTTACAATTTATTGCATGTTCAAGTAAAGGTCAATTGATAAATGGAGTTAGAGCCTTGTCAACACTGCTCGAACCAAATGACCATACCCTTGCCAAAAGATCATAGTTTTCCTTTTCAGATTCACCCTCTAGGTTTATATCATCTAATGGGAAGATATAAACTTCACCTAAATATACATTACCATGCACTTAATAAGAATATCAATAAGAAGCTAACATGGGTAGAGCTATAAATGTAACAAAGTAGGAAAATATGTAACACAATATTTAGTGTTTCGAGCCCTTGGATGGTTTTCAGTTTATAGCACTAGTGAAATGTTTTCACCTTGGTATTAGTAAAATATGATTTGTTACTAATCAACCATCGTTGTATACTATTATGTTATGCATCACTAATTCTTCATTATATATAACTTAAATTTATTTGAAAAAAGGTGGTCTACAAGGGAAAATACTACCAAGCACCATGCATTAAGCTAATGATTGGTTCGCTAGCCTTCCATCTTGTCCATTAGATGGAAATAATATAGTATTAAATGGACAATATGAAAATGAACTAAGTTGACCATTGGCTTACTGCATGGTGATTAGTATTTTTCATCTGCAAGTAGTCAAATACTAACAATATTACTTGCTACACATCATTGTGCCAATTGTTCTTAGACCATGAATGCCAGTTTGTAGGGTCAATGTTTGGTCTAAAAATTGTCACACAAATTTTCGCTTGCAATGTATACTATGGAGTTAATTAGGATAAGGCTGGTGTGATTTGACCAACCATGAAAAACAATTACTTTTGGCATACAAATCAGTAAACGATCATTATCATTGTGGTATCCCCAACCTAAATGGCATTTTTTAGAAAAGGATGAAACTTAGGGCATGTCCCAAGCAAATTTGGCAGAATCGTCACCCATTAGACCTAGCACCAAAGCCAAAAAATTCCATGCTATGAAATTTAGTCCCCGAACTTTGAAGTAACATCATTAAATACAAAATGGGGGGAATCATTTGAGCAAATGATGTGAAAGAAACTACAAAAAAACAAAGGTGTAATCTTTTAGCACTCCACGAGTTCTCCAAGGGCTAATAAGGAGACCAACAAAGGTAACCACATACCACTTTGACCTAGTAGCTAGCCCTACTAGGTTGAGAGGGCTCTCTCAATGAGATTCACAACCAATTTGACTGGATCATGAAATATTTTAGGCTAGATATGCAGATTAAGTTTTGATTTTATTTAATTGTTTGCTGGATGGAAATGGACCTTTGGAGATAGGATTGAAACTATAGTAGGATTATAAGAGTAAAAATTGTAGTGGGGATAAAGGGGCAAGGTAGGTAAGCTTAAATGACCTTTTAGGATTTATCGTTGTAGTGTAGGATGAAAAGAGAGATTAGGAATAAGCATAAGAGTATGAATTCATTCCTCAAGAATAAAATAAACATAACATAAAATTATTATCAAAACAAGGTGTGTATTCCTCATGAATCCTGCTTAAAAAATTGGAAAGACAATGAGCGAAAGAAATAGATATCAAATGGAAAAAGGAATTATTCAATGGAGTGACTTATGAAAGAAAAACATAGCCATACAAGCTCACCACATGAATCCCTAAATTTAAGCTACAACTTTTCTCTCTATTCACTGTGTTAATTTTTCAAAATGAAATACACTAGCTCAATGTATAAGACTCCAACATATATTACTTCAAATGTTGAAGTATTTATACAAATGATAAACTAAAATATCTTGAAAAAATATCAAGATTTATTACAAATATCTCTAACTGTGTTACATAAATAGAATTAAAATATAGGTTATTCAAAACTAATGAATCTACTTGGCACTATCTTTGTGAATTTATGGTGATAAAGAAGAGCAATTCAAATTTGATAACAACTCTTATTTGATGAGGTGGCCTCCAAGTTACTAACTATCTTTGAGCTTTTTCCTCCCGCATTTCTGAAACATAGGGTCCAGGTATCCCTTTGGATATCTCAATATGAGATATATATGTAAAAATTTAAGGAGATTATTATAGATGAAGATGTTTTTGAGATAAAAATCTCTCAGTTTTCCAACATTCTACTCCAGCTGTTCACAATAGTTTATGAAAAAAGATGTCTAAATAGGACATTTTTGGAAAATGTGCCTTCAAATATTATTTCAAATTTCCCAAACCATAATCTCTGTGTAAAAATAGAGATATTTTTTTGTACATACATATGTTAGAAACAAAAACCTCTTTCAGGTTTTGAAAATTCATTTCCACCTACACGAAAACTGTATTTTCAAATACTGACCAAAAACAGGAAAAAATGGGAAAATATGCCTAAAAATATTTCTATGAATCTCTCAAACCATCGTAGAAGTTATAAAAATGAGGGAGGTTTTTGTATATTAGGATGTTATTAGCAAAAACCTCTTTCATTTTTCTAAAATTTGTTCTCAGCTGTTTATAAACCATGTTTACAATTATTGTGTTGTATAGGGAAAATCATAGTTTTAACTTACCATGAAACTAACATATGACATGGAGGCGGAAGGAGACTTGGAGGTGGGAGATAATTTGATATTTTCAAACCATCATAATAATAATCCCGTATAAAATCCTGAGAGAAAATATAACCTTAAACACCAAAACAATTTGCCTATATAAATCATTTTTAACAAAAAATTATATGTGATAACATCTCGCTCCATCTGGGGATGGCAGCTCCTTAGGAGGTGTCAAGAACCGCAAATTTCTAAATTTGCAGATCAGTTCCTTGTCTATTGGGCTGATCCCAACCTCAAAAACTAACAACCTACAACCTGCTCTTCAACTAAAACCCAACTACAACTGCAAACTATACAATGATGCAAACAATGATACTGCAAACCAAATTGAAACTGCAGGCTGAAAAATATATGCTTGGAAAACAAGCTTATTGCACACTCATCCTACACTAATATTCTGAAAGAATTCTTTGATAAATTAATACAAAAAATCCAATACAACCAGTCAAGGAAATGCTCAAATACCGTTTATTTTTTATCATGCTTTAGCAAATTTAAAACTGAAACATGTAATGGCAGAGGCAATTCATGGTGCATTTGATCTCCATAAGGAAATAATGGCTGAAAAATCAAGCTGAAAAGACCCTACATGTAGTCAGCTACGAGATCATAAAAACATATTTTGTTTGATGACCCTAAAGGATTTCTGCAATTTGATCACTATGGTTCGACAATTCATGTTTGTTCTCTTTATCATACCATTTCCCCAACTATAAATTCTCAAAATCATCCTCAAAAGCATAACACTACTTAATCATAAAATCATAGGGAATCATTGTATCCTCTTGTTTTGGTAGGAAAAGGTTTCCAAAAAGAAAATTTTGATAGTGACTATTATGGGACTGAATTTGAGTCTCGAAGACCTCAATATCCTTCTCAAGTTGGTCAGCAAATTCATCGAAAAAATTGATCTTAGCTTCAGAGATACATTTGCATGAATTTAAATAAGTACACAAAAACTTCAGAAAAGCTTCATCAATTTGATAATCCTGAAACATATCCCAATATTCTTTAAAACCATCAAGAGAAACAAGATCTTCTACATACCCTATCATTGTGATCAAATAGGCCACTGGATCTATCATTAAGTTCGAAATTGCTATGATAGTAGAGTCACCATGAATGTTCTGAAATTTAGGTTGTCTAAAAATGGAGTCGCTAGGTGAATGATTCAACCTTCTTGTTTCTGATCATTGTTCACAATAAACAATCAGATCTGATCCTTTTCATTCTTTCCTGGGGAAGATCTGACATGTCGTTCCCCGAAAATGGTGCCAAGATGTTATCAATCCACTAGTTCTCCGAAGGCTGAGAAGGAGACTAGCAAAGGTAACCATGTACCACTTTTGCCTAGTAGCTAGCCCTACTAGACTAAGAGGGCTCTCTCAATGAGATTCACAACCAATTTGACTAGATCATGAAATATTTTAGGCTATGTATGTAGATTAGTGTTTGATTTGATTTAATTGTTTGCTAGATGGAAATGGACCTTTGGAGCTAGGCTTGAAACTCTGGTAGGATTATAAGAGAAAAAATTGCAGTGGGGATAAATGGGAAAGGTAGGTAAGCTTAAATTACCTTTTGGGCTTTATTATTGTAGTGTAGGATGAAAAGAGAGATTAGGAATAAGCATAGGAGTATGAATCCATTCTTCAATAATAAAATAAACATAACATCATTATCTTATCAAAAAAGGGCATGTATTCTTCATGAATCCTGCTTAAAAAACTAGAAATACAATTAGTGAAAGCAATAGATATGATATGGAAAAAAAAATTATTCAATGGAGTGACTTAAAAAAGAAAAACATAGCCATACAAACTCACCACATGAATCCCTAAATTTAAGCTACAACTTTTCTCTCTATTGCTTGTGCTACTTTGTCAAAATGAAATACACTAGCTCAATGTCCAAGACTCCAACATCTATTAATTCAAATGATGAAGTATTTATACAATTTTTAAACTAAAATATATTGAAAAAATATCAAGATTTATTACAAATATCTCTAAATGTGTTACACAAATATAAATAAAATGTAGGTTATTCAAAACTAGTGAATCTACTTTGCACTATATTTGTGGATTCCTCGTGACAAAGAAGAGTAGTTCAAATTTCATAGCAACTCTTATTTGATGTGGTGGCCTCCAAGTCACTAACTGTCTTTGAGCTTTTCCCTCTTGAATTTATGAAACATAGGGTCCAGTTATCCCTTTGAATATCCCAATACGAGATATATGTGTAAACAATAAAAGAGGTTATTGTAGATGAATATTTTTTGGAGATAAAAATCTCTGAGTTTCCCAAAATTCTGCTCCAGTTGTTCACGATAGTCTCTATAAAAAGGTATCTAAACAAGACATTTCTGGAAAATGTGCATTCAAAGATTATTTCAAATTTACCAAACCATAATATTTGTGTAAAAATAGAGATATTTTATGGTACATGCAACTTTTGGAAATAAAAACCTCTTTCAGGTTTTGAAAATTTATTTCCACCTGCACGAAAACCGTATTTGAAAATACTAACCAAAACGAGGAAAAAATGGGACAATATGCCTGAAAATATTTCTTTGAATCTCTCAAACCATAAAAAATATTGGAAAACTGAGGGAGGTTTTTGTATATGAGGATGTTATGAATAAAAACCTCTTTCAATTTTTGAAACTTTGTTCTTAGCTATTTGTAAACCATGTTTAAAATTAATGTGATGTATAGGGAAAAACATAGTTTTAACTAACAATGAAATGAACATATGACATGGAGGCGGAAGGAGACATGGAGGTGGGATATAAGTGGATATTTTAAAACCGTCATAATAATAATCCTCTATAAAATCCTGATAGTAACTCCAACCTTAAACACCAAATTTTTTTTCCCATATAAATAATTTTTAACAAAAGATTATAAGTGATAACATAATCAAAGTAAATTTATAACAAGACAAGGAATACTAACTGATGAGAGAAATTATGGGAGGTAATAGGAATTAATCATGCAATCAAATAAACATGACCTAAATCCCTATGTTGGGTACTCAATGAATGGAAATTGAGTTATATTAACCTTCATGTGATTCCTTAAGGTTCATCTCTAGACTAGATCTTTCAACAAGAGTGTAAGTCTAATAAGTCCAAAATAATATAAGTTAATAAAATTATTCTCTTTCTTGACACTCTATGAAAGTCAAAATTAACATGGAAAATAAATGTATGGAAATAATGACAACAGTGTCAGTTCTGAAAGAGTCTAACGCAGATTGCGAACCCGCAACAATATTTTGGGAGGTATAAGGGGAGTCGACAGATCACATGGCATGATAAGGCACTTATTCCAATAAGCTTGAAAGGTATAAAATGCATGTCCTTCCTCATCATTGACCTTTTAGGGCTCATATAGTAAATATGAATTGAATGATCTCACCTGTATGTCTTCAGAAGAGAGATCATGCTTCAACTTCTGATCATGAACAAGTGAAAAATGATGTAGTTCACCAAAAATGGATAATGTAAAATTAGTTGTTACATCCTCATCAAGTTAAGTACTGACACTACACGAATCCAGGTTTTAAAACCTTTTAGATCCTCTACAATTATTTTTTGATCTAATATTCTCTAAAATTGAAGTAATAAGATGATACAATCTATTGTTCTATGATTGGCTCTAACTTTTGAATAACAAAAACACTCAGAAAGTGATATTTATAATTGACATTGTTTAAAAAATGAAATTTGATAGTTGCAACACTCTAAATGCAAGAAATTTCTCAGTGGCTATGTTACAAAGCTTGTACTAATTGGCACATATAGTTCTGGAATTAAATTAATGATTGATGTTGCTCTGAAACAAAATTTATTTTATGATAGGAAAATGTTTGTGAAAGAAAAGAGTAATTATATATGGTGTTCCAAGATTTCACATTTATGATTGCTTGAAGTTGGTATTCTTATGATCCCCATATAATAAAAGATGAGCAAATGGTCACAAAACTAGGACCTTATATCTAATAAGAGATAACATATTTTATACAGGTGAACAATATTAAAATCAATTACAATAACAAACATAAATACAATATTACCTATTAGTTTATATCACTCTCTTCCTCCAACTTTGATTTCTTAACAAGGAATAGAATGAATTATGTGCCTCCCACTAAAAATAACTTATAGGATCTGAGAAATAGTATGCAGTCACAATATCGGGACCTTATATTTTAGTGACCTAATATATATTATATAGAGAAAAAATATTGTGTTCACTTCCATCTACAAAACTGGAACACAAAGAGACATAATTCTACCAATTGGCTTGTCTGACATTACCAACCTCTAGAGGCTAGATTTTATCAATTAGGAATAAAATAAATTACATTCCTCTATGAAAAATCCCTTATAGGATCTTGTATGCATTACAGACTCACAAAACTAGGACCCTATATATAAAAATAACTAACATAATTTCTACAGAGAGTTATGAAAAGTATCAAAAACCTCCAAATGTTATTTTCTATAAGCTTATTCTAGTTTGTTTCGAAGAATATCTCTCTCTTTATGAATGTAGGACCGTTGTACATGAAATGTATGAATATCATTTTTTCTTCCTTGCATTCTAGTAATTTAAGGTGTTCTTGCTGCAACATGTTAGTTTTTCTTGCTTAAATTTCAAGTGAAGATTTGATCTCATCTATCTTTTGCTGGATAATTTCTTTCCCTAATTTCAACTCTGAATTTTAGTTGAAAGGTCTTCACCAACCCAATTTATCCCACCCATCAATTCTCATAGTTGTTTAATAGCTTCATCCAACTATCCTTTGATACTATCATTTTCTTCTTTAATATTTTGGTTTCCATCCTATACAACATGGACCTCTACCCTTATATTCACCAAGTCTACAACTACAATCTCTTTTTCTCTTTCGAAAGAAAATAAAGCACCATATTTCGACCTAAAAACATTCTTGAAATATGTGATTTCATTTTATTTATAAGACATTTCAACTAGTTCTCAGAGATGTGATCTGGTCTCTTAGATCTCCATTTTCTTTGTAATACTTTTGACCAGTTTATTTGCTCCATAAACCTTTCTTTAAAGCCCCTCCTCTCTTGTTGTTTCATCCATAACCCTCCTACACTTCAGCATAGATCGAATTAGTCTCAATATTAGCATTCAATTGTCTTTGCATCATCTTCATATGATTGGATCCTCAAATCCCTAACTGGACAAAATGTGTGTGTTGATATGAGACATAAAATTATTTTATATCTCTATGGATCAAGTTTGTTCTAAATTTTTCATTAGCTATGCCACGATTTGAGAGGTAAGGAAGGACAAAAATATGAAAATGGGCCTAAACGCTTAAAATTAACCTACTATAAGCATTTAGCCTCACACATGTGAAGTAAATGACATGTATGTAAATCTCCAAGGTGATGATTGTCCTCAAGAAATGTTTGAAGGAAACTCCTCATCTAAAAGTCCAATGCTCCTCCAAGGACTCCAATGATTCAATTCCCCTCAAAATCAATGTGTTATATCTGTTTCCACCCAGCTATATGTCCACACCCTAAAATAAATCTAGCATAATTCAAGTAAAGGCCTCAATGTAAGCATTCTAAGCAACCCCATATTATCCAGTGCTCAACACCCTTCTTTGGAATGCAAAAGGATCCTCCTCCATTTTGTTGAAGATTTGAACTCATAAAGGTTTTATAAAAAAATTGGTTGAATTATCATTGTCTAGATGTCAAAAATATATATTTAGATGTATATTTTCTTGCATTTTAATATAACCTTGGATTTTATCTAGATTGGTAGAGTCGATGATTTTATGTTCCTTCTAGTGTAGTTGCATTTTTCATTAGATGTGTTAAATATTCTTACGTTTTAATAAACATGTTAAATGTGATTTGTTGGTTGTATATGGAATGTTTGTGATTAAATTTCCATTTAATTATGTGTGATATATTTCTAGTATCCTTTTAAATATTTTTCTAAACCCTAAGAAACAAAAACTATAGTCTTTTCTTTCTTTCCTTTTTTTTTTCCTGCGCCTTTATGATCAATGTCTTATAAGTAGATAACACCTTAAATTGTTTTTTTCTTGTCTCAACGTAAATTTTTTCTTTGGGATTCTCCTAATGGGTTTGTAATATTTGTAATTTAGTTTTGTAGGTGCTTTGGACTTATATAGTGGTGGAAGATAGTGAATGCCATAGTGCACTAAATGAAGGTACAATACTATGCACAATAGAGGAAAGGTAGTCACTAGGTTCCATAGATGAAGTGTTTGAACAAGTGAAGATGACATACTACCTTGTTTATATAAAACTATTGTTTATGTGCCTCATTATGTGGCGGAAGAGGTACATGTTTCATATGTTCTAGAGTTTTCAAAGTTTGTACTAAAAAATGACCCAAGTTTGTACAAAAAAGCACATGATTCTTCTTCTCTAAACATTATGAAGAGTTTTTTGGTGAAGTGGAATTCTCATATGATGAGAATGAGGCAGAGTATAAAAGAGTAAGGTCACTAGTGAAGAGGGAATCCAATTGAAGAGAAAATCTCTAGGAAAGGAATTATGGAATATTTGGGAGAAAACACAAGTTTGTCAATAGAAGGAAGAAAGAAGGTACTTTTGGTCACTTTCAAAAAAAAATTGGATAGTGCAAATGGATTCAGGCATCAATCTCAGGTATGTAAAAATATTTCCTCTTATTTAATAGATTTATAAATTGATAATATTAGGATCCCATGATTTTATCTTGTACATTCTATGCAAACAATATTTTCTTTGAAGAAACCATTTCATAATGGTTTGTTTCGCTAGACACCATCTGCTACTATAAGCTAGATACAAAATTGCAATAGGCCTAGAGCCCCAAATCCATCCAGGCATCCACCCACCTAATCTAAATGCATGTGTCATACTACTATAAAAAACCTTCTACAACAACCTACTCAACCTTCAAGCTCCACAAGTGGTCTCTCAGTACCACCTAAAAATTTGTTGGAATACCATGAGGAACAAAGTTAAGGTTTGATTATGTTTATGAGTGACCCTCCTCCTTGGGGATAATTCCTTAAAAATTCCAATGAATATTCTACTAGAGGGATGTGTCCTTCCTAGCCCCATGTTGTTGGTGAAAATGTTTGTGATGGTAAATTTATGGCAAAAATAGTAAATGTTATTCATTTTGGGCCAACATATAATCAAGCCCAAGGGATTTTCTCTTGGCAACAACCTCATGCTAAGAATTTCATGATACATTGGGGAAAAATATTTAATAACAAACTTTCTCTATGCCTCAACATGAACCAGTTGGAGGGATTCAACCAGAGAAACTTTCTTCTAGGACACCTTTCCCAGACTCTAATAGAGGTGTTCACTAAGTCCAACCCATTTTTCTTGGTGCATCTATTATTAGTGGGAGGTAGATTAATTCCAACCTCATGAATTTCCCTTACATGTTAATGCATTATGCTTTTATGGGAGAACCAACACAATACAATAATATTCATCCTTAGCCTTAGCCTTAGCCTATGCCCTATATCCCTTTTATGTATTCCCTATCGTGCAAGTTTGGATAAGGCTAGGTGAATGGATAATATTTCATGTCAGCGTCTAGTCCACCTTGTAAACTTGATGGTTTACTCTTTATTCCCAATATTAAATTTGAATTCAAACCTGGATCTGGTAGCTTGGAGTATGCAAGGGGGTTGATTTATTTTTTATGTCCACTCTTAGGTGGAGATGCAAGAACTTGTCTAACACATCTTCTTGCTCTTCCTTTCCCATAATGACTTCCTATCCAAAATTCCTCATAGATATGCCATTAGGTCTCAGGCCTCGACCATGGATTTCTCGACTTCTTCAATAACATTTTTTCCTAGATATAGTGGGTGTTTGGCTCTTTATTATGCTGAAATGAATTACACCATTACCAAGAATAACACATGTTCCCTAGTTAGGTCCTTGAAGCATTTAACCATTAATAAGAAGCAATCATATTCCATAGTTAGGTCCTTGAAGCATTTTAGAACTTGTGTGAGCCTATCCCTTTCCCTTTAAGTAAACAAAGGACAATGATGGCATCTACATCCTACCTTTTCCCTGAGATGAATTTTGATTATTTAATTTCTCACTTGACCTATTCATTTCATATCACTGAATAAAATATGAATTTCTCAAGAGATTGGAATACAAGCACCCACCAACCTTTTAAGAAAGTTGGAGTTTGATAGTATTAAAATGATAGGTGAGTCAATTAAACCTATAAATCCTACAAATATGCCCCTGAATTCACTTACCAACACCTACCAAAAGACTATGATGGAGATCTTACTAGAGAAATAGAGTTTCAAAAACAAAATTAAGTATTGAAGTAAGTAGGATACCAATATTGATTTATTTCTATTATGTCACCAGAGATACAATAAATATTAATTAAAATAAATAAGAAATATAAAAAGGATAAGTTGAGTTAAAATCATTATTTCGTATTAAATTAATGTCTTAAAAACCCCTTGATTGTAGTAGTGAATTACCAAAGTGTCTCATGTCATTGAACCATGTTAGTCTTCAAAGAGCAGAGAAAACAAAAATTTGTGTCTTTTCATGTTAGAGATTCATGGAATTTTTCCACATAGACATTGGTATTGTCTAGGAGTTGGTGCTTTTCTGGGATTTCTACTTTTACAAGAAAAATATAAATGAGTGGAAGTAATGTACTCCTCAATATTAAGCTCTATTTCTCTAGAATAATTGTGCTCTCAATTCCTTATTCTAAATTCTTGACCATGGCTTCTACTTACAAGCTAAATTGAGATATGAATCTAAATTCATTTCAATGTGAATTCTCCTCCTTTATTTATGGGCATCCACATTCTTAACTACACCCAAAGGAGGACGAAGGGATCAAATGGTAATGAGAAGGGGGGCTCAAAATAATTTTGCATATAATTTTACCATGCAAGGTGTCCTTCCTTAGATGAATGACTTACTTAACGTAGTTGAATCCCAAAAAACTTAAAATAAAAAGAGTAAAGGGATCTCTTCTTGAATGATTCATGAGGCAAAATAATTGCAAGGTTTTGCAAATGGGGTAGCAAGCTAAGTGGGCTTCATTGTGGGGAAAACTCCACAGTTAAGCACGCTTGAGCCAGAGGAGTTCTGGGATGGGTGACCTCCTGGGAAGTCCTGGTTACCAGGTGCAATCCCTGAAAGTGATGATTGATGCTATGTGATTCATTTCACTAGTTTCAATCCCACTTCTTCACCCCTGTGAGCATCACCAGATGCAATGAGTGTTAAGTGGATTATTCAAAAATCATGAGATATTAGTCAGTTACGACTACCTCTCATGAAAATGGTCATATATGAATGACTTACTTAACGTAGTTGAATCCCAAAAAACTTAAAATACAAAGTGTAAAGGGATCTCTTCTTGAATGATTCATGAGGCACAATACTTGCTAAGGTTTTTCAAATGGGGTAGCAAGCTAAGTGGGCTTGATTGTGGGGAAAACTCCACAGTTAAGCGCGCTTGAGCCAGAGGAGTTCTGGGATGGGTGACCTGCCTCGAAAGTGATGATTGATGCTATGTGATTCATTTCACTAGTTTCAATCCCACTTTCGTCCCTATGATCACCCTATGAATGAGCAAAAGAAGTATTTGTCTCAAAAGCATGAGCCACAATGCTACAACTACCTCCTAACAAATGGTCATAGATGAATGACTAAATTAATGTAGTTGAATCCCAAAAAAGACATAATATTTATAACACTTTCCAAAAAATTTCAGTTTTTTAGGCAATTTCTTGCAATAGGCTATTAGAAGGGTCTATACTATGATCCCATAAATGGTCCACCGAGGGCTTGATTTTGCTGACAATGTATAATATTCTATGGGTCATGAGTTGACTATATTATGTAAGGTATATGTGGATATGTGAAGCTTCCATGAACCATCAATTTTATGTTATAGGTTGGCAAAATTATGATGATAACAATATTGATAATGTTAGACCTTACGTCTCCATAAAATTTAAGGATAACACCTAGAACGAAAATGAAATGATTGATAAGGGAAACATCACCTAATTCAAACATTTAATAAATCCTAATTTTGTTGGCTAAAACCATGTATTACATTTTAGCTTAAAGGAAAAAATGAATACTCAAAATTAAAACAAACGCTCATGACCTCCATGAGAGCCAAAATTGCACTAACTCGAAGACACCCAGGATGAGAAAATTTATAAAATTTATGGTAAAAAAAATAGAATTAATAATATAAAGAATTTTTACTCAATTTCATAATTTAACTATTCTTCAAATCTCCTTAATTAAAGAAAACCATAATAATTTGTTTACTCTCACTTTCACCATATTTAAATATAGAAATACCTTTATAAAAAATATTCAGTGTATTCTATTTTTTTTTAGTTGTTTAGTATAATGTAACTTAGTTTTCATTTATAGTAATAATTAATATCATACAAAACACAAACAATGAATCTTATAACTACATTTTGTTAGTGTAAATTTCAAATATATGCACAACTACTACTTAAATATTGGTCATATCCAGGAACAAAATTGACTAGGGGTGATATATGAGAAGAAAATGGAAGTAATTGCATATTTGGAAAGTGTGAAGTTTATTTTTGAAGTTATAAAATTGACTATGGTGTAGTTTGATTGCATCATTCACACGTGTGATGTTGTGATGCTCTGACCTTTGGATTTAAGGTGTACTGATAAGTTTCTTGTCCTTATTTAAATTATATAAATATCAAACCCTAGATGGTATCAAGGGAGTGGTGTTTTGAGGTAAAATGTAGTTACTGCAACTCCACTTCCCAATTTCATGGGATATAAAATATCCTTAAATACCATTTCAATACCAATGAGACATCCCAATTGTTGCAACGACAACATGACTACCAAGGAGAGCAAATGAAATCATGTGTTGATAGAATCAAATAAATTTTCCTTCATAACACAAGAAATGATTACAACATACATAAATAATAATGTGTTAAGGTTGGGGACTACTTATATACCATACCTACAATGAATTTTCAATGATTTCATGAGAAGTATTTGTAAGTTAAATAATTACTTAAAAAATCTACCTCCATAGAATGTTTGGTTGTATTAAAAATAAGTTGCAACCACAATTATACGAGAATATATGTAAGGTGTCAGCACAATCTTGATTCCATCCGAAACATTAAAGCATCTAAATCGTATGAAATTATAATAAGTAACAAGGGATGTCAATTCTGCTACCAAGCACCTTGAAAGTAGGATCTTCATATGGATACTAATGTTGCATTAATTTTGATATTCATAAGAATATTTTCTGATCTTTACAATGTTACGAGGGTAGCACTAATTTCGATTTTCTCAAAAATTTCTGGCAGAAGTGCTCTAAAAATATCTACGCCCTGAAATCATTGTTGGCTTCAGGGGTCCTGACTCAGGTTTGGAGTTAAGGTTTGCCAACAAACCCTTATACTACTGGCCCTTTCGGCAATGAACTACTTCCACAGGCCAAGGTCTCACCCGAAGTAGTATGGGTGGGTGCTTGGAACCAGGTTTCCATGTCCTCAGAGAGAGTAGGTAATTAAGGCAGATTCTGTTGAGTTCTATCAGATTCGCATAGGAACAAGCTTATTATCTAGCCCTTAATAGTATAATCAGCATGTAAACATAACGAAAGCTACTATTATTCAATAGATCTGATTAATACAGTCACATCCACATGCGTATTAGGAATTATTACCACAGAAAATCATAATTGCAGCTATATCACAAACACAGCTTATTGAAATAATGCAAGGGTACTCCAATAATAAACATAATCAGTTTAGATCATATAAATATACTTCAATAGATTCCGTATTCATTAGTATCAAAAACCTAGTTACAAACTCGGATCATAGCCCGTGCACACAACCAGCGAGGTTTGCACACATCAGGACTAAGGATCTCGGTGCACAAAGCCAATAGGAGTCCTTACCTAAAACAACCCAAAAAGTTCGTTTGTAGCATCAATATTACTTACTTCCCCTAAGACATAAACTATTCATCTATTTATATCATCATAGCCAGCTCTGTCCTATGGTTTGTAAACCATGGTTTGTGGACTCTAGGTCTACCCTTTGACCCATTACAATACATTGGGGGATTTGACCCATCCCAAAGCCCCTATGCAAGACCCAAAAAACATATAAAAAATGCATCTAAGGGACCTTGTTCCAATAGGCCCCCAACACAATCTTGTGACTCGTCCTGAGTCACAGCATGAGTGAGACCTTCATCCTTTCTTTGAGTTGTTCCATGGAAGAAGTAAGCGGAGACAACACTTGAAGTCTCTACATGGCAGTCGTATGCGTGATCTCCACCAATTTCTAAGATGTTGGTCCTTCCAAGGCAGCAGTGACACTGTCAAGAGCTTGGTTCAACTATCAGACCATCCCGTCTATGTCCTGTGAGAGCATAAGGGTGTCGTCCAACCAAGGTGTCAAATGGTCACTGAGGATTTGATTTTTATGTTGGAGTGCAACGATGCCACTATGAAGTGCATGGCTGGTTTGAAGTCGTTCAAAGTGATGAGCTCGAACAAGGGTGCATATCGTAGCTTGCAACTACTCAAAGTCCTTCTCCTTTTGAGTCAATTCCTACTCAATCTCATGGAGGAGAGGATCATGATGCACCTGGGAACAAATTTACATAGAATTTTCAAGCAGGGTGACTCCTTGACTGATTTTCGCAATGATAGTAGCAATGGCCTCTGTAATTAGTGCAGCTCGCTGGGCACATTCCTCCCAGGGGGTTTCGAGCTAGAGCTTGGCTTGCAAAAAAGCAATCTGAAGTTCAAACTCAGCCCTGACAGTTGATACCTCAGTTCGGGACGCCTTCAAAGCAGCTATCAGACCTTCAATCTTGTCTTGGGGCTCAACATAAGTAGGAATCACCCCTGGCATATCTACGCATAGCCATCAATTAGATGTTCCAAGGCTGCTTGTTGTGCGATATTGGCAGCATGCGCGACCTAGATTTGGGCAACTTTAGCAACGTGGGTAGCAATAGTCCGCTCGGTTGCACTAAGGTGTTGCTGTGCGTAGAGTTCCTAGTGCTGCAGTTCATAGGTGAAGGTGGTACATAGTTCACGCAATTGCTCGTTGGCCAATTGACTAACATCAAGGGTGAATAACATCCCTGGACTTGGTTGTAGAGGTCAGCAGGTTCCATTGTAATCGTAGCGCCTGGGAGCAGGAGGGGTTAGTTGTCCTCAATGGTTGGTAGGGCTGTAATGAGGCCCTGCTGGCCCAGTTTCCCTCCTTGATCCTTGCTTAGTTGATTCTTCCTTGCTTGATCGATGCTCGCTTGAAGGGTGTCCGCTTTGAGCCAAAGGGCTCGTAGTTCTATCTACAAAACTTCCATCATAGCCTTGTTCTGCTCTTCCCAAGTAATCCATTGATCAGAATTCATGGTGGTGATAGCATGAGAAATCTTTTCTAGGTCATCCTTTGTTAGGGTACCCTCCACATCAGTGTTGGTCTTAGTGGCTTTCCGCTTCTTGTAAGGTCCTTGTGATGATTCAGAGGGCTACTTGAGGTTTTGTAGGACCAGTGTACATGTGTTGTCGTCATCGATGAGATTCTGGTATGGCGGGGAGTCTTATTCAAATGGAATGGTAGGATTCTCTGGTGTCATTGCAGAGCTGAGTGGAATGGTGGGCTAGGATACTACAGGGTGGCCAGACGTGCCTGTTGAGGTGAGGGAGGTGGGCAGGTCGACAACCTTCCACTCCGCCAGCCAAGCTTCTATGACTTGCTCAATTTCAGCCTCGGTAGTCATATATGGCAGATTATGCCAAGTACATTCCTTATGAGCCTAAATTTTCACATTGTGCATTGTTAATTGCAATGCAACGATGTGATTGTACTTATCGTATACATTTGGGGATAGGCACAGCTGGGAATCAATGGCTGCAAAGAGAGCACCCTTGTAGAGGAGCCAGAAGGTCTTATTTTCCTCAATCTGATGGGGATCCTTGGAATCCCAGAGGTTGGAAAACTGCGCACCTTCACACATTCCAGGCTCCATGGGGGGAAATACTGCGTCTTTCGGGAGCTCCCAGGAAACTAGTACAATCAATAGGATCAGCCATGAATAGTAGAATTCTTTTTCATGCTCTCGAGCCTCAAGAAAATTGTCGAGGAATTCTTCTACCAGGTGCTGGGACCAGTTAAAGTAGATGCCCTTTACACACCGGCCTACGACTTCAATTACATGAGCAGGGGTGGTTGCTTCCATACATTTCCACATCACCTTGCAAGCTAGGATCTAATTACCCAGACGTGTACCAAGGTCATTTATTGTATCAATCGTGAAGCCCCGCTTGTTACTCTTAACCTCGTACTTGTCTCAGACATTTTTATCGAGATGGTGCTCAAATCTCTTGCCTGTGCCATCCCGCGGATTAAGCCCATGCATTGGTAGGCCAGTGATGCAGTGAATGAGAGCAGCATCAATCAGTATGCGGCCTTGGAGCCATAAGCAGCCATCATGAACAAGTGCAATCAATTGGCAGATGACGAGGCTAGTGATGTTGTAGCGACCAAAGTGAGGGAGGTGTAGCAAGTTCAAAATTATGGCACCAACTAGTCCCTTGACCCAAACCATTGGCTCTACTTTCGGTATACCATCTTCGATGACTTTTTCTAATTACAAGTATGGAGCTAGCGAAGGAAAGGCGTCCAGGTTAGAAAATTCATGATCATTAAACGTGATGTGGGGGAGGTGGCCAACCATATCTCCCAGCTGCTGCACATCTTTAGGGACCAACGACATCTAAAGACAAGAACAAATAACATCCACGTTGGGCATACGGGATGTTGTTTTTCGTGGCCAAATACAAGGCAGTAACCAAGTTAGCGGGGTCGCTTCTAGACCTTCTGCTGTGAGTGCCATGGGGTTCAGAGGGGCAGCAGGCGATCTCTTCTTAGGAAACTTCTTAGGGGACTGCTGAATCCAGGGGGAAGTACGCAGCTTTCCACCCGCCCATCATGCATATTTAACCTTCTCTTTGCCTTTCCACGTGGCTGGGGTGGAAAAAAATTCTTCCGCCACGGGGTTTATTTCCTGGACTTCATCATATCCCTCTTCTTTAGAGGTTATCTCAGGTGGGGGGCCAATGGGGTAGGTAGCAGGCATCCTAGCTTGGAAGATAGATTCAGCAGTGCTACCGTCAGATGGTGCAGTTTCAGTAGTCATGCAGGCAACTAGAAGACGATAGATATCAGAGTATTCGAAGGCTAATAAGCTAGACCAAGGTGTGAACCTTGTATTCTAAACAGTCCCCATTTTGTAGCCAACCCAAGGGGAAACTAGCTCATAGCTCCTTAATTTCCCTTCATCATTATGGAAATGGTATACAATCCTTGAAAGTCACCATATTAATTGCGTGTAACCCGATATTAGTTTCATGTAATTCGCTCCCCCAAATGGGAAGCGCAGTTTCCCAAGTGCCCACCCCGTTTCAATGGCTATTTTTCCCACTATGTATCACACCAGCGTAGATAACACACCCCCTATGCATCATCCCTGCTTGTCCATTCCTGCGCACCAAACCTGCATGTACCATTAATGATACAACTACTTCGTCCATATAGTAATTTGATCCGATATGGTTTGAGACGGTTTCCATTAACATATCCTGGTATAATATCATTGTGAAATATATCTAACTGGATAGCTCCTCCGTCAGTGATTTCCTTTAGCATATAGGAGCCTAGCCAGTGCTGACAAAACTTCCCTGGGTGTTTCACAAACTGGCTATCCTATAGCAGGACAAATTCTTCTTCCAAGAAGACCTTCTACCAAATATGTCTATCATGCCATGCTTTTTCCTAGGCCTTCTAAACTTGCTGATAAAAGTTAGGAATGAATCAATCTTCCTCCAAGGAAACTAGTTGTGCTAAGCATTTCTCCATGATATCAGGCTCCACCATGTTTGTAAAGGTTGCAATGTGCAAGCTAGGAATGATATACTCCATGGGAAAAATGGCTTCCTTTCCATAAACCAACTGAAACGGTGTTTTCCCAGTCAAATTTTTGCACGTGGTCCGATAGGACAACAAGACAAACACAATGTGTACATCCCAATCATTGTGATTGATATTGCAGATCTTGGTCAGCGCCTGTTCCAGAATTTTATTAAAATCTTCCACGGTTCCATTTGCCTGTGGGTGATATGGGGTAATTTTTGCATGGTGGACCTGAAATTCTTTAGTCAAAGCCTGTATTGTCTCATTAACAAAATGCATACCCCTATCTCTCATCAAGATCTTCAGAAAGCTAAACCTAGTTAGAATATGTTCAAAAATAAAGTGCGAAGCGGTGTCTGTAGTACAATCCTTCATAGCTTGCGCTTCGGCCCATATGGTTACGTAATTAGTTGCAGTGATGATGTAGCGGGCACTTGTCTTCTTCCCTGGAGGGTTGATGGCCCCCACGAAGTCTATGGCCCATTTTTCAAACGCTTGTAGGGCCATTTGTGGTTGCAAGGACATTTCATCCCTACGCGACGGTCTCCCTATCATTTGGCATGTGTCATAGGCTTTTCAATAGTCATAAGATTCATTATGTAGTGTGGGCCACCATAGCCCAGCTCTTAAGATATTCTGCGTCGTCACTTTCCCTGCGTAGTGACTTCCTTCTACGCCTCTGTGGGCCTCTACTAAGATAGCCTGTCTTTCATGCTCTAGAACGTATCTTCGCAGTACCTCATCAGCTCCCAGCTTATACAAGTGGCCCACTATGATTGTAAAGTCCATTGTACAGGTTACCAACTCTTTTTTCTGTTGTACCGAATATTCTGCAAGTGCCATCCTCGTAGTTAAGAAGTGAATGATATCAGTGAAGTGCGCACCAACCACCTTAATAGAAAACAGCTACGCATCAGGAAATCCTTCTTCTAGGTTGGCTGGTTTTTCACCACTCTCGATTTGGGACAAGTGGTCGCCCAACATTTAGTTTCCCCAGCTTCACAATGATCTCAAAATAATATTCTTGAAATAGTAGTAGCCATCGGAAAATATTCCCCCCCAACACAGAGTTATTCACTAGGTACTTCAAAGATGAGTGATTCGTGAACATCTTGAAGTGCCCTCCCAACAGATAATGCTGGTGTTTCTGCAGGGCATATACCATGGTGATCCCCTCGTACTCAGTAGTGGAGTAGTTACGCTCCACACTACAGAGTTTTCTACTAGAAAATGCAACCAGGTGGTCGATGTCCCCTTCCCCGGGCTATGGAAGGAAAAATCCCAGGGCAGTCCATGAAGCATCTTCATGGACATGGAAAACCTTCACCCAGTCAGGAAATATGAGGATAGGTGCAGATACCATCTTCTCCTTGAGTAACTCAAAGCTCTTCTGACACTCCGCATCCCAAAAAAATGGAACGTCCTTCTTTAGCAATTTCTCCATGGGTGCCATGATCAGTGCATACCCTTGAGTGAACTTCCTATAGTAGCCTGTGTGACCAAGGATGGAGCACAGCTACTTCTTAGTTGTAGGGACTACTAAGTTTATGATAACTGCTACCTTGGCAGGGTCAACCATCAGTCACTACCAACAGACTATGTGGCCTAACAAGATCCCGAAAGGTACACATAATATGCACTTATTGATATTTAGGGAAATATGGTTCTTTTTACAGGTGTCCAACATCATGCGGAGGTTCGAAACGTGCTTCTTTACCAACCCAAACATTGTCCAATCATCAAAGTATACCTCCAATAACTTTTGTATGAACTCCTTGAATACTGCGACCACTACTTACGAAAGGATGGCAGGGGAATTCTTGAGCCCAAACGACATGATGGTGTACTAGAAGGATGCCATTTTAGTGGCGAACAAAGTTTTTCTATGATCTTCAAGTGTGATCCTGATATGATGGTTGCCTGAAAAACTGTCAGTGAATGAGTATGCTTCCTGCCCTCCCACATTATCAAGAATTTTGTCAGAGAATGGTGTAGGGAAGGGATCATGTACACAGGCATCATTCAGTTTGTGCAAGTCAACACATATTCTTATTTCTCCTTTAGTATTTTTCTCCTAGACCACCATCGGGCTTACCCAATCGGACTGTTCTACCGGTTCGATGATACCTGCAACTATCATTTTGTGAATTTCTTCCCTGACTTTCACCTTATACTTGGGGTTCAATCAATAAGGTCACTTCTTAACAGGGCGCGCATTTGTTTTTAAAGTGATGCGCATGACCCCAAGGTCCCCTGTAATACCCTTGAGTTCTGAGAATTTCGTAGGAAACAAAATGGTACTCTGTGAGAAGCTCCGCGACTTTCCCAATGGTATCATCGTCCCAGTAGTCCCCAATCTTACCTAGCTTATGTTTGTCTTCTGTTCCAATGTTAACTTCCCTTAGCTTAAGAGGCTTGGTCACATCGACGATCTGCAGTGGGTGTCTAGGAACTACGCGCTCACACTTCAATTCTGGGATAGTGATATTTCACAGGTCCTTGTCACATTCCTCTATTGATAGGTTGTGGTAGTTAGCAATATCTTGCATCTGTGTATCCGAAGCTGGTGCCCCATACTCCACACGAGGGCATGATTCATCAAATACTAGGGAATCTATATCCTACAGGGCTTCTTCTAATGCCTCAGTTCCACCTATCAACCTGAACATCCCCACAAAATCTTCCTTCATGTTTACCAGTGGTGGGTACACTCATGTAGCTTTGCATCCAGATACCAGGAAATGGGGATTGAACCCAAGGCATGAATGAATAAGTGGACCCGCTCTTCCTTGGTCCTTTCATACCACACCTCCATCCATGCGACCACATGCTTGTGCGGGTCTGCTTGGCCAAGGAATGTCTCCATGCATAGGTGAACCAAGGTTTCAAACCATAGGATCGTCATCACATGACATCCCTCCCAATCATGGAATGTCCCCTTATGAGTTTCCAACCACTGCGCAGGGGTTGCACGCATGGATAGGTTAAGCGCCCACACTCTTTTCTCTCTTGAGATTTTTGCTTCAAATGTTCTAAAAAGGTTCCTAATACTACCAAAACCATCAAATTAAGGCAGCTCTCTTACCTTTGAGGAGATACATCGGTCACTCTTCATGATCCTAAGGCATCGTAGCGCAGATAAATCATGTAATCGCTTCTTCCAATTTTTGATCTCCCCATCGGAGTCAAAAAGGCATTCAATGTATTTCTCCCAGGAAAGCATGCCATCAGTTGTAGGGTTAATCCAATCCTCATCCCAGGCGGTTAGTTTATAGATATGATCCATGTCGTCTTCTTCATGCACTGGTTCTACATACCATTCTCCTTCCACTGGGTCTAGAGGGACTATCACTCTGGTACCCTCATTCTCAAAAACCATGCTCCTTTTTTTCAAGTTGATAATGCCTCCCATGTCTATAGCCCAATCCCTTCCTAGGAGTGCAGGATAAGGCTATGCATCTTCCACAATCTGAATTACTTCAAAATACATGTGTACCTTAACCCCTACGATATCTACCATAATTTTTTACAGTCTCCCCAAGGGTATGATCTTCAGTTGATTAGCCATGCACAATTGTATAATAGATCATTCCACCATAGGTTCTCCCACCCTTTGCCAAATATTTTTGGGTAGGAAATTCGCATCGGATCCTAGGTCTAGGATGACCTAATCTATTTCATAATTGTTGATATGCGTAGTTAGCTGCATCTCCCGAAAAATGTGTTTCTTATGCTTGTACAATTTGTGAACATCTTTAACTTCTGTGGGAGGGTAAGTTATTTCTACACAACTGTCTATTAGTTCTTGAATATTTTCTACTGCCATTTGGTTGCGTAGCAGCTTCATACATGCCTGTAGGAATAGTTTAACTTCTTCGTCCACTCTCAGGTCTGTTGGAGCCTTGGAAGTAGATGCCTCATCCTTGGTAAAGTCTTTGCAAGCTTCGATAAAGGTTTATTTCTCCCTATGTAATTACAAGCTTTCTTGTTTAATAGTAGCTTTTCAAAGAAGGGGTTCAGCCACAACTCTCTCTTTATCTGCTCCAATAGCCATGCCGCTATGCGTTATGACATTAATATTTGGTCCCTCATCATGCATTTATACCTTAACCCTTTGCACGTTCTGTGTTGGTGTCTGTTGTTTTTCCTGCATTTTTGCTATCAGTACCGAACAATCTTTAATCACATGATCAAATTGTCTACAACATCGGCAAGATTTTCGAGCAGGGTTCGAACAGTCCCTTGCGAAGTGCCCTATTTCTCCAAAGTTATAACAGATCAGTTGCCCTCTTCCCCCTCCCCTGCCTCTTGTTAGGGAGCCTCCTCTGCCTGAGGAAGAGAGTAGTGAAGAAGGGTCAGCCTATACCCTGTACATGTTTCCTCGGTCTATCATTAAGTCACATGTTCGATATTTATGTTCGTCATGTCCCACAGATGAGCAGAATCGGCACCATTGTTGCTTCAACTCTGGAACATAAGAAACAAGACGAGGGAAGTTGTTGGTATCATGGAGTCTAGCTACGTGACAGTCACCACACCATAACGTTGGACCGCTTGGTCCCGCAGCCTCTTTAGGACGCAATGGGCTAGGCCCCCTAGCCTGCATGTAGTCTTCCAGCAGAGGGCACTGATCCTTAGTGTGGTTTGACACCCCGCATCTTATGCACCATACGTCTAGGCTAGATTCTTTTCCTCGCTCTTTCTGAAAGTTCTGGATTTTGAGGTGCTTTGCCTCTAGCTGTCCCTAGATCTTATGTACCCCAAACTGGGCGTCGTCTCTTGGCATAACTTCTAGCTTCATATAAATCTCCAAGGATTTCTCTTGCGTCTCGATCACTTGTTGACCCATAGGTCTGTGCAGGTGATGTAATATCATGACGATGAACCATTCCTTGTGTTGCCTATCATCATAATCAAATTCCCCATCCCTGATAACCTTCTTCATCCACTGGTAAACCTCCCAGACTGACTCAGTGGGTCCTTGTTTGAAGTCTTTCAAGTCAACCACCAGCTAAGCGTAGGACTGAGGCTTCCGAAACTTTTGTTTTAAATCATTCTTAATCTCTTGAATAGATGGATCCACATGCTGGCATACATACCCCATGTACCAATCTAGGGCCCTTCCTTCAAAGGCGAGGGATAGCTATGACTTCTTTACAACATCGCTAGCCACATTCTGCGCAGTCCATACTGATTCTAATATGAACCAAAATCGGTTCATATCTTCGTCTCCTACACCCTTGAAGGTAGGCAGCTTCATGTGTGTGGCGATATGTTCTTTCGGTGGTGGCGAAGGTGTGGGAGAGTTCTTTCCCTTATGCTGACTCGAAGGTGGTGTAGCCTGAGGACTAGTTCTTGTCTACGCAACTGACTCTCTTACTAGGCTATAGATGGATCTATCCCCTTCTCAATTGGTTTAGTAGTACTTACCACTTTGCATTGTACTCTCACTCTAATCAGAGGTCATTCAGTCGGTGTGGCTGCACAAAATTCCCTTTTCGCACAACAATATTTTAATTAGCAACGACAATGTTTATAAGAAATTACCTTGGAATCCTTTGAAGAACCTTCGCTTTTCCTCAGAGTAGGATAAAAACTGATCGAATACGAATTTCATGTCAAATCCTCCTAGTACACTATCTACCCAATGATCTACCATGCGGGTGATTGTGTTGTCAGCCTTCTCTAACTGTTGAATTAGCTGCAGATTCCACTACGTAACCTGATCGTCTTTCCAACACGTCTGGAACTCTACCAGCCTTGCTAACCACTCCTGGAGGTCATGTGAAAAAGTTACAAAGAAAATTTCATATAGTTCGGCGAAAATATATTTGTTCTTCCACTTCTTATTTCATAGCTTTGTGTTATGATTCTCCTTTATATAAAATTCTTGAATCTGCCTTTCGAACCAGTCTTCAAGTTCCAATTTATCAGGTCTCCAATGACCTCGTGGCATTACTTGATCTCTCTCTCAAAATGCTCTCGGTCCTGGCAACAGAACCATTTGTTGGCTTCAGGGGTCCTGACCTAGGTTCGGAGTTAAGGTTTGCCAACAAACCCCTATACTACTGAGCCTTTCGATAATGACCTACTGCCACAGGCCAAGGTCTCACCCAAAGTAGTATGGGTGGGTGCTTGGAACCAGGTTTCCACACCGTGGGAGAGAAGAGGTAATTAAGGCAGATTTTGTTGAGTTCTATCAGATTCACATAGGAACAAGGCTATTATTGATCCCTTAACATTATAATCAGCATGTAAACATAACCAAAGCTACTATTATTCAACAGATTTGATTAATACAGTGGAATCCACGTGCACATCATAAATTATTACCACATAGCATCACAATCATAGCTATATCACAATCACAAATTATTCAAATAACACAAGGGTACTCCAGTAATAAGCATAATTAGTTCAGATCATGTAAATCTAATTTAATAGATTTTTCATTCATTAGTACCAAAAACCTAGTTACAAACCAAGATCACAGCTCGCACACACATCCAGTGGGGTCCACACACAATAGGACTGAGGATCTCTGTGCACACAGCCAGCAGGAGTCCTTACCCAAAACAACCCAAAATAGATCTAAACAATTCGTCAGTAGCATCAATCTTACTTTCCTTCCCTAAGACTTAAACTATTCATCTATTTATATTATCATAGCCAGTGCTATCCTATGGTCCACAAACCATGGTTTGTGGAATCTAGGTCTACCCTTTGACCCATTACAATACATTGGGGGCTTTGACCCATCCCAAAGCCCCTGTGCAAGACCCAAAAAACATATAAAAAACAAAGCTAAAGGACCTTGTTCCAACAATCATGCTGTACAACCAAAAAAATATTTTTCTTGTTAGGGACTATGGAAGTTTCATTTTCATTATTTATATCGTATACCTTGGATAATTAGTTCACAAAATCCCTTAAAACTTAAACTTTGGTCGTAGTAAACAATTAAAACTCACATTATTTCATCTAATTGTGACACAATTTCAAAAAAAAAAATTACTTCCCAAACTTTAAATAAGGAATGTAACTAAGTCAGGAAGGGCTTGGTTTCTTTATCACCTTCAGAAACTACCCTACATGCAATCGATTTTCACTTGATTGTAAAAATTTCCTACAACAACTAGAAATCACTTACTTCTTGAAATCCAATGTTAATTTTTTCTCTATCACAATAGACTGGAAAACATATTTAATTCTCTGAATGGGACTGAATTTGTGGTGTTAACAACCTCAAATGGAAAAAATATTTTATTTAAGGCCATTCGTTTATAGATGTAAGGAGTCCAGAAATCATATTTTTCCTGCCAATTTTCGCTACAAAATAAAATAAATACATTCTCACTATCTCAAGATTCTATTCCTAAAAAACAAAGCAGGAAAGAAATGGTTACTCAATAATTTTCTTATGGACATATTTACTTGCAATAGCTATATCTATGAATTTTCCTGTCTATGTGCATTATTAATTCATTATTCCATACTAATTAATTTCACATGGACTTATGCGGGGAAGAATTTTACCTCATTCATGCTTCCCAAGTTTCATGTTGTGAACAAATTGTCATGGAAGCGTGGCATTTTTTCCTTTTGAGTGTAGTTCTTCAACCACCACGCTTACACAACAAGCTTGGGAATCCAATTTAAAGAAGCAACATTAGTAACTTAAAAAAAAACAGAGCATAAATATATGCTATAATGTTATTAATCCAATATATTAACTAAATAACACGAGGTGAAAGAAGAATTTGCAAAACTTTTGGCCCAAATATTTTAATTGATATTTGGACTAAGGAAAATAGTGACAATTTAACCCAAATTCCAGTTTTTATGAGCATGCCCATTTCTAAATTTAAAAAGAAGCATTCATTAGCCAAAGTAAAATTACCTTGTTTCCTTTCCTAACTGAGTGATCATCCCTTGCAATGACATTATCTAAGCCTTCCTCAAATAATATAAGTTTTGGAGCTTCTCGCAGTCCACATACAAGTTGAATTTATGTTGTGTAGGGCCAATATGTCTCCAAATTTTAGAACTTCAAATAGTCATTCCTATAAAAAAAAATACCGTTAGTGACTTTGCAGTATTTTCTACTTCTAAGGCCTTTGGGATTGCACACACAATACCAACACCTGTCGACAAGGACGTAGCCTTTTGATAACCTATTAGGACTCCATCCACTCCCCAATCATCCCTAAAAAAATTAAATGGAACATATAAAAGGCACACAATCTATAAGAAACAAAGCAATAAGCATGCAATCATCTATATCCCCATTCAAAATATCATTAGTTACAAGTGAACTTATCATTTAAAAAAAAATAGATTTGTTTTGCTTATTATTATATGTATGGATGTAACTTGATTGCAAATTTTGAAAATATAAGGGGTGGGAGGTTGACTCCACTATTGTCCATATAATTTCTGGAATTTGTAATCAATATAAGGATGGTCTGTTTATAGTTAGTTACACTCTTATCTATTGTATTTATGAAATATTTAAGAATATGTAATCAAAATAAGAATGGCATGATTATGAACTAGCATAAAAAAAAATTCCACTCACCTGGATTTAGCAAGGGAAAATTTAAATGACATGGTACAATTGAGAAGAATCCAAGTACAGTAATAGAACCATACCCTTAACAAAACCTTGATCAGTGCAGAGTTGAGAGGTATTAAAACCCTCGAGGTCACACAATATTGGGACGATTCCTTACTGGGGACTATGTATCTTGAGGGTTTGAATACCTCTACAGGATAAATTGATCATATATAAATAACTATGTACATACACTCGATAGAGAATATATTGATTTTATAAAAGAGAGAAGTGATATTTATACTAGATAAGATGAGATATTTACCTTGAATTATTGCATCTAGTTGATGGCATTTAAAATTGGGAATTAGTCGAGCATAAACAATACAATCATATTATACGTAGATAGAGAACCTTCAACAATGGGAAATCCAGGGCAATTCTTATTAACCATGTTTTGATTCTGAAATAAAAATTATATCATGTCTAAATTACTTGTATCCATGAACTCTTAATCTCATATTTGTAACCCCAGAATGTAGGGTTTTGAGAACCAGGAGATTGATATTCTTGTCTCTGAAATCATGGAATTGCGACTAATATAGTGGGAATTCTATGGATGTAGAAAACATGAATAATGGTGGAAATTAAACTGGGTTTATAGTTCTATGTGTCATGGTCGTGTGTGTCATGCAGTCGAGAATATAAAAATATATGTAGTGCCCAGCTGCTAGTGCATTGTAATGGTACTACTATCGAAAATTGACAAAAATATCCTATGACCATATGAACCATGGATCCACTATAAATTGATGATGAATCATGATTAATTAGGCTCCCCTAGTTATAATGAGGTTTGGATAGCTTGGAAGATAGTGTAAAATTATTATATCACAAATACAGATCTAGCCAAATAATACTAGCACAAACTTACAAGAATTGAAAAAGAAAAATTGGAATTGAGAATGAATTTGATTACTGAATATTAGTTTGAGAATCAATACATAAAAAAAATAAGTTAAGCTTAGTTGTACATGCAATAACTATGGGTAATTAAAGCTAACTGACGCTAAGTGTGCTTTATGTTCTGTGAATGTGCACATGCACCACATCAATGCACTAGAGTTAACTAACTAAAGCTAAGTGCACAGCACACGTAAGCACTTGAGTTAACTAGCTAAAGCCAAGTGCACGTCACATGCAATAACTAGATTTGAATTGAATCTAATTAAGGTTAACTATGTGCATGTACACCAACACCCACCCTTAAGCATAACTTATGTGAGTGTGATGCAAAATGAATGAGTCTCGGAAACAAGGCAATTTTAGGTACCCATATACAATGCATGAAAAGAGGAAATATGGAAAACCCAGTGCAAAGAAAACCTCCCCTCAAAATATAATGCAAAAAGTAGAGAACATACAAGTTTTAAGCAGTCATGTCCTTCACCCCAAGACGATCTCGTATAAATCGAAACTTCTGCTCAGTGAAAGTCTTGGTGAATATATCAACAGTATACTCAAAACTGGGACAGTACTGAATATCGATAATCCAATCATGTATTAGTTATCTAATGAAGTGTATGTGGATCTCGATTTTTTTTGTCTGTTGTCGTTGCATTCGATCTATGGAAAACTTTAGCGTACTTTAATTATCGCACTAGATGACAGTTGGAAGATGGAAATTGATACCTAGCTTAGATAGGAAATGTTGTAGCCAAATGGCCTAAATACCGGCATTGAATGTTCCTCTATACTCCACTTCGGCTAATGATAAAGCAATGACAGTCTGCTTATTTCTTGACCAATAAATTGGGTCGGATCCCAAACTAAGTACATAACTAGAGGTGGACTTGTAATCAATGTTGTCGTTGGCCGAGTCTTAATCTGTGAACCCATTGAGATCCAAAGAACAATTTGTTTCATAATGAACCCCATAGGTTATTGTCCCCTGAACATATCGAAGGATATGCTTTGCAACTTTCCAGTGTAACTCATGTGGCTCCTACATGTATCTGGAAACTGCTCCTATGACATTGAGAGACCAGTACGGGAGTGAGTGAGATAAAAAATACTTCCCATAAGCTGACGATACAATTTGCAATCAACCGATGGTGTGTCTTTTCCATTCTCAATATTTATCCCTGATAAGAAAGGTGTTGTTTCTAGCTTGTAGACACTCATGTGAAATCGTGCTAAAAGATCTCTAGTATACTTTGCTCAAGAAATGGTAATCCCATAACCACTTTGATTGATCTCTAGTTCAAGGAACATTATGAGAATTTTGAGGTCTAAAATGGGCCTTCGAAGGAAAATGTACAACCAAAATTCACTTTATGAGAACCAATCACATTTTAGGAGATGACATCATCACCAATGGTTGAGGTGGCATTGATTGAGTTAAAGGTACTTACTTGTTACATTCTCAATGGTGGATAAAAACTAATGGTTAACCATGGTAATGCTCTAGATAATTTTAAAGTGATAAGTAAAGTACTAATAATAAATGTCATTTCACACTTTTTGAATAAAATATTATTATTGTCATTTCATATTTTTTTAAAGAAACAATGCATTTATTTACATAATCTTCATGCCTTTACACATTTTTCAATAAATATTATATTTGTATATTTTCATATATTTATTTTTAAATTAATTATAAGTTAATATATACACATATATATTATACATATGAAATCAGAATAAATAAATTGTAACCTTATAATTTTATGATAAATCAAATCATTGAATAATATTATTATAATATTAATAACAATACAAACATATTAAAATTTAAAAAAAAGGTATATTAGTTTTGTATGATGAAAATTTGTAGGTATATTAGGTTCACCATAGTTTGGGGCAAAAAAAAAGGACTTAAATTTTAATGTATATAAATCTTATATTATACTTATAAATATAAATTAATTCTATTTCAATACCTTTTTTTCTTTAATTTTAAATCCAACTAAATTAATTTCATTATGATTATATTAATATTATATATTATTATACATAATATTATGAAAAATAATCTAAATGTTATTGAATATATATTATATTCTTTTTTATATTATATATTATTTTTTCTTATGTTATACATCAAATGCATTAAATACGTAATATAAAAAAAAATACATAAAATAATATATTACATTTACTATATTATATTATATTATTTTTATATAGCATATTACATGTTATGATATAAATTTTAATTAATGGTATATTATACAATTAAAAATTTATGAATTTATATTTATAATTTATTTTAAGTTATTGAAGTACAAAATACAAATGCATTAGTTATTCAATGATAATGACATTATAATGAAAAACTCATTTTATAGTCACATCAATACAATTTTTTTATTAATTTTATTTTTTTACACCTTTTCAATTGAATTTAAACATGGTTAGATGGATTGTGGTGCAAAAATTAAAATGAAAATTCATAAATATTATTTTATTGGTTTAGCTATTATTTTATTATTTCCTTAGGAGGCCCATTTTAGACCTCAAAATTCCCCTAATGGAAATTTATTAAGCCCATGTCTGTCATAGAAAACTGCTTATGCAATGCAATTTTAATCTCAGTAATGGCATAAGCTAAACTACTTGTTATCAAACTATTGTCTAAGTAGAGTACTATGATCAATAAGGAGTCAATTTTCTTCAAAAAATAAACATTGGAATAAGTTTTGAAGCATACAAAATATTTAGATAAAAAATAGGAATCCATCTTTGAATACCATGGTCTAGGCATTTGTTGGAGGGCATGGAGAGACTTCTTTAGTTTGCATAAGAGAGATGATTTTTTCATGTATCTCTATGGCTGCTCCATGTATATTTCCTCCTCTAGATCACCATGAATAAAGGCATTCTTCACACCCATATGATGCACCTCCCATCCTCTTGCTACTGCAATGGAGAGAGCTAGCTTAATGGAATCCATTTTCTCCACTAGAGGAAAAGTCTCATCATAGTCAACACCATGTACTTGCTGAAAACCTTTTTCTACCAATCGTGCCTTATATTGACTAATTGGCCATTTACTACTTTCTTGGTTCGGTAAACCAACTTTCACCTCACAATTTTAAGATTGGAAGGTAGCGGAACCAGATCCCAAGTCTAGTTCTCAATGAGAGAGTTGTATATCTCATCCATTGTTGTTTCCCATTCATGATTCCCAGTTGCTTCTACATAAATCCATGGATCATATGCATGCATCATATAATAATTCATGGGCATGCATGACTCCACAGCTAAGAGTTCTTGTGGATCTTCCTCGAACTGAGGTATTGAGGCGGGATAATCTAGGAGATCACTCATGTTGCACCATTTTTGTGTTGAAGGTGGTCAAGAATATTCCAAACTACATGAGGAAGATTAATCTCGATGTTAAACAATTAGTGGTCTAATAGGTGTCACGAGAAAAGGCTCATCTAGATCATAACTCAGATCTGAAGTATCATCTGCATACTCATCAATGAGTGACGAGGGAAACCTGGTAATAGGTTCATCTGGTGGTGCATGAAAAATATCTTCATCAAACTTTACACTCCTTTCAATAAAGAGCTCTTTAGTGTTGATATCAAGCAATGTTTACCCTTTTACTTCATTAGAATATCCAACAAACATGAATGCTTTAATTTGAGGCTCCAAAGCCTTTCTCTTATCTATAGAAATGCGAGCCCATGCTCAAGATTTGAAAATGTGGAAATGACTAACTTCAGGTTGCATGTCAATCCAAAAATCAGAAGGTTTTTTTTTCTAGTAAAATATTTATGAGGATATATATTTGGGATGTATGAGGCACAATTTATAGCTTTATCCCAAAATTTTTACGAAATATATCTTGCATGAAACATGCAATTGGCCATCTCTTTCAGAGAGCGATTCTTCCTTTTGGCCACCACATTTTGTTGTGGAGTGTGTTAGCCCCTTATAAATTTCTTGAATAGCAAGCAAGGGGCTAGTTTGTTCTGTAAGTCTGCAAATAATGCATTTCCCTTGAAAACACATCATTCTTGCAGCCTTATCAAGTCTCCTAACTTGTGACTGTTTCCCTCTGCTGATTTAAGCTAGTGAGCCTTGCTGATAAATAATTATGCTCCAAAAGGCTTCATTTCGCCCCTTGTATCCCTGCCTTGTTCCCCATTCTATCAGTTTTCCCCTTCCTCTAAATTCCCTTTGTTCCCCCTAATATCTCCATCAACCTCCTAAATCCCCCAAAATCCCCTTCAAATTTTGCCCTTGCCCCTTGTTTGGCCTTTATCACCCCTTATCTCCCTATTGTTACCCTTTAGAGGCTTCAAAATGCATAAAAATGGCTTAAAATCCCATTTTTCACATTATATCAGGCATAGCCCCTTTTCCACTTAGCCCCGCACCTTTTCCTCCATGTGATCCAATGCTAGGACCACCCGCCAGCGTAAGAAGGCGCTAACCTCCAACGCATATCGGGGATATTCCTAGCTGTTGATTCAAACAGGAGGGACAATGATCGCTGCCCCCACAGCAACCACCGTTAAACCCATGCATCGTCGATCACCACATCTTACCCGTTCATTTCCCGCCAGATCGACGGTCCAGAATACACCAGCCCCTATGGTCCCCGCAGTGCACTATGTCAAAACCTGGCGGTTTCCATTGCACCACTTTTGCGCGATGGGAGGTTTTCCCCGATGACCCAGCGATTCCATACACCTTCTGCCGCGTGTCCCCACGTACGGCCCTGAAACCGCCCTCCATCGCACATTAACTTTCGACTCAAGTCGCGGAGCGATATGCATAATATTCGTCAGATCTGTCAGCGCCCATCCAACGGCTGTCGCTCCTCTGAGATGCCCACGATTTAATCCAAGCCAAATTTCCCCAAGCCCACTGTCCGAAGTACTCCCACCGTCGATCTCCTTCAAGATTTGATGACCCAGATCTGTTCTCCCCACCATTGACTATATCCCGTCACCACCCGGCCTCGCCACGTCACCTCCATGTGCATACGTCGTACATTCTCCCATTTCAATTACACATATTCATTCAAAATTCGCGTGTTTTGAGGTTTTTCCCGTTCGAATTTACTCCGTAGACCGCCAGCCTACACTAGAGCAATTCTCTGCCATGTCACCAACTGCCCGGCCGTTTTCATCATCTCGACGCATCCATTACCCTACGTCCATGGTTTTCTTAACAAGTTTTATGTTTTGCAGGGTTTCTAGCACAAAAAACCGCCATGGCTCGTTATCTCTATCACAGTGGCGGAAATTGCGGAACAGGTCATGTACAGAGATACATTTAATGAAGGAGAGGCCCAGGGAAGTGTTAGACGTGATTGTAATCAAAGGACAGGGTCAAATTTCTGTCACTCTCCTCCAGATGCCATTAGAAGCACATAGTTCAATTCTAGAAGGTGACTGTAGGAGCCGCAAAGAGAAATCAACAGGGAAATCAAAGAGTTAAAGCATTAAACAGGAGGTTTTTAAAGGATTAACCCAATTTTTCAGAGGCAAGGTACCAGATTGAAAATATAGAAGATCAATCAAAAGTTTAATGCACAGGAAGCCGTACCACCAGGGTCTTCTACAGCAGCAGAATGTTTTTCTTCATCAGAGGACAAAGTGCCCATGCAATTTTTACTATGCATCGTGTTCCTGAATTTTCCTACCCCAAATGTTGTCCTACATGATCAGAAGAATTTGTTGCACTAGTAGGGCAGACCTCACTATTTCTTATCTTTCTTTTGTTATTTCACCAAAAGTACCACACAGTACTACAGTCAAAACACCTAAGCCATACCAGAGATAAATGTAGAGAGTTAAAACATAGTGGGTTTTGGCCCTCTCTCCCTTTTCTGCGTTTAATGTTTCATTCAGTTCTCACCTACCTCCTCAATTCATCTGATGTTATAAAATCCATGAGAAAATATTGTAAAGGTTGTTGATCAGTTATCAGAGAACTACAAGTAGTTTCTTTTGAGACACAGTCTCTATGTAAAGGTTGTAGGATAGGTTGAAGGATATGTTTTCAGACTGAGTATTCAGCTATTGGCAACATTGTACTTGATTGGTATTGTTACTTAATATGACAAGCACATTTCTTTAGATCTTGATCTGAAGCAGCGGTGATGTTTTCCTATCTTTTTGTTTGCGTTCATTTCATTTCGTTTCTCCTGGCTTGCATCAGAAGTTTGGCATATGATTTACCCTTATTAGGTACCCTATGTTGCTGCTCTCCTTTCCATTTATGTTTCTCTTCTAAATGTATTATCTAAGGAATGGTTTCAGTTGGTTTAACCAGTGTAGTGGATGTTATTGCCTGCTCTCTGATGTATGAATTAAATGAATTCAGTTCTTAGATGCCTCTTGTTATAGATTCAGTTGGAAGATTTGGGAACACTAGGGATTAGTGTGAGCCCTGTCCACTAGCATCCTTGTGCGACCTGCTGATCTGTAACATTGTGCTCTTAAATATGTGTTATCTCTCCTCCTCTCACCCTTCATCACATAATCATCTTGAAAGATCCTAAGTTTCAGATGACTAGCCCAATTGAAAGTTTGCCTATTGATTAGCAAGAAAATCCTTTCCCGACTCCATTGCCCAATGGTTTTGAATACTTCCTGGAATATTTCACCTCTGCCTTATCCCTATTTGCTCATCCTAGTCTTACATTGAATCCTTCCTTCCTGATAACTGGCAACCAAAACAAACAATCAAACAAGCAAACCCAAGCTTTATAACTAGCCTAAAACCATAACTTCGAGCTTCATAGACATAAACCTTTGCTCATATAGAGAGATCCCTCTCTGGACCCAGGAGGGCTAGATCCTCAGATCTGAAAGCGGTTCTGATGTTGTCTCATCTTTTGGTCTTGCCAATCTGGCCAAAACATGGGAACTCCAACAGAGTGTAAGGAATTGTATGTTGAAACTGTATGCATGATTCATTACAAATATTCTTGATATATTTTTTGAAATATTCTGTCCCATTATCTGTGTCGACTATATTGATGTGTTTTCCAAACTGATTTTCCACATGCACTTTGAAAATATTTAGATGTTCAAAAAACTCAAAATTGAGTTTCAATAAATAAACCCAAGTGAATCTCGTGTAATAATTTATAAATGAATTACCATATGTTTCTTTTCTCATTGAATTTATTGGAAATGGATGTTGGAAATATTTTCATTGATGGCAAAGGATCAGAAAGGAGTTACACCAGAATTATCATTGATGGCAAAGGAGTAGAGAAGCAACGGCTATAAAGCAAAGGAGAAGATCAGGAAATGTGCAGAAATATGCAGCAAAGACGTAAAGGAGCTGTAATATAAGTATAACATAAACCGGAGAGAAGCAGTAAAGAGGAAAAGGAGCAGCATGGAGAAGCTTTAGTGTGATTATTTAAGGAAAAGAAGTAGCAAAAGAACAAAGGTATTCAAGGTAGTTAATGTAGCGAAAGGAAACGAAAGGCACCAAAGGCAGTAGAGATATAATAGAGACAGAGAAGCAGCAAAAGCATAGAGGCAATGAATGTAGAGAGGCAGTGAACAAAACATAGATACAACAAAGACAGAGAAGTAGCAAAAGCAGAGAGGCAACGAATGCAGCTAAGAAGGTAGCAAAGACATCAAGGCAACAAAGGCAACAAAGAAGCAAAAATAGCAGAGATGCAACGATTACCGCATAGGCATTAAACGCAACAGAGAAATAGCCGAGACAACAGAGGCAACGGATGGAGCAGAGATAGATGAAGGCATTCGGATTTTAACACATAGTAAGGAACAGAGATCTTACACAAATATGATTAAGACAAGAGAGAGAGGCGAGAGGTGAGAGAAATTAAGGGCTTTAATTATTATATGTTGAGTTTGATAACTCGGGATGACATTCATTAACAAAGACAACCACATGAGGAAAAATGTGCAGAAACCAAAGTTACAGAGCGGGACAATGTAAAAAAACAAAAAATTGACTAAGGCATAGAATTCTTTGAAGAATTCCAAGGGACAAGAACGGACGATCAAGATTAGATTGCAAATGTGAAGGTGAGAGATGGACGGTGGAGATCTAATCGCATCAGGAGTGATTTCGCAAATTGCAACATTTAAGATTTTAGCATTAATGTGTCACATGGTAAGTTAAAGTTTCTTCGATGTGAAATGGAGAAGACACATGTTGGTGTGGCGCAACATCGCAGATCACAAGAAATAGAGTATAACCACAAAATAAATCTTATAAAGTATGAAGTGCGATCAGATGAGGACCCTTAGATTTGAGGGCAAATCAATGGCGGAAGGAAAATCACGAGATTGCATATCACAATGCTTAAGGGATAGCAGGAAGGTGACCGCAAGTTAAGTTAAAGTTTTTGCGACGCAAAATGGTGGGACATGTGTCGACCTTGCACAACATCGCATCCTGCAAGAAATATGGTTTAAATTCGAAGACATCACAAGGTATGTTGTTTTAGTTGCGATACAATAAGGATCAAGTGACGCGATGTCATGAAGAGAGTCCACGTGGCAGCACTGCACTCGAGCGCAGATCACAGATCGTATGGTTTAAGGTTTATCATTAATGGTAGAGTGGGAAACCTGCGGGTAAGAATTTGCAATGAGATATGATTAGTCAATTATTGTGGGACGCAATAGCCCTTGTTCGATGTATGTTATATGCGCCATATTATAAATTTTACGTTGTTGATTGCTAATCGTATATATATATATATGCATTGTTGAGCGATAAACGTATGTATGTTGATTAAAGCTTAGATTTGTAATCTGTCACATGTATAAAGGGAGTTGTATGTGGGCCATATCCCACAGGTTAAAAATAAATGATCGAAATGCAAATCAAAGGACCAAGATCTCGAGCATAATAATGTTACGACAGTAAATGTAAGGAAGGGGATAAACATGGAAGAAGACTTGGGCCAAAAGGGGCAGTTATGCAACAAAGGTGGAATAGAATGGCAGAAGAAGAAAAGACACAAAGACATTAAGCATAAGAGGAAAAACGTACATAAAGGCAAAGAAAATAATGGGCTGAGTAAATAATTGATTGTATCTAAAAATATGTTATTTATTTTTATATTGTTTGTGATGTAAAGGCAAGTCTCCGCAGACCAAGAAAAACTCCAATTTGATACTGTAATGATTGTATATATTGTTGTAACATTCAGAATATGTTGAGTGAGGAAATGAGTGGGTGAAAGACAAGAGTCATGCTTGCTCACTTGAAATTCCCTGTAGAATCCAAACAACCAAGAAGTTATCTGTATAAAACAGGTAATATCCATGTGCAGAAGGTTACGAAAACAAAGAGAGAGAGAGAGAGAGAGTGTGTGTGCAGCAGAATTGAAGAGAGTTGAAGACTGTTAGAAAGCTGCAGAATAGAAGAGAGTAGAAGAATACAAGAAATCTGCAGACAGTTGGAGAGTGAAAGAATAAGAGAGGACTGATAGAGATGTTGTACATATCAGGAGCTGATATGAAGCAGATATGAAGGTTGAAAAGGAAGTAGTGAAGAAGGAGTAAAACAATGCTGATATCTAGGTAAATCAACATATGATTTTATTGTAGTGTGAGGGAATTGGTGGTTCCATATCAAGTTGTAGCTTGATAGATGTCTAGTTGTAGCTGGTTGAGGTAGGAGCCTCCTATGAGTTGTAGCCTGTAGAAAAATACATGGGATTTGGTGCTTCCGTTTCAATTTGTAGCTTGATAGATGTCCAATTGGAGCTACTTGAGGTAGGAGCCTCCTATGGGTTGTAGCCTGTAGAAAATAGATGGGAGCTGGAACTTCCTTGCAAGTTGTAGCTTGCAGAATTTGAGGTAGTAGTCTCCTGTAGGTTGGAGCCTACAGAAAATTTGTGGTGGGAGGGAGTTGGAGCTTGCCTTTGCATCACAACAATAATAATATGTGGTTTTCTCCCTTATGGGATTCCACTTATATCTATTGTCTATGTGCTTGATGATTACATGATGATGTGATGTTTTACTTTTCTTAATTACTTGCTCTACACACATTAAGTTTGTTGATTCATTATGTATTAAGCTTCATATGAACTGAAGGTGTAATTGAGTTGAATGAAAAGAGTTTTAAATGTCCATGAATGTACTAAACTGATTCACCCCCCACCCCCTCTCAATTTAGCTAAGAGTTCATCAATTGACATCGGAGCTAGTTCCTTTTGTATCAGTTTAACAACTAGAAGGAGATCCTAGGTCCCCAATATGGATAGCCTATAATGATGCTCAAAAAATAAAGCCCCGTTTTTTACTAGCACAAACTATGCTTTCTGGAAAATAAGAATGGGGACATACATAATGTCTCTAGGAATAGAAGTTTGGGCTGCTATGGAAGAAGGATATGCTCCAAAGGATACTCACACAGAAAAAGAAGCCAAAAAAAAAATCATAGCCAATCCAAAAGCCATGAATGCACTTTTGAGCGGTCCGTGTCAGTCTGAATTTATCAAGATAATGCATAGTGTGACTGCCAAAGAAATTTAGGATACATTAGAAAGTATCCATGACAGATATAAAAAGGTGAATATGGCAAAGCTACAAACCTATAGAGCTCAGTTTGAGAATGTAAAAATGAATGAAGATGAAGATATAGCCAATTTCTTCTTAAAGGTTGCAGAAATTATGAATAACATGACAGCTCTAGGAGAACCCATTAAGGAATGTGTATTTGTGCAAAATATAGTGATATTTTTACCATCCAGGTTTAACCCTAAGGTTTTAGCCATAGAAGAAACAACAAATTGGAAAACCTTGACCACAAACCAATTTCTTGGAAGCTTAACAGCTTATGAGATGAGACTTCCATAATGGAAGTCAAATGTGAGGGAGGAAAATTTTAAGGTAGACAAGTGCATTAAAGATAAGGAAGATACATGTTCATGCTTAAATGAAGAAGAGGAAAAATTGGTCAGAAGATTGGAAAAAGGCCCAGGTAAATACAAAGGTAAACTTCCATTTAAGTGCTTTAACTGTGGAAGGGTGGAGCACTATGCATCTAAATGTCCTCATAAGAAAACAGAGAACCAACCACAAGAGACAGAGAAAATAAAAATAAATAAATGGTAGAAAGTGAAGAGAGTCAATAGAAAATCATTTTATGCTCAGCAAGATAGTAGTGCATTTGAAAGCTTAGATGAATCCTAAAATGAAGAAGGAACCTATGAATTTGTGTTGATGGCCAAGGAAGAGCCTGAAGGATTCCTTCTGGAAGATGAGGAAGAAGGTGAGGTAGATATTCAGGGGGAGATAAGGAGTGCCCTGGAGGAAATATAAAGAATTAGACTCAAGTGCAGAAAACAAAAAGCCATTCTCCTGAAATATGTAAAGGAAGAACCTGATTCGGAAAACCTCATTCAGTTGAAAGTAGAACTTGAAGAAGCTAGGAAGGTGGAAGACATTTTTCTTAAGAAAATTAAAGATAAACATCAGGAGCAAGAGAAATTGGAAGAAGAACTAGTATTCCTAAGAAAGAAGCTAGAAAATTCCCAAAGGGAGTTATCTATGAACACTTCATGACTAAAGAGCTTTGAATAGCTGGAAAAAATACTAAATGCTCAAAGATATCCTCTTATAAAGATTGGGTTAGGCTATGAAGGAGAAACAAGTAAGGCCAAGATAGAAGAGAATAGGAATATCACTTTTGTAAAAGCTGTAAAGAATAATGAAGCAGCTCAAAAGATTCCCACAAGAGTAGAATCCAAAAAGAACATGATTTGTAAAGAAACTAACATAAACAAGAAAAAACATGAAAGGAGAGAGAATGAGAGGAAGAAACAATCAGTTGCAAAAGGTCCATACACTATTGAATTCGAGCTGAATAAATTCAGAAGCTGCCAAAGGAGTTTCTTTCCTCCCATGAGAAGTATCACTTGTTTTTCCCGCCACAAACTTGGACATGTTGTAGCATACTGTAAGGCAAGGAAAATCGAGTCCAACCAACAAAGGATGCAGAAAATGAAAAGACTACCTCAAGAAAACAAATTGAGAGGACAACCTTTCACCAAGTACACTAATCGATTCCATGGCTACTGTTTTTCATGCAATGAGTTTGGACATAAATATGATGAATGTAAATTGTGTTAAAAAAGAGGAACAAAATGCCATACATCATCTCAAACTTTCTTAGGTAAAATAAGATGTTATTCATGCCACAAGCTTGGTCACAAAGAAAAATACTATAAGCTTCCATATACATTAAAGAACTCTAGACAAATTATTGAATCCAATAAAATTAGACAAAACTGTGAATAAAAAAGAAGTGAATACATTATGAAGAACCCAATAAAGTATCGAAGGAAAAGAGAAAGGGGGATATTGTTACTTAAATAACATAATGAATCCATCATAGTATCAGGGGGAGCTGCTCTAGGAAGCAACACAAATATCCAGCCAACAATAAATAAGAAGAAACATCCCAGGGGGAGAGCAGTTCATAATTAGTCCCCATAAAAGTAGTCTAACAAGAGCTCCATGGAATAAGAACAACTGAAATTTCAGAAAGGGAAACGAAAATTCCTCTAACAGAGAACTATAGAGGAGGACGAATACCTAAAGCATTCAATATCCAATAGGTTGATGGAAGGAGAGGATGCAACAAGCAACTTTGGTGGTAGAGGGAACATCAACCATGGACATGTAAGATAAGAAGGCAACAACACACTAAGTGATGAATGATTAAAATCACAAAAATTATGCTTTGAGCTATAGAACTGGAAAGATCCATAGAGGATGATCAGACTGTGCATCACACTACAAGAATTAGCAATGAAACAAATTTAAGAAGGATGATTAAGAGAATTTTTTATCATCATTATATCATTCCATCTTTGATCTATAGAAGGTCCCCTTGTAGGAAAGCTGTTAAATGAGTGATAAAACTATGAGTGGCCTGCCCTTGTAGATTCCAAGTAAAGAAATTGAAGATGCCTTCCCGAAGATCATTATGTTCGAACAGTTGAATTGTATATAGAGAAACAATGATTCTGAAGTAGTCCTAGAAAGGAAAATGCAGTGACATTATTTTAAACCAAAATGATAGCATAAGAAAAAGGTTAATGATTCCAAGATGAAATTCAGTGTATCGATGATGGCTGTTAAGAACAAAGTAGAGATCAATAGTAGAAACTATGAAGGTTGTCTTAACTATGGGTGCATCTGCGAACTGAAGTAAAATTACTACATATTTTATCAAATTAGTATCAATTGGTATTTGGATCAAGCAGCCCACCTCTCAGCATAATACCAAGTGTTATTAGTGAAGCAATGGTATGGTACAGGTCCTCAAGATCATAGTATTATGGAAGAACTACATCAAGGTAGTATACCCAACGTTATTTTCATTGTTAAAGCATAAAAAGGTCACTGAAAGTGAAAAAGGATCATTATCTTGTTTACACTTGAATTAGTATATCGAGCATTGAAGAAGTATCTATTTCTAGATATAACTGCATGCCTTCCTCAAGTCAGTAAAAATATATCTTCAAGGTCTCTTTCTTAATATCATTCATAAAACTGTGTGAAGTATGTTTGATGAGATTTCAATTAAATAACTTGAAGATTTTTTGCTGAAGATAATCATGATAGAACAGTTAAAGTATCTAAAGTATGAAGGACTAGTTGTGTTAATCTTGCATTTGAAGCTCAAGAGTCTGTTATTGATTCATCTAGAGCATACTTCAGCAGAAAGGATTTGTTGGTATTTCACCACTAAAGAGAGGTTGATCATTGACATACATACCCCCTTATGTTATAAATAAAATTGCATATTTGATGAGAGATATTGACCAATACATTGAATGTATCTAGCCTCAAGGGTTTGTTTTTAAAGTACACTGTACAAGCAGTAAAGTGATTTTGCCTCTTAGATTGAAAGATATTGTCTAATATCACAATAAGTTTTAAGATTTGGTTTGATTCATTGTTCACATCAGTAACAAGGACCTTTCAACTGTTAAGTGGGCAGATATGTGAAGATGGGTTACACTTTTGTGAGAATCAGGGGAGGAAAATTTTTTTCGGCAATAGTTCGGCCGAACCTTTTATAAAGTTCAGCAAAACTATTTAATAGTTCGATCGAACTTTCTTAGAAAGTTCGGCCAAACTCGTGATTCTGTTTAGATTGATGGCACATTGACGGTGTGGGCAAACAGAATTTTTGTCGGAGATGGGAAAACGAAAACAAAAGTTCGGCCGAACTTTGAGTTCGGCTGAACTTTTACCTTTAAAATAGTTCGGCCGAACTAGTTGCTATAAATAAATCGCCCGTGAAGTTGATTTTCTTGCCAGTCTGTTTGTTCGTGTGTTTTTTTGTCTGTGCTACTATTGGTCTGTTTGTTTGTGTGTTTTCGTCTGTGTTGCTCATCCTGTCCACGTTGTTGGTCTGCGACAACTTCAAGCGACTGCAATACCAGGTATGGGAAATATATTTCCTGTATGTCGTTGCAATTTGTAATATTCAATATGCCTTCATATTTATATGGATAGTTCTGTATGTCATATTTTTTTAAATGGTTGATTTTTTGGTTATAGTTGAAAATATTTCGATTCTTAATCTAGGTAGTGCACTGCACCCATTCTTAGCCTCAATAATACTTGATTAGTTAGTCTTGAAAGCTAGGAAAGAGATTGCTTTTCAAATGCTCAAAATTGCTACGTAAAAGACACATATCTTTATTATATTATCAGTAGTAGTTGCCAACACTGATGTATAAAATATATATCTTTCCTTTTTTATGAGGTCATAAGACAACAAAGTCTTAAGCATACATTCTCATAGGCAGATCTATGAAATATATTAAAAAATTCTATTAATTTTTAACTTTCTTCTTTTAAGCGTCTTCAATCGTTCGTGCAAGCTACAATATTAAATCCCATTGGTTTATGTATGCTTTGATCATATAAGTTGTTTTTTTAGTTCGTATTTCTTCATTTTTTGGAGGTGAAAGGATATTGAAGTAATTTACCTGCTCTTCCCAACTTGTAAAAATTGTTATTATAGACAATAAATTTTTTTGTGCAAATATCCCACAAATAGCTCCTTCCCAAATTCCCTGAAATATCCAACAAAATCAGGAATTAGATATAACACACACACAGAAACAAAAAAAAATATTCTATTTATAGATCAACGTTCTAGATTTCATCCTATTGAGATACAAGTGTTTTTGCTACAGTCACAGGTAAGCCCTGAAATTATTAAACCAACCATTCATTTTCAGAGGCCATTACTTAGTTGTATGTATATCAAGTTTAAAAATTCCACATAAGGAAAGTCAACACTGTTTTGAATTTTATATTTTGAAATTCAAAAACCTCAAATATGGGTTAGATAAGAGTGTCCTTTGTCACAATAATGCCATATGATGAGGAGTAATTTGAGGTTAGAGAATGGATCACAAATATGTAGTATTCAAAAAGCAGTAGTGACAAAAAATGTGATGTTGCAATTGTTTGCATCTGTGTAGCAATTATCCTCAAATATTGGAAAAAAATGTGCAGTCTATGCTTACTGTTAGTAGCTTGCTAGAAAAGGCCTATTCACAGTTTTCAATTTTTTATATCATATTTCGAACGAAAATTCAAATAAAATTATCATAATTATGTATGATCGATTCAAGGCAACCCTCATAACATGAGAAAGGTTCTAAGTCTATAAGGTCTAAAGTCAGAAAGGCCTAGCTAGGTGAAGTAGAGAATGATTTGCACATAATGGAAAATGAAATGCAGTTAGGGTTTTCTCATGAGGGTGTGAGATAACTCATAATCACTTTTTAGGAAACTTTGTTTTTTCAATTCAAATCATTCCAAAGTCGGTTAAAGGAATCATTGATTACCTCGTAACATTCGTAAAGCCACAGGTGCAGTAGTAAGCTAACATAAACAAATTTTTGGATTCCATGTGTTAAGATAATGAAAAAAATTAAAAGAAAATGTAACAATCGAATTTACACAAGTAAATTTGGTTATGGTTACTCCCTTTATTTTGGTGTTGGTTTATGAAACCAAAATATGGTTATTATAATAATAATAAATAATAATATAATTTATGTTCAACAAGTTTTCTATATATTCTATTGTTATCTAAAACACCTCACTCATTAAAGACTTTCCATCTCCAAAATCATTAGAATTACCAATTTCTACCTCCAAAAACAAAGTCATTACTAGTATATGGTCATGATTGAAGAATTTATCAAAATCCATCAATCTAGTTTCATTTTCATGTGGATCATAACTATCATATAAGGGGGAATCCTCAAAATGAACTATCTATGATTTGGGATGACTACTTGCCAGCTCTAATTCAACAACTTCAACATTTTTTCTATCTTTACTTGAAGATATCCTAATCTTCTTGGATTTCATGTCACTATTTTTTTTGAATAGAAAACATGATAATATGGTATGAAGTGAATATGGGTTTACCACAAAAGCACTCTATATATTCATTATAAAGATGTTTATCCTCAATAATCTAATCCAAAATTATTTTTTGATTAGCTTCATCGACTTTGCAACCAGAATATTAAAAAATATTATGGGGTTGCACTTGTTGCAGATATGTGGTAATTCTCTCTTCCACCCTATATTCATGGTGGTCTTAAATTGTGTAATAAAGAAGGTTTTCTTCCTCAATTTCAACAATGTTTTCCTCTCCATTATTGTTTCCACAAAAGTGTTTTTTTGGGCCAATGATTTAGGAATTATGTAATCTGATTTCACTCTTTCCTCTTCTTGCATGGTGATGTGTTATCTTATTCTTCTTATAAAACATAAACTTAGAAGCTTAGGCAGGTTATACTTGCTTGACCAAGATGGTAGTGAAAGAACAACATATGTCATTTCATAGGATAACAAATTTATGTTGTTTTGTATATCGAACTTCATGTTGAGTCTGTTTTTTTTATATTAATATATGTCTAAATGTATAAAAGTTATATGTATTTTTTTTTAGGTTGGATAAGTGTAGATGTTTATCAATACAAAATTTTGTTATTTAATAGTCAAGTTTTATAGTTATTATAATGAAATAGTTTCTCACAACAAATTTGATAAAATAAGTGAAATATATATCATTAAGATTAATTTTTATTTAAGTTTTAGATCTTTTAATAACTAAATTTCTATTCAAATGAATAAAACAATCAAATGTAAGAAATAGAAAACATAATGAAACACAATGTAAGAAATAGAGAACATAATGAAACACAAACATACATATCTACAATAAACATAATTATTTTCCTAGAAAATCCTTATGGGAGAGAAGCAACCCTAAAAAGTAATGATGCTCTACTCCTTTTTCCCTAGGAAATCCTTATGGGAGAAAAACAACACTAAAATGTAAACATGCTCTACTCTCTCTTTTCTGGTATGGAAAATATGTAAGTACAAAGAAAGAGGTAATCTCTCTAGATTTAGCTAAGACTTTTGGCGTGTAAGGTTGCTATAAAAACTTAACTTCATACATTTTTCTCTCTAACTTCACACTCCTAGTTGTATTTTCAACTATGGAACAAAATATAATAACACAAAATGGAACTCTTATTCCTCCTAGTGGCCAAGTATTTAACATAGCGTGATAGCCAACTAGGTGTAAGATTTGACTCCGTGAACCATTAACAAGGTTTGTGATTTTAGACCTTTTAGAGTCTTGTTAAAATTCCACATGTAGCTAGCTTGCTATGCATGATTAATGGGGCTATTTAATGACATTCTCTTGTACCATGGTGGTCAACATGAGAGGCCAACTTACGAAAGGCATAAATTTTGAATGAACTTCATTTGATGTTTTTCTTGCACCATTGGATATATCTTTAAGTGTAGAACAATGGTCAATGTTTTGACACAAGGGATAATCTTTTGACCCCAAGAAATGTCATTTAATACCTAAAAATGACTCCAAAAGGTTTTAGACCCCAATTCCCCACCCACCATTAAAATGACCCTACAAGTTGATTATTTCAGTTTCTTCACTCTATAAGCATCAAAATATATGACAAATAATATAATTATCCAATATAGATCATTATTTAATAATTTGTTAAAATTATGAGTAAGAAATATACATCACAAAATTTAAATAGCGTTAATTCATTGAACACCCTTGTACATTCCTTGTTGATACTTTGAAAGTAATACGTTTTGAAAAATAATTTGTTTATGGATTCTATTTTCCACATTCTCTCAACCATATCAAAAACCTCCTTATAATATTTGAAACCATCTATACAAATTTTCATTTGTTTCAATAGGAATGAACATATTGAAATATTAATTGTATTTATGTCTTGTGTGCTAAGGAAGGGAGGTCGTGAACCTTATGGGAAGAGATAGTATTTGTTAAGTTAGGAGGGATACTTTTTATGAGATAGAATTAATTTAAAATGCTTCTTAATATTATGTTTTCATAATACCCTTAAATTAATTACTTATTATCTCTTATTAATATTTGTGGACAATTTTTTTCAGTTCCACTAAAATTTTGAAATCAATGATTGGCCTAGTGCATATGGCCCTACCTAGGATATGAAATTAGTGATTGGTGTATTTCCTTTGGTTCTTAAAGTTATTCAACTTATACACAATGATATTGCGGCAAGAATTATTTTCATATATTGACAACCATAGGTGAATTAATGATAAGGTGTCATTTTACTACCCTTTGGGGTTTTAGCCCACAAAATTGGGTCTTCAACTTAAAATTAAAATAAATTTAAAACCATAAAGAACTATGTGGGGTAAAAAACATCATCGAAAATATATTTTCGAGGAGAATCTAACTAGATTGATTAGGAGATAGGAGACCGCGAATTTTCATGCCAAATTTGCTGAAAAATATCGAGGTAGCTATTGGTGCTTCTTGGGTTGACATCAATGACAACCACCTATCAACAATTATAACCAAAGAATAAACCAATAATCGCTCAATTGCATATAGTTATGTGATGGTCCAATCCTGCAAGGCCACGAGGCAATATTTATATGGGTTCAACGTAAAACAACCTTATGTTATAACCAATGAAAAAACCAATATTTTCTTGATTACATATAGTTATGTGATGATCTGATCCATGCAAGGCCACATGGAAGTATTTCATGGGTCCATGTCATGAATTTTCATAGGGCCATGTGGCACCATGTGATTTTCCCAATTGCGGTCCAATAAACATGTCAGTGCCATTTCAATGTCTACTCAGCTGCCATGTGTCACATTCAACCTGCGCACATGTCCAGTCAAGTTTCCAACATGGCACTAATTCATAACCAATTGTACCTACAATTTCAGCTCAAGTGTACCACGTGTCCACTCCATAGACTGCCATGTCACCTTTGGCTATTGAATTTTGTGTGTTTTGATTGAAACTTTAACTAAGCACAACTTTTGCATCTGAGCTTGGATTGAGATGTCATTTGCATCACATTGGATTCTTTGTGACAAACTCTTTGATCTAGTTAAGGTTTCATTGCAATTTGAGGAATTTTATTCTTTATCCATTAGGGATCCTCCTAGTTCAACAAGAGTGGTTGCATTCATTTAAATTCATTTTTAGAGTAGATGTCTAGCTAATATACATAATTAGGAATATTTTTTGTTATAACCCTATTTTCCACTCCATTATAGTGAGAGAGACCCAATTTCAACATACCTCAATTATTGGCAAGAAGACATCCCCTTTTGCCTTTTCTTTTACTTACATGGGTATTACAAGGGAGTTAGAACATGTTAAATGGGTGATATTACATAATTGAGTAATTTCTCATAATTATTTTGCGACAATTTCATAATTATGAAATAGTAATATTTCATAATCGAGATAATTGAGAAAAAATTTCTAGAGTTTGTCATTCCTAAGGAGATCAAATTGACCAACTTCCATAGTTTTTCATTCCCAAGGAGATCAACTCGATCTGCTTGTCTATGAGTTGGTTAGGGGTGAATTAATGTGGAATTTTCCTAACTTATCTAGCCTATGGGTGTTCAAGTAAATTTTCCCAGAGAGGGAAAAAGACCTATATAAACTAGTCATGTAAAGGGCAAAGTAGATCTAGTGAGTTAGATATAGTGCGAGAGCTTTGTTCGTTTGTTGAAGCTATCTTTGCTAGAGGTGGAGACCAGGATTACAAGTGGAGTCCTGGGCATGACTCATGAAGCAACAACTCCTTGTGATTGAGAAATTCAGATCACAATAGGTTTGATTGCTTTTTTGTATTTTCACTCACATATTTTTTTTTCTCCTCATCTTTTACAGTCATTTGAGATAGGATTTTGGTAATAATTCAAACTTTGGTTATAATATAACCCTTCGGACTTTGGAAACGTAACAAATTCAATCTTGGATATTGATAATGCGCCACCATACTACAAATTTCAAACCATTGATAATAATAATAAAAAATAAACCCACCACATAATATGAATTCGGCCTGAATAATGAAATTCATCCTTGACCTTGGTCCACTAGAGGGGGCATGGGACAGACCTTGGCTGCACCACGTGTCAGCCTTTGGTTGGGTTGTGCCACCCATTAAAAAAAATCGAATTTTACCTTAGGAGACAGCCATTAAAAAATATTCCACCTTCAAAACTCTCTGAAGAATCCTGTAGTGACACTTGTCACCATGACATTGGGAAAAATGGAGGAAAACCCAAATTTTTGACCTTTGACGATGTTTGACCATTTTTTTTGAAAATTTAGTTGTTTGACATGATTATCAGCGGGCTCTAACTTCCTCGTACGGTCTCCATTTTGAGTGAAATGAATTGCACTGGATTCCTGGCGAAGGACTAGATCCGGTTGTTCTAGTTTGGTGTGATTATGAGAACTTTTATTTTTTGGAAAAAAATTTCCCCCAATCCAGATTCCGATCATTGGACATGTAAGAGGAAGAAAGAGGGAATTCACTTTTCAAATTCTAGACCTTGTCTAAACCAAAATAAATTATAGGTTTGGTTTTCAAATACATTCACTTATTTGGAAAAGTTCTAGCTACCAAAAGTCCATATGCCAATCTACCTCCCAAGAAATCCATTTATTACACCACTTGTTAGTTTTTTGTCCTCCTATATTCTTTATCAACCTCTTCAAGTGATTCTTGAAATGTGAATACTTAAATCCTTCATAAAAATTTGAGCTCTAAAACGAGAAGACATACAAGGTCATTTTAAGTCATTCCTCTACCCAATTATAAAAAACCAAGTGAATATTTCTACATATTGATTTCTGTCCCATAAACTATACAATATAGGTCAATTTTTTCCTTTAACTTATTTAAATATTGTTAGCACACAATTGTTCAATGTTCTAATGAAATTTCACTGATAAAGGCATGATTATGCCAATCCATGTTGAATATTTCCATTAACAATGTTTACTTGTGTAAAACAATGTTATCTCTGCTTTTCTGTTATTTTCAGTTTTCTTTTAGTGCTGAAATTGGAATATATGATATTAATTTATGACTTGCAATTATAGTTGGTGAGATATTATTCTTTTTCTCTACTATATTGTTATTTATAGTCCTCTGGGTGCTTTCTTCATATTTTTTTTTTTACTAATTGAAGGGATTCGTAATTCTATATTTTACCATATTTCTTGCTAGTTCCATGTAGATTTAATTGACATATAATAGGTGGTTTCTGTTTGTGGGATGTCTGTAAAGTTTTTTGCACATCATATTGAATTTCTATAATGTGTAGCTCCCTAACATTCAAATAGAACCTTCATTGAAAAATGTGAGGGGGGTTTCAAATTCACATTCGATAACACCCTCCTCTGGGATAAATTTTTTTAACAAACACAATAACAGAGAAACAATTAGTGACGTCACCAAAATATGTAGCCTCTTCCAGGTATCATATCCTCTCATCAAGGTCAAGAATCTATTCACCAAAAATGTCCTATGGAAATGATGGTTTAAGAAACAAAACCAGACAAAAACCTTCAGTGAGAACAACAAAATCTAAAACTTCTTCAAGGTCTTCAATCTGCTCGTAAACTTAAATTGTGTCTTGATCAAGTCCAACAACAAAGAAACATTCAGTGACAACACCAAAATCTACAACTTCTTCAACGTCTTCTAAACCATCTTCAAAGTCAATATTGTGTGCATCAAATTCCTCACCAAGGTCATCAATAGAGTCATAAAAACTACTATTTCAAACTTCAATGCCAAAAATAAGTCAAAAGAATTCAATTCCTCCTCCAAAACCTTCTTCTCTGAGCAAAGCTAGCATCACGTCATCGAGAAATTCAGTAATTCCACAAGGAAATTCTATCAAAGTTAAAACAAATCCTTTTCATCCATATTTAATGCCTACTTTTTCAGGTGGAACACCTCCAAATTTAAGGACAACAATGCCATAAAATAAAACTTTACCTAATAGGTGTAGACCTAGAACCCCCAACTTTGTGTGATGTACAACTGAAGATCCTATGGTAAGCAGCGTGAGAAGAGAGTCATGGTCACTGATTTGAGCAAGATAAATAGTTTGGTATGACAACCTTACTCATGATAGGTCTAGCTAGCAGAATACCAACTACATGGTAATGGCATTCAAAATGTGAAAATTCCCATTTCACTTGGAAATAAGATGGTAGAGAAAGGTATAGATGAAATGAGATATCTATCTCAATGTATGGTAAAGAAATCAACTAGTTCTATCAATTCCACCTTGCAACTCTAAGAGACATTGAATTGAATTTCATCTCAAGACAGGGCTTTGGGAGGACACTTTCAAAGCCAACCTTCGTTATGGCTTTGAAACACATGGTAAGTATTGACTCAGCAACCTTTTTTGCATAATTTTTTCTAGCATGGACCTTAATGTCATAGCCTTATTTTTCCTAAAATGAATGCAAATTTCCTTGCAATTTGGCTTGCAACATTCATAATTCATGCTCATGGAACATGATTGTGTTGCAATTGTGATAACATCTGCTGTATGTAGAAGCTTTAATAAAAAATGATCGAAAATGACATTTTTGCTCTGTTTTTTTCAAAATTTAAGGAAAATTACACCAAGTAGCTTCCAGCCTCATATGACCATCATGTCAAACTCATCTCAAGATATTGTCCAAGTAAGAGCCACCAAAAGCAAGCAATCTAGTATACATGACTCTCCAATTTCAATTAGCAACAATGACAGTTCTAAGTATGGTGCAAAGATTGCTCCACATCCTCAATGGGGCATGTTTGATGACAATAATTTGGGGAGTGAGAGAGGTTATTAGTACGGTAGAATTAAATTCGAGGGAGATGGTAGGAGAAAAAATTGGTTGAAAAACCCATAATATGGAGAGAATAAATATGGTCGGACTCCCTTTTCTGACCAAGGAGTTGAAATATTATCTGATCCAATATATAATGCCACAAAAGCATACATTGGTAGTGGATATTATAAGAATAAAAATGTAAATGTGTATTAATGACAATTGTATCAATGAAGAAAAGAAAATATATCATCAAGAACCATTTGATTGGCCACAGTTGCACCAACCTACTATGTTTGTCATGAACTTGTGTACTGCACTAAGTTGTTTTATGGACATCTCTGCAACCTCCCACTTCTAATGTAGTGCTTGAATTTTGGGTGTCTCCTTCAATGATAGAATTTCAACACAAGTCTTATTAGTCTTTTGGGTCACTATTTTTAGAGCAAAAGAAAATTTGTGATTTAGCAGTTTCATGCACCTCTAGATGCAATTGAGTAGGTTCATGTACGAAATGTTCCACTAAATCACATAATTTTGAGAGGGTTCACCCTGATTTACCATTTTAAATAGATGCTTGTAGATTTATATGGAATTCAAATTGGTAATATTATCCCATAGGAAATCAATACAGTCACATATCCACACCAAGCATTTTTCCAAAAGACTTCTATTGAACCCCATTCCCAATACATCTTTCCAATAATAAAAACCCTAATACGTGTCCCCTATTTTTACTACATACCTTTTCTAGAACCCCCAATATAAATGCAATATATTGACTCTATTTTTCATAATTTTAATACCCCTTTATGAATGAATGTTCTAAGATAGTGGTCAACAAGGTGAATTACTTGTGCACAATGATTGGATATGTTTGTTATAAAAACCAGTTTTTTAACTTCAAGGAATCCATGGGAATTTGAAAAATATAAAACTAATAAGGTTTTGAATAAGATCAAACTAAAATTCCATAAGATATGAAATGATTTGTGCCATTTAGTTGCTACCCAGATAATAGATGACATTTGGCATAATACTACACATTTTGTGCTTGACATCATGAATATTGTTAGTAATGGGTAGTTAGTGTGGATCAATTTCAGTGCTCAATCATCATGAGGATCATGACAGGTTGTCCTACCATAGCTTTTTTCCTATTCATTTCTATAGTTCTAATGCGATGGATGTTCTATGGAAGAATGTTTGAACATGATGAATCCTAGTTTCAATGTTGAAAGTTTTTTTTCTAATTCATTTTCAATATAAAATGCTTCCTTTAACTATCAATAAAATATATTACATGTTAGTAATGTCACACAAAATGGTTCCCAGTTGAGAAGTCTCAACGATTGAAAAAAGTCATGTGAAAATCCCTTGTATCTATAAAAATTTTCCCAACAACATAAAGCCTATCAAAATTGACACATGGACATAAATTTTAGAAGCAACATTTCTTTAAATCTGCTTGAAATAAGAGGGGGAAAAACCAAAATTCTTTCCATAAAGGCACAAAAGCAGTGTTCATAGATTTCCAAACAATTCTCGCCTTTAGCAATCAACAAAATTAGATTCATGACTTGGCCTTCTACTAGAATTTTGTGATTCCATAGAGAAAGCAGAGGGAGTATGAGAACCAATAAATTGTTTCCTGCTCATAGTGCAAAGAGATCCCCTAAATATTCTTGCAATTGGCATAGATATTGCACATCCTACTAACTTTTGCATTTGAAAAAAAAATTGCATCTAAATATTGAAGTCTTGCATATGTAGTTTATTTGTTTTCCCAAATAAAAATTTGACCATCTTAGCCATTGTTAAAATATAAACAAGAATTATTTCTTCTCTTACACACAAGAAATAGAATTCCAGCTCTAATAATCTATTGAGGTCTATGGAAGTTAATGGCCTAAGACACTTTGTAACCTAAGAGAGAAACCTGTTAGGAAATGGGTGAAGTTGGTATTACACACCCAATTAGATAACCTCGAGGAGAAAACATTTCTCCCACTTTATTTGTTGGCATAACCTAGTAAGTGTTATTCACTAGCATGTATTTTGTAAAGGCCTTGACCTAGTTCCAATTCAACTCCATCCACCAGGTTGTAGAGGATTTCAAGCCTAATTTCATGAAAAGTAAGTTGGGGATGATCACATTGACCTACTTGATGACATGTGTCTATGAATATTAACTACCTTGAACTATTTTTTTGCGTAGGGAAAGAGACACATTCCCATGTCTGAGCATGAAAATGTTTTTTGATATTGTTAATGCCTCTAGTGTTTACTTCTACAAGTTCTATAGGAAAAGTCTGTAAAGGGCCAGGTAGCCTTTGGATCTCATCTTTTATGAAAGGTGACATATCTAGTAAATGCCCCTACAGTCAATCTCTGGAATGGATCTAAATAGAAGTTATTCATTTTAATATCCATAAAACACAACCACTTTAAGGTAAACTGTGTACATGTGTCATTTCTCCCACAAACTAAAGGCTTCCTCTAATATCCATAAAACACAACCACTTTAAGGTAAATTGTGTACATGTGTCATTTCTCCCACAAACTAAAGGCTTCCTCCCATTAATTTTAGATGTGAACTCTACCATAAACTTTTTAAGTCAAAATTTAAGATAAAAAATGCACATGTCATTTACCTCATGATCTTGTGTCATTTTTCTCATGCATTTGCAATAAATGTTGATTTAATATATATATTTTTATTGAATTTGTTTTTTTTCAGGGATAAGAAAACCATTAAATATGGTTGAAAAATGGAAATTATGCATAGAAGTTTCTTGCTATCCCAATCCAGGGAAAGCAGTGATTACATATGTGCTTTCCAATATTGCGACTAGCAAAGTCGTCCAAAGGAAAATGAATATATCGGGAAGAACAACCAACAACGAGGCATATTATATTGGATTGATAGAAGGCTTGGGAACATCGATGAAGTATGGATCAAATGGAATTGTAGTTTTCACCAATTCTGAACTTGTGTGCAACCAGATGAATGGTGTGTGCCAAGTTAAGAAGGAGAGGCTAAAAAAACTTCATGGAATAGAAAACAATATTGTTAGCCAATTTCAATTTTTTAGTATAAGGCATTGTACAAATGTGAATAAGATGTCTGTTGATCTATTGCGTGGGGCAATGCCAATTCATGATTCATCTATCAAAGATGAATTAGAATTATACAGAGAAATGCCAATGTAAGATTCATCTCTCAAAGATGAACTGGTTTTGAGATGCTCTTCTTCAAAAATTCAAGATTCATCTCTCAAAGATGAATTAGTATTGAGACGCTCCCCTTCAAAATTTATTGATGGACATTGTAACATATCTTGGATATGTTTGTGTTGTGTACTTATAAATGCGTCTTTTTTAATGACCATGTGTTTTTTTCAATTATATACCAAGTGTGCTCCCACCACACCATGTAAAGCGCAACTTGGTGAACTTCACATTTGCAACAAGTGAACTTCACGTTTTTATAAAATTAAAATGCGGGGACTTCAAGAAATTTTTGTTTAAATGGAGTTTGTTTAAATGGAGTTTCACGCTTCTTTTTTAATGACCATGTGTTTTTTTCAATTTTATACCAAGTGTGCTCCCACCATGTAAAGCGCAATTTGGTGAACTTATCATTTTTATAATTTTTTTTTGCTTAAATTGAGTTTCACACATCAATTATTGCTTTGAAAGTTGTGTTCTACATAATTTGTGTACACTAAATTACAAATTGATTTTCTGAAATCTATTTTGTGTAAATGTCCACCAATAGATATATATATCATGGAGGATGAACGACGAAGATCAACCGAATCCCATATGGAGGTTCAGGGATCGGGGGATGTTCACGGTATTTAAATATAATCTTAAATCTCCATACATGTGTGTACATATGGAATTTATTTTTTATTAACTTTGTGAGTTAAATTAGTTGTTAATAAGTTTCATTTTTTAATTTTTAGGAGGTAAGAGGAGAAGGGTTCTACTCCATCCATGGAGCGTGCTCATGGTTCAGCCAGTCGTGGTATGGTTCACGCAATTTAATCAATGAATATGTATATGTATTTATATGTACACATGAATGTATTTTTCAATTGATTATAAATTCGTATTTGTTTATGAAGCTTCTCTCTCATCTCGAGAGGTTGGTGGTGGTTCAAATCCACTTAGAGGGCCATCAATGAGTGGTAGCAGGTTGCATGAAGGGGGTGATATTTATTCCCCCGAAGGCCAATCAACGACTACTGGTTCTCAGCAGGGTCATTTTGGGTCTAGTTCTCAGTAGGGTCGTTCTTGGTCTAGTTCTCAACAGGGTCATGTTGGAGAAGATGCTAACCAACAACGTCAAGGTTGCCATCAATTTCAATATTTTTTTCATTAAATTTGTACAACTTTTTTTACATGTGTTTTTTCTAATATGCGAAATTTTATATATATTGATGCAGAGGCCGAAAATGTTCCAACTAGTGGTCAAAATAGACGTAGGGTAGACCGTTACATTCAAGAAGAAGGTTGTCTACCCAGCACAACTTATCTGGCCGACATTACTAATATACCATGGGAAACAAACATGGCGCAATTCACCTTACAAAGGTTTGAAAAAATTCATGCAAAATTGCAGAGAGATCTCGTGGCTTTGTCTCTACCTACTGAGATTTGACAAAACCTTGAAATAGTTACACTTTCATTGGGTGAAATTGTAAATGTGTACAAAAATCTTGGGCCAACAACTGATACATTTGTAGAAGTGATGAGAAAGAGAAAATAAATAGTAATGGGTCCAGATAAATGGGAGGATGTAAAACAAAAAGTTACAAAAGATGTGGCCAAGTCAATGTTTAATTTCAAGGAAGGGTCAGAAAGAAAAATGTTGAAAGTGCAATATTTCAAGCACCCAAATATAGCTCGCTATTTGTATGATAGGCACCTATGGAAGGCTCCCATTGAACGACGAGGTTCTTGTTTATTTTGCACAAATTTTTTACGCATAATTTTTTTTTGGTATGAAACCCAACTACAATGACCTTCCGTCAGAATTTTTTGGCCCGAGGAAATGTTGATTATATAACCGTAAGGGCGCTAAGCAAGATATGGAATTTCCTCTCCCTAAGCCGCCATTGGTGAGTCGACCTTTTCGGGTCGAAACTCTGCGGTCAGAGATGGATGCGACTTCTCAAATAAGTTGAGAATCAAGGGATGTTATGATCAACAATGTTTACAACGGATTAGGTGGAGTCGATGTTTGTTTAAATCGACAAAGAGCATGTGAAAATGCACGTGCCAATTTTGTGTATTGTACAGATGAAGAGATTGACAACATGAATGTTGAAGATCTCCGAATATATGCAAAAAATTGTCGCAATGGTTTGCAAGACCTAATTCTTCATGAGGAAGAGGGCACCAGAACGGTATGTGTTAATGACCTTAGGGTTTGAAATTATTTTAACATACATATACATGTGTACAATTTGTAATAAATACATGTGTATGTACATGTATACATTTATTTGTATGTACATTAATCTAGAAAAAATGTATGATTATATGTTAAAACACCATTTGCAGTTCTCACACATGATGCATGACGAAAATGTTAATATCACATTCGGGACCTCTAGTTCAAACAATGCAAATGGGTCTGACCATCAAGATATGTTGGCAAATGTTAGTGTTTTTTAAGTGATTTTAAAATAAATAATTGTACACACATGTACATGTATGTATATATAATTTGATAAAATGTTTTAATAGATACCGATTCCGTCTGATGTTTTTGGGATGGCAGTACCTTATTCTTCCTTGGGAGATGTACCTTCTACTTCCTTGAGAGATGAGCCACAAGTATTGGACGTTAGTAGTAGTAGTATTGACTTTAAATTAAAACCCACAATATAATTATTAACCCCAAGTATCCTTTATTTCTTCTATCGGAACCAAAATCCATTGATAAAATTAAAACAAACCCATTTCATACTTTATAAATATCGAACCCCTTTATATGAGCGCTTTAACGCTTTTCACAATGAAATCCATTATTCCGATGCGATAATAATAATCGCAATCGCAACCCGATACCATATTACAACATATATATGACGTTTTACAATGTTCCGATGCGATAAAATCGCAATTGGCAATCGCAACAATTGAATGCTGACAAACAATAGTTCACAGCTCCGACCCGATTAATCGGAAATCGGTAATCGGCAACTCAAATGGCTCTCCCTTTCCTCTACTCCAAAGTTTCGATGCGATCCAAATCGGAATCGAAAATCGCAACTGCACCACCTCCCTTACTCACTCTTCAGAATTCCGATGCGATTCAAATCGGAATCGGAAATCGCAGATTTAATATTGTTCGATTTACACAATGCGAGACCACTTTCGGACCCGATTCAATCCAACATTAAATTGCAATGTAATTCAACTCCACTTTAAAAGGTCTGCGAAGTCTTTTTAGACTATTTCTTTGTATAAAGGCTTTTCTAACTTACCAAATTTGACATCGCCCAATTTACAACCAATTACAGAATTCATACGATTTCCAATACAAACACAGATCAAAACCGCTTAAATCATTTACGCAGACATCAATATTCAAGTTCCATCATTTCTCATTGATTTGGGCAGAATAAAATTGCGCTCATAATATACAGAAACAACAAACAGAACCTCGCTTTTCCTTAATTATTCCAGAATCAAATATTCAATACACACTGTCACACTCATCAAATCTGAAATCTCACTCCAAACTCAAATCCTCACACACACTAACTCTCGCTCGTAGCGATTTTCACATTACTTAATAATATCTAACAAACTCTCCTAATTTCCCTAAAGATCTTAACACAATCTCCTATTTTTTCACTCTTGGTTACACCTGTTTTTAACAAATCTTATCACTAATATCTTAAATAAAACAGTCACATTTATTTCATTAACAAACTATTTATGAAGTCTATCCTTCTCGGTAAAACCGAATTTGACCAAACAGTCAACGAGTTTCACTGCGGTTAGCCACAACATGTGGACAATCCTCCACATTGCTGGCTAATTCCGATGCTCCTGCATCAGACTCCCGGGGAAGAAGAGATTTGTTCTTTAAACTTTCAGGATTTATTTCGTATCTCTGCAAGTCAGCTGCTGTCAACCAACTGGAATCTTCCAGTGGTTTCTCCTTCCACTTGACAAGATACTGGAAATATGTCTGCCCTCGAGTCTTTTTGGATATCCTTTGATCCAAGATATCTTCCACTTCCTTCTTAGATGCTTTTGGTACCTGTTCCTCCCAGTCCACAGTTTGAACTTCATCACCTGTAACTTCAGTTTGCAACTCGGTCTCTGCTTCTTTGAATGGATATAAATCTGCAACATTAAAAATGGGGGATATTCCAATTCCTTTCGGCAACTCAATTTCATATGCATTGGCTGAAAATTTCCTTTTAATTTTACAAGGTCCCATTTTCTTCATTTTCAGTTTATTATAAGTCTTTGTAGGAAATCTCTCTTTCCTCAAATATGCCATGACCAAATCTCCTACTTGAAATTATTTTTCTCTTCTTTTCAGATATGCTCTCTGCTTGTATCTCTTGCTACTTTCCTGCAATTTATCTTTAACTTCTTCCTGTAGCTTCTGCATTTGTTCAACAAAATCTTCAGCACTTGCACTTCTAGCTTCTTGTTTCCCCAAGTCTCTTAGCTCGTATACTCCTCTCGGATGCATTCCAAAGACAATCTGAAATGGACTCATTCCAGTGCTTCGGTTTGGTGTGTCATTGTAAGCAAATTCAGCTTGAGCTAATGCCAAATCCCACTGTTTGGGATTTTGATGTACCAAACTTCTTAATATATTCCCCAAGTTCCTGTTTACTGCTTCAGTTTGTCCATCTGTCTGAGGATGGTATGCTGAACTAAAACTGAGTTTAGTTCCCAGTTTCTTCCAAAGTGTCCTCCAAAAATGCCCTACAAATTTAGTATCCCGATCTGATACAATGCTTACAGGTAAACCATGCAATCTTACAATCTCTGAAAAGAATAAATTTGCTATGTGTGTTGCATCATTAGTCTTCTTACAAGCAATAAAATGAGCCATTTTAGAAAATTTGTCTACAACAACATAAATAGAATCGTTTCCTCTTTGAGTTTTTGGTAAACCCAGAACAAAATCCATACTCACTGCATTCCATGGTCGATCTGGTATGGGCAATGGCTGATATAGACCGGTATTTTGACTCCTTCCTTTGGCATACTGACATACCCTGCATTTCTCAACAAACTTTTTAACATCAGTTTGCATTTTAGGCCAATAATAAAAAGCATTCACCTGAGCGAAAGTTTTATCTTGTCCAAAATGACCAGACAATCCTCCACTGTGCTTCTCTTTAATGATGTTCTCTCTCATGGAACATTTAGGAATACATAATTTGTTGCTTTTAAATAACAGACCTCCTTGAATAAAGTAATCCATCCATTGACTTCTGTTATGGCTCACCGGATTCTGCACTGTTGTGTAGATGTCTTTAAAATCCTCATCATCCTGGTACATTTCTATCATTTCATCAAAACCTACAACACCCACTTTAAATTCTTACAAAAGAAAACTTACCCTGCTTAATGCATCCGCCACTTTATTAGACTTACCACTTTTATGCTTTATTACAAAAGTGAAATTTTGCAGAAATTCCACCCACTTGGCGTGCTTCTGATTTAGCTTTGGCTGATTATTAATAAACTGCAAAGCATAGTTGTCTGAATATAAGATGAACTCCTTCGGCAACAAGTAATGCCTCGACTTTTTCAATGCCTGCACAATAGTGTAAAATTCTTTGTCATAGGAAGAATATTTTTTCTTTGCATCATTTAACTTCTCGCTGAAATATGCTATCGGCCTTTTCTCTTGACTTAGCACCGCACCAACTGCTTCTCCACTTGCATCAGTTTCCACTTGAAAGACTTTCTCGAAATTTGGCAATGCTAGAATAGGCTTTTCTGTTATCTTCTTTTTCAGCAAATTAAAATTCCTGTCAGCTGCTTCTGTCCATCTAAATGGCTGATTGACCTCCTTGATTGTCTCAAGGATTGGTGCACAAACTTGACTAAATCCCTTTATAAATTTTCGGTAGAAACTAGCAAGTCCATGGAAAATTCTTACCTCGAAGACACTCCTGGGAGTAGGCCAGTTTCTAATTGCTTGTACCTTCTCTGGATCCATTTTTAAACCTTCTCTGGAAATCACAAATCCCAAGTATACCAGCTCCTCTTTCATGAAACTACATTTCTTCAAATTGATTAGTAGTTTTTCCTTCTGCAGAGTTTTCAGGACTAACTTCAAATGTTCCAAATGCTCCTCTTTACTTTTGCTGAAAACTAGAATATCATCAAGGTAAACAACAACAAATTTACCTGTATATTCTTTCAGAACCTCATTCATTAGTCTCATGAATGTGCTAGGCACATTAGTGAGCCCAAAAGGCATCACTAACCACTCATACAATCCACTGTTGGTTTTGAAAGCTGTTTTCCATTCATCGCCTTCCCGAATTCTGATCTGATGATACCCGATTTTCAGATCTATCTTAGTAAAATACCTGGATCCACTTAAACAATCCATTAAATCATCCATCCTGGGCAAAGGAAATCTATACCTGACTGTTATCTTGTTGATAGCTCTGGAATCGGTGCACATGCGCCATTCTCCTCCCTTTTTCGGACTAAGCACTGTTGGCACAGCACACGGGCTCAAACTTTCTCGAATCAGCCCCTTGTCCATCAACTCTTGAACCTGTCTTGCAACTTCTGCGTTTTCCTGAGGAGTTAATCTATATGCAGCTTTATTAGGTAGGCTTGCTCCTGGTATTAAGTCGATATGGTGACTTATACTTCTAATCGGTGGTAATTCATTCGGCAGTTCATCCACAATGATATCCATGTAACTATTTAACACAGATTGAATTTCTTCAGGCAAATCATTTAGATTTGTGGAGGTTAAAATTACCTTTGGCCTTCCTACGATAGCGAAATGCACCTCTTCGCTTTTATCCACCTCTTGTAGCAATTCTTTGCCACTTATCAGCATAATATTATTTTCAGGTAGCTCTTTTTCAGCATCATTCTTTACTGGCAGCAACGTATGTTTAACTCCATCCTTTTCTATGGTGTATGTATTTCTTCTTCCATCATGAATCGCCTTTCGGTCAAATTGCCATGGTCTTCCCAATAACACGTGACATACATCCATGGGAATTATGTCACATAAAATCACATCTCTGTATGTACCAATCTGCATTTCCACACTACACTGTTCTGTCACGATGACTTGATGACCCTTCTGAAGTCAAGATACTTTGTAAGGTGCAGGATGTGCTTTCCTTGTTAACCCAAGCTTTTCCACCATCTCTGTAGACACAAGATTGTCAGTACTCCTGCTATCAATTATAACCTTATAGCACTTACCCTTTGATTTGCATGTAGTCCTGAACAAGTTCTTTCTTTGCGCAGGTTCTCCAATCTCTTTTTCTGATCTCAACAAAGTTCTTCTAAGCAGCAATGATTCACCTTCTTCCAGTGGTTCTTCCTTCTCTACAAGTCGAGGTGGTTCCGACTCTGCCTCAGCCACATTTGCACCTCTCTGGCTTGCTGATTTGTTATGAGGACAGTCCCGCGACATATGTCCCCATTCTCCACAAGTATAACACCTAACATCTCTTCCTCGCCCTCTTCCTCTGGGCGCGAATCTCCCTCTACTAGATTCACCCATCTGTGGTGATCTGCTGCTTGAACTTCCTGCTTCAAACTGATGCTGTGTTCCTCTGGATCTGGCTGATCCTCTACCTTTTGCTGAGCTCTTTCCTCTGTTTCTTTGACTTTGTTTCCGCAGTATTTTCTCCTCTGCTTTCAAACTTGCTTGATAGGCATCTTCAACAGTTTTCAAACTTAACAGGCTAATCTCATCTTGGATCTCATACCTTAGCCCATTAACATATCGGGCTACTTTCTCCAAATCATCTTCTACATGCCCTGTTCTGATGCTTAACCTGTAAAATTCTTCAGTATATTCTTTAACAGACATTCCTTTCTGCTTCAGATTTTGCATCTGCTTAAAAAGATTCAAATGATAGTCTTTAGGCAAAAACTTGGCTTTCAGTTTGCTTACTATTTTATCCCACTGCTTGATCTTAGATTTCCCCTTTCTCATTCTTGATGTCTGTAACTCATCCCACCAAATGGCTGCGTGACCTTTCAATCTAGTGACTGCAAATTTTACCCTTTTATTTTCTTCAATCTCTTCATAATCGAAGTACTGATCTATGGATCTGATCCAATCCATGAGCTCCTCGGCATTTAGACTCCCTTCATACACAGGAATCTCCACTTTGGGTTTGCTTCCAACCTTCGCCAGCATCTTCATGAATTTAACATTTTCATTCTCTTCTTCTGCTTCCACATCTTCCTCAGATTCTTCTGAAGAACTTTCAGCTCCCTCATCAGGCGCTCTTCTCTGGGCTGTTTCCATTGTTTCCATTCGTTCACGCAGTCTTCGCACTTCTTCTATCAGGACTGCATTTGCTTCTGGTCTCCCTCGACCAATTCCTCGACCAACTCCTCTCCTTGGCGGCATCTTTGCTGCAAACACCTATCTCTTCTGCTCTGATACCAAAAATTGACGCACGCAGCAGCAGCGCTGGACTTTAAATTAAAACCCACAATATAATTATTAACCCCAAGTATCCTTTATTTCTTCTATCGGAACCAAAATCCGTTGATAAAATTAAAACAAACCCATTTCATACTTTATAAATATCGAAACCCTTTATATGAGCGCTTTAACGCTTTTCACAATGAAATCCATTATTCCGATGCGATAATAATAATCACAATTGCAACCTGATACAATATTACAACATATATATGACGTTTTACAATGTTCCGATGCAATAAAATCGCAATTGGCAATCGCAACAATTGAATGCTGACAAACAATAGTTCGCAGCTCCGACCCGATTAATCGGAAATCGGTAATCGGCAACTCAAATGGCTCTCCCTTTCCTCTACTCCAAAGTTCTGATCCGATCCAAATCGGAATAAAAAATCGCAACTGCACCACCTCCCTTACTCACTCTTCAGAATTCCAATGCGATTCAAATCGGAATCGGAAATCGCAGATTTAATATTGTTCGATTTACACAACGCGAGACCACTTTCGGACCCGATTCAATCCAACATTAAATTGCAATGTAATTCAACTCCACTTTAAAAGGTCTGCGAAGTCTTTTTAGACTATTTCTTTGTATAAAGGCTTTTCTAACTTACCAAATTTGACATCGCCCGATTTACAACCAATTACAGAATTCATACGATTTCCAATACAAACACAGATCAAAACCGCTTAAATCATTTACGCAGACATCAATATTCAAGTTCCATCATTTCTCATTGATTTGGGCAGAATAAAATTGCGCTCATAATATACAGAAACAACAAACAGAACCTCGCTTTTCCTTAATTATTCCAGAATCAAATATTCAATACACACTATCACACTCATCAAATCTGAAATCTCACTCCAACTCAAATCCTCACACACACTAACTCTCGCTCGTAGCGATTTTCACATTACTTAATAATATCTAACAAACTCTCCTAATTTCCCTAAAGATCTTAACAAAATCTCCTATTTTCTCACTCTTGGTTACACCTATTTTTAACAAATCTTATCACTAATATCTTAAATAAAGCAGTCACATTTATTTCATTAACAAACTATTTATGAAGTCTATCCTTCTCGGTAAAACCGAATTTGACCAAACAGTCAATGAGTTTCACTGCGGTTAGCCACAACATGTGGACAATCCTCCACATTGCTGGCTAATTCCAATGCTCTTGCATCAAGTATGGACAATTTTTGCAAGTTTAAAATTTATGTTTAAAAAAGTTATATATATATATATATATATATATATTTAAAATTTTTTGAATTTAGGTTCCTATAGAAGATTTCTTTAATCTGCGGACTCTAGCGACGAAGATAGGAACATCCACAACATTTGAACAAGTTGTCTTTAGTTCCTTTTTTTAATATTATTGAAAATAAGTTTATATATGTACATGTGCATTTTCATTTGAAAGTTTTTAATATATATATATATATATATATATATATATATAACTGTACATGTATATTGTACAGTTTACCGCTGCAGATGTTCCTATGGGGGCGGAACTTGTTCATCAAATGGAGAGGGAACCTCATGAGGTATTGCATGATTTTTTTGTTATATTTTGTTTTTTACATGAAGTTCTAGATATATATATTCTCACTCATTTTTAAAACATCAAATTTTAATGTTCAAGTACATGTGCATTGTGTATGTAGGTTTCCCATGATGCTTCACATGATAGTGCGCGGATTGAGACCCTGATAGGAAAGATGCTAGATCCGTCTCTATTTGATGGACATGATTTGTAGATTTGATTTCAAGATTTAGATGGTCTTAAAATTTGTTAAACTTGATACAGTTTGATACTTGTGAGATCTACAAGTTTTGGACATATTTTATTGCATTGTTAATATAATTTGTTTTATTTAATTTTTGGATGGTTTTAGTACTTTTGGCATGTGAATTTGAAGTAATTTTTTCATCTATAAATTAATGTTGTCATCTGAACTGCATTTGGCATGTTATGTAATGAGATGTGTTATAATTTTTTTTGTTTTTAAAATTTAAGTTTTGGATGCTTGGAGTACATTTGGCATGTGAAGTAATGTTGTGATCTATAATTTTTTGTTAAATTAAAAGTTAAAAGTTTTGGATGGTTTCAATCTACATTTGGCATGTGATATAATGTTAAATGTTTTTATTGGATAGTTGAATATAATTGGCATGGCATGCGAAGCTTTTAAAACTCAAGTTTTGGATGGTTTCAATCTACATTTCGCATGTGATATCTAATGTTTTAATGTTGCATGATATATAATCAAAAGTTTTTTAAAACTTAAGTTTTGCATGGTTTCAATCTACATTTGGCATGTATGTGGTATATAATGTTAAATGTTTCTATTGGATCTATTTGAACTCTAATTGACATGGCATGTGAAGTAACGTTGCACGATATATATAATCAAAAAGTTTTTAAAACTCAAGTTTTGAATGGTTTCAATCTACATTTCGCATGTGATATTTAATGTTTTAATGTTGCACGATATATTATCAAAAAGTTTTTAAAACTTAAAAGTTTTGGATGGTTTCAATCTACATTTGGCACATGTGGTATATAATGTTAAATGTTTCTATTGGATAGTTGTTCACTATAATTGGCATGGCATGTGAAGTAATTTTGCACAAATCCCTTTTGGATGGTTGAAGTACATTTGGAATCTTAAGATTGCTTTTGATCTCTACATGTAGTCTTGTTTGAATGAAAAAATTTCCAATAGGAAGAACATAGCTTTTCAATGCAACTAACCATGTATCAATTGAGCTCTAATTGAAAAAAGAGTTTAAAGAAGTAGATATATGTACAAATTATCCCTTTAATTTTGATTGGAAATATAAGTATAGTACATATATATGTTTGTTGAATTTGGGTCAATGCCATTAATGCACTCAAATAGGTAGCCTTGTTGATTTATAATTTGGTAAATTGATGACTTTCAGTTAATTGCATTCTAGAACATAGAACATATATCCAACCATTGGACAGACAAATTTTGTACTAGATTTTCAATCAAGAATAGAGATGTGGGTCAAATTGCACCAAAAGTCGGAGAAGTGCTCCGAGTCTCTTGTCTGAAAGGAATATTCGTACAAAACTATATTGTGGATGATTTATTTACATTGCACGGATACTTTTTACTAGAAAATCTCACAAGAAAAATTGAGCACATTAAATTCGTGTATATATCCAATACGATTTTTCATCAATGCACATAGAAAAACTACTTTAAATAGTTAAAATTGCATTCTAGAACATATATATTGAGTACATTTAAATCATTTTTCATCAATGCACATAGTAAAACTACTTGAACAATTAATTTCATTCTAGAATGTATATATATCCAATATGTAAGTAACATTTTTCATCGATGCACATTGAACATATTCGACCATTGGACAAACAAATTTTGTACTATATTTTCAATCAGGAATAGAGATGTGGGTCATATCCCACCAAAAGTCAGAGAAGTGCTCCGAGTCTCTTGTTTGAAAGGAATCTTCATACAAAACTATATTGTGGATGATTTATTTACATTGTGGAAACTTTTTACCAGAAAATCCAACTAGTTTTTCATCAATGCACATAGAAAAACTACTTGGAACAATTAATTGCATTCTAGAACATATATATCCAATACAAGTAACATTTTTCATGAATGCACATTGAACATATCCGACCATTGGACAAACAAATTTTTTACTAGATTTTCTATTAGGAATAGAGATGTGGGTCAAATCCCACCAAAAGTCGGAGAAGTGCTCTGAGTCTTTTGTCTGAAAGGAATTTTCGTACAAAACTATACTGTGGATGATTTATTTACGTTGTGGATACTTTTTACCAGAAAATCCAACTATTTTTTCATCAATGAACATAGAAAAACTACTTGGAACAATTAATTACATTCTAGAACATATGTATCCAATACAAGTAACATTTTTCATCAATGCACATTGAACATATCCGACCATTGGACAAACAAATTTTTTACTAGATTTTCAATCAAGAATAGAGATGTGGGTCAAATCCCACCAAAAGTCGGAGAAGTGCTCCGAGTCTGTTGTCTGAAAGGAATCTTCGTACAAAACTATACTGCAGATGATTTATTTACATTGTGGATACTTTTTACCAGAAAATCCAACTAGTTTTTCATCAAGGCACATAGTAAAACTACTTGAACAATTAATTTCATTCTAGAACATATATATATATATATATATATATATATATATATGTAACATTTTTCATCAATGCACATGTATAGAAAAGCTACTTTCAGTTGATACTAGAGCATGTGCATGTACCAAAACAATTTGTACATGTGAAAACACTTGCACAAATAGCATAAGAAGCTCAATTTTTAGTTGAGTACTGGAAGTTCTAAAACATATTTAATCCAAAGAGAATAAATTTTTGGACAATTCAATAAAAAATTCTAATGGAATCCCATCTTCAATAATACGTTCATGATCATATTTTGACATTTTCCATCTCTTAATTTTCGATTTTTTCTTTGATTGAACTTCTATCAATTTTATGCGTGCTACACACACCAAGTGACTATATTGACAACTTATGACATCAGGTTCATAGTCTTCAAAGTAAAAAAAGTCTCCACTTTTATTAGTTTGTCTGAAAAAATAACATTTCAGTATAATAGACCCTCTGTCATATAGAAATCCGTGATCATTATAGTTTGTAATAATTTCATTTTTCGTTCAGTGAAACGCATCAAATAATACTTCACATTTTCATCGTTGTCGATAGGTGCAATTACAACAAAAACATCTCCTGCACAATAAAACAAACTTAACAAAATTATACATATTTAAATTTATTTCTAGATCTTTAAATCATTAGAAAGTAATTCAAATGTTACCTTCTCTAATAGGATCAGAAACTTGATCACCATCAGATGATATTGTAGTTTCCTCTGATTGCATTTCTTCAAACATTGCAATAGACATTTTTCCCTTTTTATTTAGCTTTGTATGTTTCCAATCGTTCACATACATTTTGTTCTCACAAATGTCATTGGATTTTGTGTTGTCTATGCAAACATCACAAAAACAAGAATATTTTCTTTTATCCAATGCAAACACATTTCTGGACGAATTTGTTTGAATTGAATGCAATTTTCGAGTCCCTTTTATTGTTTCAACGTCACTTCCAATTGATCTATCTACATCTTCAATCCCAATATGCCAGAAAAAACTTTATATGGAAAATTAAAAGAAGAATTTGTAAATATGATATCAAAATAAAATAAAAGATAATCATTTCACGATAAATGTAAAATGTTTAAAATTAGATTTCCAATATAAATTAAATTGAATGTACCTTCGCACTTCCCGTGATGGGTTAGTCTCATGGCTTAGAGCAGCGATGCACCATTGAACAACTTCTTTAGCATTCACAAGTCGGCTTGTAGAGTGGTTCATTTGATATCTTCGAAGTGCTTTTTTTATGCATGCTCCTGGACCGTCATGTTCTCCTTTTCCATGGCCAGTCTCAAAGAAATTCCAACAATGTTTAATGCAGACTTTCTTATGAAGACAACACAACCAAAAGAATGATCGTTTAGATTTGAATTGACCTGCGCATCCATCTGACCATATCCCATGTTCATTGAATGTTATTCCACGATTTTTCAAGGAATCATAAACTTTTCCAAAACAATGTTGTACAAAACATGTATCATGTGTACAATCGTCACTGTTATAAAAGTTATATTCTTTAATGATATGTCGATTTTCACTCGTGCTTTCTATATGATCGACATTTTTTTCAGCATGTCTATATAGAATATGGACGAGCATGGAGACTTGGTCAGAATGATAGCATTCATTCTAAATTTATTTTTTTGGAACAAATGTGTAGTTTTCTACAAAATCAATCACTAGCAAAATGGTCCCTAGTGGAAAAACTTCACGAGATTTTTTGAATTGCAAGTCTTGCCATCAAGCTCTATTGGAATGCTTGGTGTATTTGTAAATTTCTGCCTCAAACTTTCTCAAAAAGTCTATCAGAATTTTTTTTTCTTCTAGTAATTCAATTCTTTTAACACTATTTGCACCCTGAATCGATGTATCGATATATTCATATCTCTTCCATTTCACTTTCATGTTGGAAAATGATTGATCATTTATATCAATATGATATTTGTTTTGAAATTTAGTCAAATTTCCACAATCATCGCATTTTTTACCACCAACACATTTCTTTTTGTAAAATAGTTCATCGCTTTCTCTTTCACATAGAATTTGAGATATGAAATCAGGGATAGTGGAAGGAGGAGGTGAATCCTTCCATAATGTTCTACCGAAATCAAGGAATGTGTCATAATATAACTCAAATTCCACATGATAATGGCAACAACAAGTGTCGCGTATGGTGATAGGTTTTACATACCATGGTTTTTGCTGAACAAAAGCACTGAGTGAAACATGAATTTGACGATTCTCTTCTTTGAACTTGTTGAATAACTCTATCTGAGTGGTTTCCAAGAGATGTTTTTCATGTTCTTCGTACTGATTTCGTGCTATTCTTCTTCGCATCACATGCCTTGCAGTTGGTGAAACACATGAATTGTTCTTCCAATATTCATATATTATTTTTTTAACATTTTCTCCAAGTCTATCTTTGTATGGTTGCCTACAAATAGCTCTCCAACAAGCGAGTTCATCATTTACATCTATTTGCAGCCGAAATTTCCGATGTTTGTACAAATTTTTTCGCGAGGTTCCCAGTGCTCATGCCATAGATGTTACCAAACGATTCTCTTTAGTACTTGATGAAACCATTGCCATCTGTATTCCTCTACGTACAATTGAAACATTTTTCTCTCTAGATCTCTTAATTGAATTTATAGCACTACTCATATTTTTTATCACATCTTCCTTCATTTTTTTATCTTTGGTTGATTTTCGAATACCCAATAGTGTCGTAGCTTCTTTTAATTTCCTTAATGATATGAGACCTTTCAACATTTGAGCCTAAACTGTCACCCGCTCATTTAAGAAATACTTTTCAAAAATGCAGTTAACACGATATCGTATAACATGGTCAGGTTTTTTATCTCCATATGTGTGAGTGTCAACATTTTCTAACATCTCATTATCGATAGTGATTTCATTTGTACATATTCGAAAAAATAGTACATATTCAATAAATAACTAAATTAATAAATATATCTATAATTTCAATAATATGTGCATGTGTTTAATATATATATATATATATATATATATCTGTGTGTGTGTGTGTGTGTGTGTGTGTGTGTGCATACCTTGTGATTCAATTTCTTTATTTGGATTTCTTTCAATATTTTCACCATCTTCAATCATTGGTTCAATATCTCTTTCACTTTCTCTTTTAAAATTTTGTATCTCATCATCAATGTTTTGAGGAATATCTCTGTCTGTTTACATTAAAAAAAATATTTTTCAAATTAGTTCATCAAATAAAAATTAAGCTTCGCATTTTTCACTAGGAAAATTTTAAATATATCAATGGATCATAATATTTACATTTACATACCAACTTCAATTTCTTCTTGAGGTTGATTTTCCTCTTCAATATTTGAGAGGGCATCTAACCTCCTTTTGCGAGATTGTCTCGTCTCTTCTCTACGTTCCTCATGGTCTCCTTTTCAATCATATTTTCTCGCACAAGTCCTTCAATTTCCCATGATAATAGGGTATGAAGTTCAAAAAAATTCCTTCAAAAAATTAGACAATAACTCAATTAGAAAAAAAAATCACAAAAGATTTAATTTTAAAAAATTCATTTTAAATTTTTTGCAAAAAATATATACTCCAATCCAAAACACACACTTTAAAAAATTCGAGAAAAAAATGTCTTATAAAAATGAAACGAAGCTCAAAATATTTACTTCAACTCAAAACACATACTCTAAAAAAATGTCACTTCAAAAATTGCCTCCAACTTTAAAAAAAACGTCACTTTAAAAAATACTTCTAGAAAATGTCTTTTCGAAATTAAGCCCAACTCCATACTTTAAAAAAAAAATGAAGCACAAAAAACATCTAAAAAAATTTATCACATACCTCCAAGAAAGGTCCTTCGAATGTACGTCCAAGAAAATTCCTTAAGACCAAAACAATTTTTTGCAAAATCAGGCCGCCTCCAAGAAATGTCCTCCAAGAAAATTCTTTAAACCCAAAAAAATTCTTTGCAAAATTAGTCTGCTTCCAAGAAATGCCCTTAAATCCAAACCTCCAAGAAAAGTCTTTAAACGCAAACCAAGACCTTTGCAAAATCAGATGAAACATTGTAATATCCCTGTCAGCAGCATAGCTCATATCACCACCAACATGTAGTAAAGGTGAACCACAACTATAAAAGATATATTGGCATCGTCATATTTGAATAGATGTGTACTACATATTTGTATCTGAGATGAAGATCATAATATGGACTGAAGTATATTTGGATCAGAATTTATATGTCGTATGGAGCATTCTCAGTATTTTAGTATTGTTCCAATGATTCAGCTCTCATCATATAAGTCTGATTATATAAGTTTCTTCTATGAAGTGTCCTTATCATCAATTTCAGCTATAAACAAGTTCAAGGAGTCTATGCTTTGGGATGGTATCACCTTACTATTTATATACAAGTTCAATGATTCTCAAAAGTGTTCTCCCAACAACTCTTATACACCAGTCTGGAGCAGCAAGGTATAAATTCGAAAGAAGAAGGCCTAAACACAACTAAGAGAGAGGAAATGAAAAGATAGAAACTACACTGGGAAATGTGCAACCCTTTTCCATTGATGTCAAAGGGGGAGGAAAAGTAAGAAGAATAATAAACGATCTTATGAAAAGCAAGCAGAGGAAGAAACACACTTATTAGAATAAAAGGGGGAGAAAGTCCTAGAGGAAGTATTGGAGTATTGGTGGATGTGTTGCCATCAATGCCAAAGGGGGACACTGTTGGAAATTTTGTCATTGATGGAAAAGGATAAAAAAGGAGTTACACCATAATTATCATTGATGGCAAAGGATTAGAGAAGTAGTGGTTATAAGGCAAAGGAGCAGATGTGGCAATGTGCAGTAGAGAGGCAAAGGAGAATAAATATAAGTATAACATAAAGCAGAGAGAAGCAACAAAGAGTAAAAGGAGCAGCATGGAGAAGCTTTAGTGTGATTATTTAATGCAAAGAAGTAGCAAAAGAACAAAGGCAGTTAAGGCAGCGAAAGGAAATGAAAGGCACCAAAGATACACCAAAGATAGAGAAGCAACAAAAGAAGAGAGGCAAAAATGTAGAGTGGTAGTGAATGCATTAGAGGTAGCGAATGCAGCTAAGAAGGCACCAAAGGTAGCAAAGAAGCAGAATTAGTAGAGATGCAATGATTACCACAGAGGCAACAAACGCAACAGAGAAGCAGCCGAGACAACAGAGGCAACAAATGGAGAAGAGACAACAAAGAGGAAAAGAGAAATGAAGGCATTTAGATTTTCCAGACACAGTGAGGACCAGAGATCTTACACAAAGATGAGTAAGCCAAGAGAGAGAGGTGAGAGTAGAGAGAAAGAGAGTAATTTAATCAGTAGATGTCGAGTGTGATAATATTGTGATGAAATTTATTAACAAATACAAGCACATGAGGAACAACATGTAGAAACTGGAGTTACAGAGTGGGACAGTGTAAACAAACGAAAAATCAACTAAGGAAGAGAATTATTTGAAGAATTCCAAGGGAGGTGAATGGAGGGTTAGGATTAGATCGCAAAAGTGAAGGCGAGAGATGGACAACGGAGATCGAATCGCATCAGGACTGATTTCACAAATCGCAACATTTAAGAGTTTAGCATTAAGGCGTTGCATGGTAAGTTAAATTATTTGCGATGCGAAATGGAGAATACACGTGTTGGAATGGTACAACATCGCAGATTGCAAGAAATAGAGTATAACCACAAAGTAAATCTTATAAAGTGTGAAGTGCGATCAAATGAGGATTTTTAGATCTGGGGGCAGATCAATGGCGGACGACGAATCGCGAGACCGCACATCGTAGCGCTTAAGGGATAACAGGAAGGTGACCACAAGTTAAGTTTAAAATTTTGCAATTCGAAATGGAGGGACACATGTCGACCTTGCGCAACATCGAATCCCACAATAAATAGGGTTTAACTTCGAATAAATCACAAGGTCTGTTGTTTTGGTTGTGATGCAGTAAGGATCAAGTGACACGATACCATGAAGGGAGTCCACATGGCAGCACCATGCTTGAGCGTAGATCACAGATCGCATGGTTTAAGGTTTATCGTTAATGGTAGAGTGGGAAACCTGCGAGCAAGCATTTGCGATGAGATATGATTGTTCAAGCACTATGGGAGCCAATAGCCCTTGTTATGTGTATGTTATATGTGCCATGCTATAAATTTTACACTGTTGAATGCTAATCATATATATATATATATATATGCATTGTTGATCGATAAATGTATGTATATTGATTAAAGTTCATATTTGTAATCTGCCACGTGTATAAAGGGAGTTGTATGTGGGCCATATCCCACATACCACAAAGAAATGATCTGAACACAAATCAAAGGATTAGGAGATTGGGAAGAACAATGTTACGACCGTAAAGCTAACAAAGGGGTTGAGCGCGGAAGAAGAGTCAAGATGAAAGGGGAAGTTATGCAGCAAAGGTGGAATATAACAACAGAAGCATAAAATACACAAAGACAACAAGTAGAAGAGGACAAATGCACAGCAAAGCGAAGAACAACAATCCTCCACAATCCCCTTTCTTCTTTTTTCCCCATGAAAACAACGAAGAACCATTCATATTCAAAATTCCCACCTCCAACATTCTCATTTTTTAGGTAGAAGGTCTGGGCATCACACTAAATACCTTCCAATGTTCAAGTTATCAATAATGATGGTAACATTTACTTCAAATTAAATTATCCATTTAAAAAGTTAGATGTAGGTTGCAAGGTGGATGTTACAACAACAAGTTAACCCACCAAGGTGTTATGCTCCCTAAGGAAAAATTATATAGAAAAAGCATTAAAGAGTTCAATGGTATACCATATAACATTTCTATATCTCCTTAATCTATCATTTTTATGTTGAAAATATTATTTATTTGAGAGATAATTAGGTTTGAATCCCCAGTAACCTTTAAGCACTTTATTTTTCTATCTAAATAAAGATCTAATTCAAAGGTTACAGCTTCATATTCAACAATTGTGTTCATACACTCACATTCAAGCCTATATGAAAATTCAAAATAGCCAACAATGTTTAGTTGGTGAATCTAGAACAATCCCAGCTCCAAACCATGTCTTAGAACAAGCTCCACCGAAATACGTAATCCAAATTACATATTTCTTATCTTCAACCATTATTGCTTCCACAAAGCCATATAAATTTCCAAACTCTTCATCTTTATACCTCAAATTATTCCAAGGGTCACAATAATATTCAACTTGAGGACTTATATTTGTCTCTGTGTTGAGCCATACTTAGGTTTCATATAACTTAGTTTCAAATCCTTGAAGTCAATACATAGTCTAATATCACTTGTTTTTGGACCACCATAGGATTAGTTCTCTAGAAAGAATTATTAATAGGGGAAGTAATTCATACCATCTCTCATGAGGGATGAAAGGAGAAAAATTGTGTATTTAGAATATTTGCACATATAGAGAAAACAAATTTTGCATATTCAGGAGATTTATTAAATGCCAAATAATTCAATAAAACTAGCTATAGGCTGAGTATGTTCGATGCTTTATTCCTGCGTGGTCAATTTTATTTGATCAAAGAAGCCATAAAAGGTCAAATATCAAAGAGCAGGCAAAAGCACAAGGCCGCTGATAATAAGGTGAATCTAACAAAGGTGGCCTAGAACTCTAAAGAGACCCAATAAAAACCTGCTCAAATAATAAGAGAGAGATTTTTATTACGAACTTCCCTTTGGGAGTTCAAGTTCCACTCCAAGAAATCCTTGCAAGGTAAAGTATCCAAAATAAATGCCAAAAATAACCTTTTAAAAAAGGTCATAGGAAACATACCAGGAAGGTTCTTCTCGACTTCAAAACACTCTCCATGGCTCCAAGACATCCCAAAGAGGTCATTTATGTTTTTCCAAGCTCAGATTCAACAAGTCAGTTTTAAGGGTGGAACCGCCCTTCCTTCTATCCTTGTGGGTTCTAGGTCTCCCAAATCTCCATGTGGTAGTCCCCAACCACCAACTAAGCTCTTGAATTTGGAGGTATACTTAAATGGTAAGGTACATGATGCACAAAATCTAAGACAAGAAGTCTAATGCATGTTGTGTAACCATTTACTGCTGCAAAATGCAAGGATGTCCTACCACTGAGGTAATCTGCTCTTGTCACCTGATATCCTAAGTGACATTAGTACTTCACTCAAATACTAGTAAGAATTCTTAATGAATAAACTTCTCTGACAATTGAAATCAAGAAATACAAAAAATACTATTACATTCGCTTTAAATGGAAGAAGAGTTTTCACCAGCTCCCAGTTTTCATATAGAAAATATTGCATCAAATCTATCTGCATTCAAATATAGATAGAACCTCAACTCTGAATCAACTGAGAAAAAAAAATTAAGCTATGCTTAGAACTTCTAGTCACTTCAAAAAGCACAATATTTTAAATTTGAAAGAACAAGACAAGAACCTTTCAATATAAAGAGATAAATATACACCAGTTGAGTTAATATTTCTTCATATTGCATTAAGGTTATGATATGAACTAGTCAATTACCTTCAAATATTTTATCATGAAGTCAAGGCAGTCTATCTCAGCTAAGTGATTCATGTGGGTGATTTATAAAGCTTCCTTCACAACCTCTTATATAGTTGTTGCAGGAGATATATGCAAAACATTTGGTACATTCTCTTAAATGGCAACCGTTCCATCAAATCTGGATAAGGGATAATCAACGGTAGCAATATATTTTTCAAAGCCATCCATGGCCCTTAATGTCTTGTTTTGAGGAAACACCCAAAATGGAAAGGAGGATTGAATCCATTATTTATATGAATATGGGAGAACTAGTTTTGTTGTGATAGCTCCCTCATTAGCATAAAATAAATGTTTTATGATCATTTCAAATTAGCCAGTTATGTGAGGGTTTATGTGTCTTTTATGAGAAATTCATTAAGTAAATTAGATATTAAAAAAACAAGTACAAAAATTAAATTGCAGAGAAATAATACAAAACAAACACATTGCACAGTAGATGGTAACAGAGCTCACCCATCCTGGGCTACATCTCCATGGACCTGCTTCAATGGCTTGGCCCTCTTTGGATTAATGGTCAATTCTATGATTACATGCACCTACAGTTATCCAATGGATTTTAAACCTACTCCATTGTATTCAGAAGACTCAAAAACCTCAAAATAGACTCTTCAAGCTCTAAAAATGGTCTGCAGGTGATCTAGACATGACCTCCTCTCTTGGTGGCCCTAGGCTTCTTTAATATTCAAAGTGAAAAAAAAAAACACTGACAAAAGTGATCATCTACCTCTAGAACCTACAAAATCATGCTCAGAGCATTAAAATAATTTAGGAATGACTCTTTCTGAGCCTAATTTTGTCGAATGTTTCAAAAGCTATGGCTTCTTCAGTATTTCCTAGAAAAACTCCACTAAAACTAGAGAAACTCCATTTAACTGCGCTAATTTTTCGTAGTGCCCTTGAGACTGAGGACTCCACCATTTTCTACGCCAAGATAAGTGCATTTAAATTTCATATTAGAAGGTATAAGAAAGTGTTAAATGAACTTTAGGCATGTTAATTTATAGTGCTTAGATGCAGTTATATGGTATGTGTACATGGGGAGGGTTTGGCCCCCTCCTTTTTGCTAGTGAAGGCTTCTTTTCAGAATTTTTATAGATGGTCTGCTCCATATGAAAAGGATAATATTTTTGTATGTTGTTAAGGGCATGTGCTATGTGGGGGGAGGTCAAGGGGTCAACCCCGACCTCCTCCCCTCCATATAAAAAAATTTCCATGACATAAATGTGCCATATATAATATTTTGACTATATTATATGCGCCAGACATATAATTAGGTATTTTTCATATGGCCTTAATACAAAGTGATTGAATCATAGTATGTAAAATTTCATCCCCACCATAATATATATGAAATTTGAAATTTGACCTTGGTGGTAAAAATTTCTCTGGTTTGTTATGTGTGTTTTATGAAGCCTTTTTGCAACAGTTGGCAGATTTATTTGTGGGAGCCAATTGATTAATATCAAACGTGTGATTATTCAAGAGGTTGAGTTCATTCCCTTTGTTGGAAGCCAAGTGTTAATAATATTTGTGGAGATCGCATTACTTAACGGAGAGTCGATTATTGTGAGTGAGTATTTTATTCATTATTTAAAAGTTCAATGATTTTGGTGCTCAAGAAATTTATTTAGTTGCGTGATTCTGATATGTCGACCACCCTGCCAATCATTTCATGATTTATTTCTTTCAAACAATCATTAAATTTTAAATCTGAGCCAACATTACTTCAATTTGGATATTATCTTGTTGTGTTGGGTTTCTTTTTGGGTTGGTGTGCTGCTCCTCTAAATGACCTCGAGACCGACAAGGTCGAGGGATATTAAGGAGAGGGTGAGACCTGACATAATCCCTGCAAAAAAGAACAGAATAGTAGAAACACCCACGTTGATCCACCACCAAAAGCCTCAAAAACTCACATATTTTTCATCTAGCATCGCCCATAGAAATTTCCCTCTACTTTAGTCTTTGCCTCCGTCCGTCACCCATGATGAAAGAGACATTCTCCCCATTGCCAATAAGTTGTTGCTAATCATGCTCACTGCCTTCCAGACGTATTGAGAGGAGAGATTAATTGTCTACACTGCATAGTCCCTCCCTACCTCCTTCTCAAATATCTTCCCCCCATTGGCACTTGAAACCGTGACCACAAAGTCCACGACATGGGTGCCTGCCACGGCCATTTCCAGAAGAATTAGATCATTACATTTTGATGTTGTCATAATCAGCGAAAAAACCATTCAACTATATCAAATCATGAATGGAAAAAGTATGAGAATGGGATTTATTTATTTTGGTTCATGTGACAAGGGACGGAGGAGCAAAGGTTACTGATAGAAGGTGACATGTGGTGTGTCATCTCGAAGCATGGTTGCAAAATCAACCGTCTTCTTTCTGGGTGCTTCCTCCTAAACCCAAATTAACAATTTGGATAATGATGACCACCATTAGTCTGGGGGTGTTGAAGAAACGATAATGCTTGACTGAGGTTTTCAATTATTGGGTTTCAGCCTTTGCAAAATAGGAGCTCTTTTATATATTGACTTGAATCTTTTGTAACGAAAATTGGGCATTGTTTTCTTTTCTTTTTTTCTTCCTTCAGAAATTTTATTAGAGAAATGAAAATGTCTGTCCTTGGACGTTGCAGAATGGGCTAATTGGGCATTATATGACGATATCTAAGATGTGTGTCTAGGATTATTCATGCCATTCAATAAACAACATTTAATGGTTAGAGTGGATTTTTTCCAACTAATTTTTTTAACGTATTGGAATACAACTGCTCTATGAGTGAGTATAAATTGAGGCTCCAAGATTTATCCATTAGTTTTCAAACTCCACAACTAATTGAGACTTCACATGTTTTGGATAAGAATTGAGCAAATGGGGAGACATGTTGAGTCGAGATTGACAAATTGTTGGCAGAACTCCTGCATTAAAAATTGATTATGTAAGCCTTGCAAGTATAGCACCAGTCATACCTCTTGCTCTAACTTGCTTCAGCCTTTTTCTTTAAAAAAAAAACTTCTTCAATGCATCCATATGAGCTTTAAATTATGTTTGCAGTTTCTCCATATAAATCTAATCAAGACGCTGGAGATCTTTATCATTGTTTAAATGGGTGTACAAAAGTGAAGTAGTCTCATTTGTGAATCACATTTTTCACTGCAACATCCTTTTCGGTGCCAGGAATTGACTTCAGGGCCAATTCCAAATACTCATGTGGGGTTATCATATGTCCATCTTCTGTCAGGTTCAAATTAAAGTAGCGCAAAAGTCACATAAAGCAAGGAGAAGTGGAAGAAGTGTAGAACCTATTTGCAACATGGAAGACCTACGTAGAAGTAACCTGACTGGTGATGGCATACGTCCAAGTCTAAGGTAAAAAAATTAAGTGAATAAAGTCATAACTCCTTTTTCAATGCATGAAGTTTCAAGTTGTGAAGTATAAAGTTAAGGTGGAGTGGAGTCATTTTTTAATGCAAAATGGAGAAAACACTTTGAGCAAGCATAAATTAAAGTTAAATGGTGAAAATTACTTGCATAAATTTGAAAATAAATGTGAGTTCACTTTTTATAAAGTGATATAATAAAGGGGTTTGATTTATAATTTCTAGATTTTTACATTCACATTTGAAAAGGAAACTCACTTTTTCATAAACTGATTTTATAAAATCCAAAAAAAAAGTTTTTTTTTTTTAAGTTTAAAAGAGGGATAAGGTGGATTAAAGTTTTTTTAATGAGTGATTTTTGGAGAGATAAGGTGTGTTTCCATTTTTTATTTGGAGAGATAAGGTGATTTACTGAGGAATAGGTGCTTTGTATTTGGAGTGATATGTGGAATTTTTTAGAGAAATTCTTTTTTGTAATTTAAAGTATTGTTTTACTTTGAGAGAGATCATGTCATTGTCCGTTCAGTTTTTGAAGATGAGTTGCATCAAAGGGTTGCTAGCTTGGAGGTGAAGATTGATTATATACTCCAAATTTTCATAAAACATATATTTTTTGTGGTGATTGTCATTAGGGGAATTTTGAGGTATAAAATTGGCCTCCTAAGGAAATTATAAAATAATAGTGGAAATAATAAAATAAGATTTGATTACATCATCAAATTTTAGAGGGAAAAAAGGAAAAACTATTTTTTCAACTCATATTTTCAATTTATCTTTGTATGGGTTTACAAAAAATTTGAGTGGAAACACTCGTTGGATGGAGAATTTGATTTCCCATCTGGAAGGAATACCCGTGTTGCATACTTTCAATGGACACTGCTACATGAAAAATGAGAAATACATTAAAAACGTGATTGTAAACATGTTTTTTCATGTATTTCTAATTTTTCATGTAGCAGGGTCCATCGCAAGTATGCAACATGGGTACTCCTTGGATGAGGAATTAAATTTTGCATCCAACGAGTACTTCCGCTCGAAATTTGAGTAAAAATTTAGAGAGATAAGTTGAAAATACGAGTTGAAAAAGTAGTTTTATTATTTTATTATTTTTTAATATTTTTATTTTTTTACTCCAAAATTGGTGAATCATCCCCCATGGTTGACATCATCAACTTGAATCCTATTGGTTCTTATAAAGTTTATTTTTGTTGTACATTTTCCTTAGGAGGCCCATTTTAGACCTTCAAAATTCCCCAAATGGTCCTAGATTCACCTGAAATTGAATAAGGAGATCTTAGGTACACGAAGAGTGTGTTGATGATGGTTCATGCTTCATGTTGTTGTTTTTTATTTGTGTCTAGCTTCGACACATAAATGATCACATTTACCACACACTTAAAGTTCAATGCCAGCAAGCACAACACTTGTAATGAGCTAACTGCAAGGGAGGACAATTAAACTCAACACATGCATTTGCGCACCTACAACACATAATCAAAGATTGTCAACATAAAAATTCGACTTCAACAAATCAAATTACTCAATCCAATCAATTTAATGAACCTGCAAACTCTAGTGTGTCAAAGCAAAGTCTACATCAACATTCTTTCAAATACATTTAAGAACTTGTAATCAAATTCAAATTGAGTTGGATTGTAAGGGTGCACTCTTAGTTGAAATCACCACCTAAATTTTTTTTTTCAAGAGGACAAGTGAATTCATTGTAAGCATTTTTTGGTGCATTTTCGACAGTGTTCGACACTCTTCCTTTAAGCAGAATCAAATGAGTCCACAAGTTTTAACTCTAAATCAAACAAAAAATAAGCTCACATCTCCTGCAAGTGAGCATGAGTATTCATTCAAGTGAGCGTGAAGTAATCAAGCACGTTCAAGCAAGTGTTCAATCAAAGTGATCAACAGCAAGCGAGCGTGATTTCCAGTGGACTAGAAATAAGAGAAACAAGTTTCACCAAGCAAGAGATTAAGAAAATGTTGAAGCAAGCGAGCGTGATAAACTCAATCAAGTGAACCGGTACAAGCCAATGTGCCATTCAAGCAAAAAATCAAGTGAGCATGCCATTCAAGCAACACAGCAAGCGAGCCTACCATTCGAGGAACAAACTCAAGTGAGACAGTTCAAAGCACGACATCTATGACAAGCGAGCCTGAATTCAAGAGAGCGAGTTCAGATGGCAAAACACATCCAGTTGTTACAAGTTATTCACAATTTAATCATCTCAAGTGTTGAAGACATGGTGCAAATCAAAAAAAGCATTCTTGTTGATCTTTCATGGGATCTACAACATACAAATGAAATGATTGAGTTTATTCAATTGGGGTCGCAACTACAAAGAAATGAGTTGCAAGAGAAGAGTGATGCTTCCAAGTCTTTAAACCATCCATATGATAAGTCATTCATCCAAACAGCTTCAAGTGTCGAATTTGTTCCATTTCAACTTTCTTCCAAGCCCATCATCAAGCCATGGGAAGAAATTCAAAGTAGCAAGAGTCGACGAGGCTTAGGATATATCAACAATGACGCCAACTTACATATCCCCAATTATTCCAAGCCAATTAAGTTCGTCAGTGCAGAATTTCTTGAACAAACCACCTCAGCAAGTTCTGAGAAAGTTGCAAACAAACAGAAATGTACACAACCCGCAGTTACAGTCAAACCTAAATGTCCTCATTGTCAAAGAACCAGTCATATGGAAGATCAATGTTTTTATCTCCATCATTGTCGCCATTGTGGAAAGCCAAATCATTCATCTGAGAAATTTTTCAACCAACTATAATCAGCTAGATTAAATATATATTATGAATGGATCGATCCTTGGGAATGGTTATCCACAGTCAAAATATTGTCTTAGTTCTACAACCAAATACAATCACATATAGTGCAGCTGACAGTGGAAAGAAAATGGTACTCTCATGTAGTTGAACGGGGGAGTACACCAGTGCAACACTCCTACACCTGAAGAGGGGAGTTCGGGAATACTTTCTAGAGAATTGTCTCTCCTTTCAGCTGACAAAGAGGGGAAAATGTCAATGAAATTGACGGTGGTTGTCAGACTGAAAGTCTCGACAAAACCAAGAAAAGTAGCCAATGGGGAGCTTCCATAGCCAGTGTGTATCTTCAACAGCCATTGGGCATAAAAAAATTTTCCAGTGGGTATTCGACATCAAAGCAGCAGTGAGCAGTTTTCAACACAACAAAAGCAACAGTGTGTTGTTTTTGACATCATCAGCCAGAGGGCATTCAAAAAATTTTGTTAGTGGACAAAGGATGATGATTTCACGCAAAGGAAAAATGGATCCTTTTGCAACTTGGTAGGTGATGGAGTTGTCAAGCGAAATTCAGAGATGAATCATACATGTAACTGAATCATGGTCTCTTCAGATTGCATTTTTTCAGCATCCAGCTTTGTCGGTTTTCAGGAAATGTTTTTTGAGGATCAACATGAGAAATTTGAAGATGGTTCCTTTTTATTATTTTGGATTTATCATTGAAGGGGGGAATGTTAGCCTCTATCATAAAACAATAATAAACCCAAAAATAAAATAGATTAATTAAATATTAAAAGTTAGGAATTTATGCCTAACTCTTTAGATTGGGTTGTTCCTCTAAGTTAGGAGTTAGTTTAGGTAGATCCTATATTGGTGTGTGTATGGTTGAGAAATTATCTCAACCAAGTTGTCCAAGATAGAACAAACTAATCTTGAGACACAGTCTCCTCATTTGTTTAATTGTAATAATGAGAAAACATGTGAGGAAGCCATGAGGCTGAAACCTTTTGTGCCAATGTTTTGTCTCTGGTTTGTTATGTGTGTTTTATGTATTTTATGAGTTGATTTGATTATTCAACAAAAAAACTGAAGAATATTCTGAGAATATAATTTTTTTTGCTGACTAGGCTACCATGTCACCTTTTTGTCCTTTTTTGCAAATATTTTAGCTGTTTAGGAAAACGAACAACATGCTCTATCTTCCTCGCATAGACTCCGTTTTGAGTGAAATGAAGTGAGCCAGATTCCTGGCGATGAAACATATTCGGTCATTATATTTTGGAGAAATTCTGAGCACTTTGAAGTTTTAGCAAAAATTTTCCCCCAATTCAATTTCTGATCAATTATAGAAAAATGCATCTTTGAAAATGGTCTTACATCTCAAATATCTCTCAAAGCGCTCAAGAAAGAAATAACTTATTCAATAACATTACATTCATTACATTCTACAAGAACTCTATAGCCTAATAAATCCTTGAATACATCATCCATAATGATGGTGATGGTAGCAAAGGATGTTGCCAGAAGTGCATTACCAACTAACCTAAGTCTAGAGGTTTTTATAACCTGTGTGCACTTAAATCATACTATTTCTAGCTGCATATGACTACTTTGAATTTTTTCACATATAAATTGGAGGTCCTATTCTCTATTATTATAAAAAAAAAAATATGAAACAAATATATAAAAAAATGACCTTGATGGACCATGTGGGCCCTTACATGAAAACCACATTCCTCACCTCTTTTTATCCAAAACATAGAATGTGAGCTTCAACCATGCCACTTAATGTTATGTCCCGATAATATGCCTATATGGAGAGAAAATGGTTGTCACGCTAATGTGCTACAGAACTCAGACCTCAAATCCACATCCCTCTCACCTACTTCACTCCTAGTCCACCCGATACCTTAGCTAGCTCCCCTTGCATTGGCCATAAAAACAGACTTAAAGAAATAATTGGAAGTCACCAAACCCTGGTATAAATGATAAACACATTAAATAAGGGGGTGATTGGGAACCAAATTATAATTGAGATAAATCCTTTGTCTTAGACACATTGCTGATGGAATTTATGGTCATTCTCTACTAGGAGCTGCCATAGTTTTCCCTCTCCTAGGCCAAGCCGTCAAACACCCTCTATTATGATATCATCAAGCAAATAAATATGGATAAAGATCCACTATATATAAAATTCGCACAATGAGGATCTCTATCAACTTCCATAGAGAGAAGAAATGCAATACCAACAACTAAAAATGGAAGTAGAGCCTACCCTAAGCTAATAATGGCAGAATTTTATTTTTCTACATTGTAAGGAATTCTACTTTTCTTTATTATAATAAATTCATTGTATCTTCTCACTACAGTAAGCATACCTATGGTGTTGGATCCTTCTCCCATTTCTTTTAACACATTTATGCATTTCACCGCCTCCTCTAACTTGCATCTTGTAGATGTTGCTTCCTCCAAGGTAGTTTTAGGCCCTAGTTTCATTTATTTTTAGAAACAAACACATTTTAGGTCCTAGCTTCATTTATTTTAAGACACTAACACATTTCAGAAATACAAGTATCCAAATGAACTGTAATTTTTGTGCCCTCCCAAAGCTACTTTTGTGTGACATGTATTCTTCTAACTATAATTTGTGTGCCTTGTCAAAGTTTCTTTCTTCTGTAAATTTTGTGTGCCTTGTATGCTTCTAAATTTCATCTCATAAATACTTTTTCTAATGACTCTGGGAAATAAAATGACACATACCGCTGGCTTCCACTGCCATGCTATCATGCTCTGTTATTCCATGCTATTAACTCTGTTCGGGTTCTTTAAGTTTTCCATGGCTCCATTCCCCCATCGCAGTCTCATTGTTGGTGTCAATATTATCTTTTGTCTCCAATTATTTTTCTATTCCCTTTGAATATAGCTCCTCTAGACCATGAAAACCCTTGGAAGGATGAAGGTGATCTGAATGGGAATATTAGTTTTGCTATGCTAAGATCCAATTCAGAATATAAAGAAAGTGCTTGAGAATTGAGAGGTGAATTGCAAGTTTAATATGAGTTTTTATGAGTTTTTATGTGAATTTCATCAACAAAGTAAAATAAATAAAACACCAAACAACAACAACTAACAGACATGAACATCACCATAAAAATTAACACAATAGAACATGATGAAGGAGTTCACCCTGCCTGGACTACGTCTCCTTGGTCCAGCTTCCAATGGCTTGAATCTCTTCTATTATGCTCAAAAGTGTGATTACATGTGTTTACAATGCTCAAACAACTCCAAAACCTATTCCATTAGCTCCAAAATTCCCAAAAATGTCTGTCTAGCCTCATTCTACATCGAGTTTCTCTAAAAACTAAAGAAATTAGGAATTCCCCTAGTTTTGGCACTAACCGCTCCATAACTTCCCCAAAATCCGGACCGGTCCTACAAATTCGCCCCATTTTCAGCTAACAGAGCGAAAATTTCCTAGGATTCTAGGCAAAATTTTTGAACCTTTTAAATTCATAATGGTGCCTAAAATCCAATTTTCAAACCATAAACATTATGGTTAATTAAAAAAAATTAATATGCATTTTTTCTTCAGGGGGTTATATTAACCATTGTTGGTTAAATCCATGATGTCACATGGCAGTTAGATGGTTTATGTGGGCGGTTAGACTCCGCTGCCATGGTCTCCAACGTTATGGTCATGTGAATATTTTTGGGGGGGTGCCAGGGCTAAGTCGTGGCTCCTTACACCATACTCTGCATTAATAAACCTTGAATAATGTTTTTGACCATAAAATATTAAGAAATGAAGTTGGCGTAGTGGCGTTTAGCATAGTTTGTTGGACAGAGGTTGGGTGTTCGACCCTCGCCTGGCCCACTCCACCCTTAACAAAATTTTGGTGGCCTCCCGTGCTACCACATGACGGCCTTCGGTTGGGCCACGTGGCAGTATGTGGTTGGCCATCATTTCAACCAACCAAATCACACCATCTAACAACCAATGAGACTTCGACAAGTGGGAAAGCCTGACAGGCTAAAAAACATTAGCTTTTGACCAACCAAAAGTGGCCACATCGCAGCTTTCCACTGGGCCAAATGTTTTCCCTATCAGTTGCCATTTTTGAAAAAAATACTTGTTTTGAAAAATGGACAGAAGTTATGGAAGCATACCGTGTCAGTTTTCCACAAAACGAGTTGTTTCGGGTTTTGAACGACAAGATATACACAATAATTTAGGTTATACACCAATCTAACAAATTTTATTTTTGAGCATAATTTTGAGCACCTCATCACTCCTCTCCACTGGAAGCTTTTGGACCCAAAAATATCACTTTCAGTTGTTCATTATATGAGGGTACAGTTCCCTCACCTTTCCAATATCGATCTATTTGGCCTTATGATCTAAAATGGGTGGTTGACTTGTTATGTTATGTAAGCACTTCCCACTCAATTAAACAAATTAAGATCTTGCTTATACTTGATTGTGCGGAATTGAATTCTTGATTCAGGTGTATGTGTTTTAAATTGTTTTAATGCTTTAAGTGTATAGAATTAAACATATGTTTTTGCTGATATTAAGCATGTAAAACAACCATAAAGTGCAACAAATAAGCATCAACACATAACAACAAATTTAATAAAGGAGCTCACCCAAATGTCGTGGGCTACGTCTCCTTGAGCCATTGTCAACTGACTTGGCTCTTTGGGATTATGATGGAAAATTTCTCTTACAAGATACTAAGTCAACTCCCATGGGTTTTTATGTTGTACCAATTGGTTTATAATACCATCATACCCCTATAATGGTTGTTATCTCTCTGGAGATGGACCTAGGCTCCCTTAGACTTAACCTCTTCTGTCTGTGTCCTTAAGCTTCCCTGAGCTTCTCTATGGAACTAAATCCTTAATAAATCCTTTTCTATCCCTAAAACCTTTTCTACTATCTCCAACATATATCAAACATCAAAAATATGCTGATCATTTTCTCCAAATGAGCTCTGGCTCCCCAATCTAGGCCTCCAACCCGTGCTGGCCTTGGGCTGCCTGAAACCTCATTATGGCTTCTTTGGCTCTAGAAATATCCAAATGGATTTTAAAATCTCTCCAATGGATTTATAATGTCCAAAATAGTCATAATAGACTATTCACTTGCTGAAATAGGCCTATGTTTGCCCTGACCAGCCCTCATTCTCTTGCTAGCCCCCAGTGGCCCTAGTGGCCCTTGGAACTTATCTAAAGCATATTGACCTTCAGAATTCCTCTGATCACTCTAAGAACCTAACCAATGGCTCCAGAATTTTTGAAACATCTAAAAATGAATATTGGTTTCCTAAGTAAGGTCTCTAGATGCCATGGCTAGGCCTCATTCAGTTGCTGACCCCTGCTGGCCCTAGTGGCCCCTAGAACTTCTTTCAAGAAAAATAAAGCTCATAATCCCTGTGATGGCTCTACAATCCTCACAAACATCTCTAAAATTTCCAAGAAAGTCTAAATTGATTATTCACACTCCCATAATGGTTGAGTAATGCTCAAGATAGGGCATAATCAATTTTTCCCAGTAACCCCCTAGAAAATCACCACTAATTGTGGAGAACTCCACCTAACTGGAGTTAAATTTGGCCAAATCCACATAAAAATAGGGGGGCACTATAATTATTCCAACGCTAAATGTAAAATTAAATGCTAAGGGTAGGCGGTGGCCACATGAAAACCCCCAGAACCTGTAGTTACAATCAATGTTGGAGTGAAAATCTACTTATACTGTGGTAAATAGCATTGCAACTCGAATTTGAAGTGGAGTTAAATATTGTGGAGACTAAACTGTCGGAGAAAGCGCCACCTGAAACAATGCCATGTGACAAGGTTGTAAACATAAATGTCAGAGTTATGAAAATGTCGGTGAACTAACCGCGTGGAATGAAGTCATGCGACTAGGCATAACATTTGCAGATAGTGCTGAAAGATTAAAACCAGAGGTTGCAATTTAATGTCAGGGTTTTATTTTCCATGTCATGTGAACTCTCTTCCACGGGACCACCGGCGGGTTGGGACCACCAGCGTTTCCAACCCCCGTATGAAAATGTTTTAAACATTAAATATAACTGTTGGACTAAAATAGTTAAGTCACAATGTAGCCCGGTAGGTGGAGACCTTTACGTGCAGGCTATAGGTCGTAGGGTCGAGCATTATGGACCTCATAAAATTTTACACTACACCTTGGGGACACGTGGTAGCCTTAGGGTTGGCCACATGTCACCCTGTAATTGGTCCACCAAAATCAACGTATAATCCACCAGCAACGAATATTACAAGTAATATTCCAGGAATATTCCATGGAATAATTTTTTTTCTGACTATTCAACTGCCCAGTCAACCCTCGTCAACTGTCGAAATCTGCAGTTTATTGGACTTTTAAAAATGCGATAACTTATTCATACGGTGTCAGTTTTTCAAACCGTTCATGGTGCCAGAATCAAGAAGATGAGATCTATCTGGTCGCTTAGGTTTGACACACTTTTTAACAGTTTTAAATTTGAGCTATCACTTAGGTCCTGATCCAAAGCTGATCAACTTAGAAGGATTTGTGCCTTTGAGCCCAACATGAAGGTAGCCCAAACTCCCTCTTTTTGATGTCCTTTTTCTTCTATCAAGAATGGTGTCTTGCTAAAGCTCATCAAGGTATTCAGGAGAAAATTCTTCAATAGAAAGAATTTTAACCTATTCTTCTCAATCTTCAATCAATGGAGTCTCATACAACCTCAAGTTCTCAACATTAAAAACAAAGTAAATTTTCATGTATGAAAGAAAATATAACTAATCCTAAAAAATTCAAAGTGGTGTCGAGCTAGTTTGGTGGCCAACCGAGCCAGCTCGTACCCTCTATCAATGAGCTAGTTCACACAAATATTATAATCATAAAACACATAAAATAATCAAACATAACATAGCTTTAAGTGCTTTGATTAATCTTTGAAATATTAATCTTTACATGGTGTAGGCAAAGATCAGACTCCAAAAAACAGAGGGAGTGATCCACATATTAACTATGCTCACATAATGCTACATTGGGACTGTCTCCTCCCCTTATTTGTGTCTTAGCTCTAGGTGATCTCTAAGTTTATATAGATATATACATTACAAATCAGGCTATTAACAGGCCAATACAAATATAGAAGGACAAATTACAAATCATAACAGTTTTCCATGGATAAAAATTGGATTTGGTTCTAGTGCAACTGAATGTCGAATAAAGGAGCTAAATCTGGCACATGAGGGATTGTTTTGGTAAATGGCTCCTCTTTTCTCGATCTGAGACTTATGGTGAACTAAGTGTTATCTTGACCAACAATTACTTCCAAAAATATCTTGGATATTCTATTAAAATTGTCAGCTAAGTAATATGTTATGAAACCAGCTCCAAAAATAGAAGAAAAGAGAGATCAACGCCTTAGAAATAAGCCACTTCGAGGGGGACAAATCCTTTACATTACATAAATGAACAATTCCTTGATGATACAAATGAAAAAACCTCCTTCTACATATAGGATTCCATGGGGTCATAATATAATCCTAGCCGAACTAACAATAATAATGTAAGGGCACAATAATAAAAATATTTGGGTTACAAGGGTACAACAATAACAATAAGGGGGTTACATTAACAACAATAACGAACTATACTAGTAATATAGGGACCTAACATGCCCCTCTCCTTCAAAAAATTGTTTTCCTCAACTCTTGAGTAGCTCTGGATGCTTCTGTATAAAATTCTCATCCTCCTATGTAGAATCTTTAGTGGGTAAGTTCTTCCATTTGATGAGATACACTGAAATTGATCGATTTTGTAGCTGTCGAGTTCTTGTTTCCGTGACTGCTTCAGGTTCCAATATGATTTTTCCTTCCTCATCAAGTTTTGGAAATATTGTTTGAACTGGAAGTTTTTCCCCTATAACCTTCTTTAATCATGAAACATGGAAAACTGGATGCACTCGTGAAGAAGTAGGAAGCTCGAATTTCTATGCCATAGTACGAATATTTTGAAACACCTTGAAAGGACCATAGTACTTTGGTGATAATTTATTATCCTTCTTATCTTGCTTGAGGGACATTTTTTTGTATGGTTTTAGCCGTAAAAATACCCAATCCCATACATAAAAACTTCTCTCGCTGCAATGTTGATTTGCCTATTGTTTCATTTGATTTTGTGCCAAATTTGGGTTATCCTTTAAGAGTTGGAGAACTTCTTGTTGATGCTCGATGTGATCTTCCACTGCTTGAACCTTAGAATGTTCTCTTAAATAATATGTGACGGACGGTGGATGATATCCATAAAGTGCCATAAATGGGGTCATTTTTGCTATAGTATGGAAGGAAGTGTTATACCACCATTCAGTGAGAGGTAACCACTTGACCATTGTGTTTTCTTATCAGATACAAAACAATGAAGATATCCTTCCAAACATCTATTCACTATCTCAGTTTGACCATCAAATTAAGGATGATAAGATGATTTATGAGCTAGTTGAGTACCCAAACAAGAAAATAATTATGTCCAGAAATTTTAAGTAAAAATGGGATCTCTGTCACTTACAATAATCTTTGGGTTTCCATGGAGCTTTTGAATTGTTTCCATAAATGCAGTAGCAATTGTAATTTCTTTAAATGGATTAGATAATGCAAAAAATTGTGCATACTTGGTAAGTCTATCAACTACCACCATGATGACACTTTTTCCCTCAGACTTAGGTAAAACTGTGATAAAATCCATTGAAATATCCTCCAATGTTGAATTGGAATGGATAAAGGTTATAGAAGACCCAGGGTCTTAATTGTCTCAACATTATTTTTCTGGCAAACCAAACATTCCACCACAAACATTTTAATATCATATTTAAGGCCATCCCAAAAAAATCCTTTCTTCACCCTGTGGTAAGTTTTTAAAAATCTTGAGTGTCCTCCTAAAGGGGAAGTGTGAAATTCCAAAAGAATCATTTGTTTTAGTTGGGAATTCTTGCAAATATACAAGTGATATTTGTATCATAAGGAATAATTTTTCCAACTAAATGTATCAGATGTACTAGGATCTTGCTGCAACTTTTGAATAATAAAGCAATGATTACACCTCTTAATCCTTTCTTGAGAGTGCATCTACAACAACATTTAGCATCCCTTTTTTGTAGATGATATCAAAGTCATAACCCAACATCTTTGTGACCCATTTTTTCTACTCATCTGAATATAGTCTTTGTTCCAAAAAGTGTTTAAGACTATCATGACCATTTTTTACCTTGAAGTGTCTTCCCATTAGGTAAGGTCTCCATTTCTTTAGTGCATGTAGTATTTCCAACATTTCCTTCTCATAAATAGCTTTCTGTAAATACTTCCCTTTGATTGGACAAATTTCAAAAGAAATCAATATTCCTTTTTGCATTAAAACAACACCAATTCATTTCCTAAGGCATCACATTCCACAATAAAGATCTTTGTGAAGTGTGGTGTAGTTAACACTGGTGCTAGGCACGTTTCCTCTTTAAGATGTTAAAAGGCCTTAGTTGCTTCAGGAGTCCATGAAAATTCATCTTTATTCAATAATGTTGTTAGAGGTGCTGCTATTCTCCCATAACTCTTAACAAACTTGCGATAATACCTTGTTAACCCGAGAAATCCTCGCAATTTCTTTATGGTTGTGGGGACTTTCCATTCCTTAATTTCTTTAATTTTGTTAGGGTCTACCTTAACACCCTTGCGAGATACAATATGACCCAGATATTCCACCTCTTGTACTACAAAGAAACATTTGGATGTTTTTTCATAATTGTTTCTCCTCCAAAATTTTGAGCACCTTGTCAACATGTTGAACATGATCCTTCCAAGGCCTGTTGTAGATTAGTATGTCATCAAAAAATACTAGCACAAATTTTCTAAAGAAGGGCTTGAAACTGGAATTCATCAACCATTGAAATGTAGAAGGTGCATTGGTAAGGCCAAAAGGCATGACCAGAAATTCAAAATGACCCTCATGAGTTTGAAATGTTGTTTTCATAATATATTCAGTCTTCATTCTAATTTAAGGATATCTTGAATGAAGATACAACTTGGTAAAACAAATTTATCTATGTAATTCATCCAATAATTCATCAATCACACGAATGGGGAATTTATCTTTAATAGTGAGCTTATTGATCTCCCTATAATCCAGACACATGCACCATGATCCATCCTTCTTGTGCACCAATACCACTGGAGCAGAGAAAGAACTATCACTAGGTTGAATTATAACAGCCTCTAACAATTATGCAATCATATGTTCAATTTTGCTCTTTTTGACATAAGGACATTTGTAAGGCCTAATTTTTGGAGGAACAATTCTTGTAATCAAATGAATAGCATGATCATGATCACGAATAGGTGGGAGTCCTTAGGAGTTTCAAATAACTTGGAATGATTGTCCAAGACTTTTTGGAGAACTGGAGAAATAGATGATTTTGATGTTGGAACTTCTAGTAAGCATAATTGTGAAATTAAGCCTCATTGCTATTTCTTCAAAAGATTTGTCATGACATTAGAGCTTATTATCTTTCTTGGCTTCCCTGCAATACCCCATAATTCGATTTCCTTTCCTTCTGAAAAAAATTTCAAGAAAAGTTGTTGAAAAATAAAATCTGCCATCCCCAACGATTTTAACCATTGTACTCCTAGTACAACATCAACACCTCCCATTGGAATGGAAAGCATTGGACTATTCAATACATATTCCCCCATGGTTAGCTTCACATTATGTCATTTTCCAGAGAAATTTATAGTTCCTCCATTTGAAACCATCATTTGACATTATGGTGTTGGGTATAGGAAATATTTCAATTCCTTGGCTACCTTACAATGCATAAATTTATGGCGTTACCCAAATCAATCAACACTATTACTTTATTCTTCTTAATATGTCCTTCTATCTTGAGATTTTGAGGAGTGGTAATTTCTGCCAATGCATTATGATATGATCATACTCATTTCTTCTTATTCTAGGGTTGGTTACTGGCGTATATCCTCTTCTTTTGAAGTTTCTTGTTCATTTTCTTCCTCCTCTTCGCAATCTATGTAAAATAATTTCTTCTCAGCACACTTATGACCTTTAGTGTATTTTCTATCACAAATGTAACAAAGCCCTTTTGCTATTTCCAATTGTTGTGGTGTCAAACTTGTAGCTTGTGGAAGTCTAGGTGTAGCAACACTTCCATCTTTATAGATGTGAGTGGTAGGCTTTGTTGTCGCCGTAATTTTACATTCAATTTTTCTTTCCAATCTGAATGCCTTCTCCAATGAATCAGGTTCCCAAACACAAACTTCATGTTGGATATTATCCTTTAAAGTCCCTATGAAGACACCTATCCTGTGTTCCTCTGGAATATCAGTTACCCTTATATTCAATTTTTGGAAGTCCTTAATGTGCTCCACCACTGAACCCTTTTATTTGAGATTTATCAATTGGCTAAAGAAGGTGTTTCTCTTTGTATCCTCATAATGTGCTATCATTTCCTCCGTAAAAATTGACGAAGTGACAATTTTTTTACGGGAGCAAAGCCATCAATACCATACAAATGTATTATGTTCTAAATGTAAAGCTGCAATATGTACCTTTTGTGTGTCTTTCACATTATTGAGATCAAAATATTGCTCCATCTCTAGTATCCATGTTACGAGATCCTTTCCATCAAACTTCCTCATATCAATCTTTTGAATATGGTGGTTCTTCAATCCAACATTAGAGTTTATGAAATCATGATTAACATTTATTTTGTTCTCACCATGAGTTTCCTCTACTATCGTTCTACCATTATGAATCATTTCTTGTATTAATCTTGTCATCAAACCTTCCATGTCGGCTTTTATATCATTCTTCATGTCTTCCATGTTTTCTTTCATTTTTTCATTGATCTTAGCTTCCATGTCATCCATCTTAGCTTCCATGATGTCAATCTTAGCTTCCATGCCATCCATCTTATCTTCCATGCCATTATTCAAACAATCCATGCCTTTCTTCAAACCATACATCTTAGCTTCCATGCCTTTCTTCAAAACTTCCTTTTCATTTTTTGTTGCTCTTTGTGAGAGCGGACTTTGGTGCACTTGCTCTTGTAATTTTGATATGTCATGTTGTGCTTCTTCTTCTTCATGAGTCATAGTAGAGCCTTCTGAAGGCTTAATGGGTGTTGAATTATTTTTAGGTGGCATTTTAGAACCCAATAATTATATCTATGGTTCAATATTCCCTTGGAATCGCTTCAAAATAATTTTTCACACAAGACTTATGCAATTCGAAAAAAAATACACACCTTTTTCTTGCTTTTGAGGAGCTCGATATTGAAACTGAATTGTCTCTATGATTTCGGATCTTAAATATCTTAAATTTAGTGTTGTATTAGTCCTCTGAATCTTCTTTTGAATGCCATAGGTATGACCTGATTTGGATTCTTCAAGGAAATATTATGCCTAATCTCCCACAATAACCTAATTATGGACTGGTTCAGTAGAGAAAACTTTTACGACATGCCACGTGTCATTTTTTCCTCCTTCGGCTCTGAAATTTATATACATGAATCTACCATCTGTGTAATTGTGGCCATGCTTTATAGAATTCCAATCCAACTCTCAGAGAGAGAGTTAAGATGATTTTCCCATGGTCACCTATTTGAGATGAAATTCGAGATCCTGAAAAAACCCTAACTTCCACAGATCATATCTCCAAAAATATTGCGAACCAAGATCTGAAATTTTGACAGGAAGTTCCTCGGGAATCTAGCTTCGCTTTGTAAAAATTTTAGCCTCTGCACCTTTGTATACAAAAATTTATAGTGCAAATTCCACGATGGCCTGTTTTAGGTGTAATTCGGGAGCCTGAAAAAACCTTAACTTCCACAGATCATATCTCTGAAAATATTATGGACCAAGATCTAAAACTTCTACATGATGTTCCTCAGGATGTCATCTTTTCTCTGTAAGAATTTCAGCTTCTGAACCTTCATAGAAAAAGTTTTATAGCAAAAATTCCACGACGACCTATTTGGAGCAACAAAACCCTAAAATCCAAAGTTCTGATACCAAATGTTATGAAACCACCTATAAAAGTAGAAGAAAAGTGAGATAAACACCTTAGAAATAAGAAATGAAAAATTATTAGATGATACAAATGACAAAACCTCCTTCTATATATAGGATTCCATGGGGTCACAATATAATCCTAGCTGACCTAACAATAATAATGTAAGAGCACAATAATAACAATATTTGGGTTACAGGGGTATAACAATCACAATAAGGGGGTTACACAGACAACAATAAGGGACTATACTATTATATAGGGACCTAACATAATATCCTCTGGATTTGAATAATTAAATTAGTCTACGCATTTCTTGACTCCAGTGTAGGAACTCGAGTGCAGTGCAGGAACTTGATGCATGGTGCAAGAACTCTTCAAAGTGTGGGAAATCCATATTAAACTGGTGTAAGAATCCCAATTGGTACAAGGATCTGTTGCATAGTATAGGGAGGTGAATGCAAGATCAAGCCCTGTTGGCATATGTATAAAAATATAATCAACTTAGTATAAACCTGCAAACACACAAACTAGTATTAATCATGCTTTTAATGTTTAAATCTCACTAAAACAAAGGAATCATGGAAAATAGTAAATACTTAATCTATTGTCTCTGAGAATTCTCAAAATCACGACAATAACCATTTAAACTAAATAAAATCATGAGGGATTTCTAGTAAAAGGTGATATAAAGTGAGACAAAATAGAGGCCTAACAATGTAGTTGAAAGGATGGTGTGTTTCTCTTCATATCATAAGTGGATATTTTATCCTTTTTAGAGAGGACACCCCACTCTTTTCCTATGAGCTTGAAATCGCCATCATCATCTACAGACTTTTTTTTATCTGGATGGAGCATCAAGGTCTACTTCTTGATAAGCACCTCGTTGACAACCCAGTGAGCCTAAAAAATCCCATACCAATGAGTATGCCTGTTAATTTTCTTCTCGGATTCCATTTAGATGTTGATAAAAACCATCATCTGGGAAATTCCATCCAACATAGGATAGAGTTATTGGGCCTTCACTATGAATTTCTTATCACTACTCAAGTCTTGTTCCATAAATTTATTCTCTGATGTCTCTTTGGCCCTACATGATTCATATTTGTTGGAATCCATACTTCCCAAACACTAAACTACGTTGTTCCAACCTAGATCTCATCTAACCAAAAAATTCACACAAATGCCACACTTTGTTGCCCTATGGAGTTGTTTTTCATCCATCCTCAAATGCTGCTAGCTTTATTCTAGCTCCTTTAAACCCTTCCAAGACCATTATGTCCAAAACCCTCAAATTTACACCGAATACAGCTTAAGAGAAACACCCCAAAGGCAAAAAAAATGAAAGGGGAATGTAGTACCTAAAATGGAGAGCTGAGGGAAGGGAGTATTTAAAATTTGGCATGCCCCAATTCACCTTATTAATCTACCAAAACCCTCTCACTCTACTTCAAATCGTGAATCTACATCAATCATATATTCAAAATCAAGTTTTCTATTTTGATTCTTAAATAGAAAAAATAAACTTGTGTATTGTATTTCAAACAAAAGTTAAAAAAAAAATTGTGTACCTTTTGTTTAGCGTGCTTCCACTGTTCATATATTTCATTGTTTTTTATGGATATACTATTAGATTTTCATGTCAACATAATATTTTGGCACAATTATAAACTAATAAAACATTTTTTTCCCCTTGACTGGTTTCATGAGAAACTTAACCCAAATAGAAACCTCTGCATCCTATTCATCTCGTTGTAGAGATTCTTTAAAATGACTGATATACTTGATTTATGTATGGAAAGAAGTATGTTATGATACCAAGTACCCAAAAAAATGTTATAAATCTAATTATCTTAAGTAGCTTGTAAATAAAAAGGTTCAACATTACCCATATGGACATGGACTGAAATGGTTTACTAAAAGCATGGCAAGCACGATAAAAAAAAAATTAGTTTAATGTTAGCTTGGAAATATGTTTCTAATCAGGATGGAAGATATATATAGCATGTGGGTCTGAAGACAAGAAACAAATGTAAAGAAAATTATCAAATGTTTCGAGAATGCCCTAGATGAATAGAATGAATCTCATTCAACTGCAAGTTATTCTAGTACATTGAGAGGGAAAGATGATATGTTTGGACATTAAGGGATTAGAATTTTCCAATGATTCTCCCAAGCTGTCTTCCATGCCATTTTCCAAATAAGCTCTAGTATCTGCTTCACGTTGCCGCAATTCTGAACGACATCTTGCAAGCACTCTTTAGCTATCGATATCTCTACAAATTTTATCATTAGTGAAAGTAATCGAAAGAATAGCAAAAAGCTTAAAAGACTTTAATTTTAAAGACAAATATAAAACTTAACACAACTAAATGTATGAATTGTTTTAAGCATACCGTGCTTTATCTCTATGTTTTAAAGGCAAGTAGAAACTTTAGCAATAATCAAAATTAGCTGAAGGAATAGTTAGAATCTTGCCATGCTTTTAATAAATATGCAAAGTATAGCAATCATTAAATTAAAGATACTGAATAGTCGGAAGCTTAACATCTTTAGATGTAATTTCCCTCTAAAAGATAAATATAGATTTCAGCCGGACAAGTAGGAACCTTCCCAGGCTTTATATGCAATTTATTTTTAAAATCCTTATACAAAATTTAGCATGAAAATTGAAAATTAGAATTTTTTACAGGATTTGAATGGAATTTCATTTTAAATTACGAATGCAAAATTTATCAAACATGAAATTTAATGGAAAAGTCGTTATAATCTTACCAGGCTTGACGACATGGTAGTTAGTGAGAATGATTCCCCCATGGTTATCAACAACGAAACTAGTGGCATAGTTTGCACCAATCGACTCCATATCAAATGTGTGAGTGGCAGTGGTTCGAAGCACCACCAATAATATAACAAACATTGTATGCCTCAATTTCGGAGCAAGAAAAATAGTGATCTAAAGTTATTTTCAATGTGATGATATCCATGTCTACTCTATCCTTGTTATCTCAAATTTTGAAACAAGTTAATCATCATATCTATGCCAACAATTATTCTCTTCTTCCCACCATTTCCAAATGGTAGTTAAGCCTTGTCCCATAACATATTTTTGATGATTGCAATATTTGAAGCCTCAAAAATAGATTGGACTAATATATGTCAATTCAGGGTTAAATATGAAGTTTCCTGCATGTAAAAATTTGGAAAAGAATAACAATAGGGTCGATATCTACAATACAACATGCTTAAAGTTAAATTATGGACACACAGGCTTGGACATTCAAACCAGGCATTGATTATGACCATGTCTCTATGTTCCCATTGAATGATTGTGTAATTTTTGCTGAAGACTAAATTCCACTATTCCAGGAATAGTTCCTTTCTCTAGGAACTGTTGTGAATGTCATAATAAAGACTATGACCACACAGATATAATGCCTCCACTGCTTGTATCATATTTCTCTCTCAAGATACTGGAAAAATATGGAGTTGAATGAGATTAATTATATTCATTTAGCACTTGCATTTGGGGATAATGAGTAACTATATTTGGAAGATTTTAAACTAAACCACTTATCATGGACCAATTGGACCATCCTAAAAATTGATGAGATGAGGTGGCATAAGCTACTTCTAAATATCTATTAGAAGGTACTTCTACTTGTTTATATTAAGTAGAAGTTGTAGCCTCGCTCAAATTATAAGTTACATCTCCCCTTTGCACCATATTACTTATGCTTGACATAAATTGGCCATCTTGACAACTTGTTATAAAATATTTTTGTTTCTAATTGGCTCTCTGTCAACAACCATATGTTTAAATATTGAGGCATTGGAATATTCCCATGATTCTCCCAAACCTTATTCTGTGCCATGTTCCAAAGAATCTATAATAGCTGCTTCACGTTGTCACATTTCTAAAAGGGAATATTTCAAGCACTCTTGAGTATTTAGTTGTTGATATCTCTACAATGGTTAGGGAATAGTTGGAACCCAACTCAACTTTAGCAGATTGAAAAAATACTTATGGTGCATCCAATGGATAATGTGTCAACTCTGTGAGAAATCTAGCCAACTCTAGAAGACATCAATAGACATATTCTCCCACTAGAAAAAAATTGTATCCCTCAAACTACACATAATCCAAAATACCCAAAATATGAAGAGTCAATATATTTAGATTAAATCCTAGTATATTTTCATCCATGAATAAGTTTAATGAAAGAATTATATATATGTTTTGTACACAAATTAATATTGTACGGTAACATACCTAAGGATTATATATTCGATCCATCTCATGCACATCTATAAAGAAACTATAAATATACTTCCATCCAAGATAATCACACTCCATATCATCATCCAAGAGCGTGTTCCAAATATACTTCATACCCAATATCGAGGGAACCTGGAGAACCTTAACAAAGAAACTAGAGATCACCTCCCAAATTTGATCATGCAACCATCCTGTAGCCCAAATTTCCTACATCCCATCATCGACTAGAAGATAGCCAATCCTACTTGCCTCCAATATTTAAAGTAATCCCTGCCAACACTCCATGGGAAATAAAAGATGTGAAATAATTGGCCTCTCATAGCTACAAGGAAAATTGAAACTCAGATATCTTGAATATTCTTGGATACCATTTGACATTAGAAAAATATTCACACTTTGGTCTCCTAAAGTAATTCCCTCATTAGCCAACAAAACTTGTCTGATGCAAAAAAGGTGGAAGAAATTTCTAACACTCAACTCCCCAAAATGTAGATGCCGTGACAATAAATAAGTTATTTATTTGTATGATTTCTTACAATTTATTGCATGTTCAAGTAAAGGTCAATTGATAAATGGAGTTAGAGCCTTGTCAACACTGCTCGAACCAAATGACCATACCCTTGCCAAAAGATCATAGTTTTCCTTTTCAGATTCACCCTCTAGGTTTATATCATCTAATGGGAAGATATAAACTTCACCTAAATATACATTACCATGCACTTAATAAGAATATCAATAAGAAGCTAACATGGGTAGAGCTATAAATGTAACAAAGTAGGAAAATATGTAACACAATATTTAGTGTTTCGAGCCCTTGGATGGTTTTCAGTTTATAGCACTAGTGAAATGTTTTCACCTTGGTATTAGTAAAATATGATTTGTTACTAATCAACCATCGTTGTATACTATTATGTTATGCATCACTAATTCTTCATTATATATAACTTAAATTTATTTGAAAAAAGGTGGTCTACAAGGGAAAATACTACCAAGCACCATGCATTAAGCTAATGATTGGTTCGCTAGCCTTCCATCTTGTCCATTAGATGGAAATAATATAGTATTAAATGGACAATATGAAAATGAACTAAGTTGACCATTGGCTTACTGCATGGTGCTTAGTATTTGTCATCTGCAAGTAGTCAAATACTTACAATAGTACTTGCTACACATCATTGCACCAATTGTTCCTAATATGAATATCAATTTGTAGGGTCAATATTTGGTCTAAAAATTTCCACACAAATTTTCTCTTGCAATGTATACTATTTGCCCAAATTAGGATAAGGTTGGTGTGATTCGACGAACCATGAAAAACACTTAATTTTGGCATACAAACCAGTAAACGATCATTATCATTGTGGTCTCCCCAACCTAAATGGAATTTTTCAAAAATGATGAAGCTTAGGGCATGTCCCAAGAAAAATTGGCAGAATGGTCACCCATTAGACCTAGCATCAAAGCCAGAAAAGTCCATGCTATGCAATGTAGTCCCCTAACTTTCAAGAAACATCATAAAATACAAAAGGTGGGGAATCATTTGAGAAAATGAAGTGAAAGTAACTACAAAAAAACAAAGGTGTAATCCGTTAGCACTCCATGACTTCTCCAAAGGCTGAGAAGGAGACCAGCGAATGTAACCACATACCACTTTGACCTAGTAGCTAGCCCTACTAGGCTGAGAGGGATCTCTCAATGAGATTCACAACCAATTTGACTGAATCATGAAATATTTTAGGTTAGGTATGCACATTAGGGTTTGATTTGATGTAATTGTCTACTGGATGGAAATGGACCTTTGGAGCTAGGCTTGAAACTGTAGTCGGATTATAAGAGCAAAAATTGTAGTGGGGATAAAGGGGAAAGGTAGGTAAGCTTAAATGACCTTTTGGGATTTTTTTTTTGTAGTGTAGGATGAAAAGAGAGATTAGGAATAAGAATAGGAGTATGAATTCATTCCTCAAGAAGAAAATAAACATAACATCATTGTATTATACAAATAGGTCATGTATTCTTCATGAATCCCGCTTAAAAAACTGGAAATACAATGAGCAAAAGCAATAGATATCAAATGGAAAAAGAAAGTATTCAATGGAGTGACTTACAAAAGAAAAATATGTCCATACAAGCTCACCACGTGAATCCCAAATTTAAGCTGCAAATTTTCTCTATAGTCACTGTGTTACTTTGTCAAAATGAAATACACTAGCTCAATTTCCAAGACTCCAACATTTATTACTTCAAATTATGAAGTATTTATACAATTGCTAAACTAAAATATCTTGAAAAAATATCAAGATTTATTACAAATGTGTCTAACCATGTTACACAAATAGAACTAAAATATAGGTCATTCAAAGCTAATGAATCTACTTGGCACTATCTTTGTGGATTGCTGGTGATAAAGAAGAGCAATTCAAATTTTATAGCAACTCTTATTTGATAAGGTGGCCTCCAAGTCACTAACTATCTTTGAGCTTTTTCCACCCGAATTTCTGAAACATAAGGTCTAGTTATCCCTTTCAATATCTCAATATGAGATATATTTGTAAAAATTTATAGAGTTTATTGTAGATGAATATGTTTTTGAGATAAACCTCTCTCATTTTCCAAAGAGTCTACTCAAGTTGTTCACAATATTCTCTGCAAAAAGATGTTTAAATAAGACATTTCTGGAAAATGTGCCTTCAAATATTATTTCAAATTTCCCAAACCATAATTTCTGTGTAAAAATGGAGAGAATTTTTTGTACATACATATGTTAGAAACAAAAACCTCTTTCATGTTTTGAAAATTCATTTCTACCTGCGCGAAAACTGTATTTGCAAATACTGACCAAAAACAAGACAAAATGGGAAAATTGCCTGCAAATATTTCTATGAATATCTCAAACCATAGTAGAAGTTAAAAAACTTAGGGAGATTTTTGTATACTAGGACATTATTAACAAAAACCTCTTTCATTTTTTGAAAATTGGTTCTCATATATTTTTAAACCATGTTTACAATTATTGTGTTGTATAGGGAAAAACATAGTTTTAACTGACCATGAAACAGACATATGACATGGAGGCAAAAGGAGACATGGAGGTGGGAGATAATTGGATATTTGAAAACCATCATAATAACAATCATGTATAAAATCTTGAGAGAAACTGCAACCTTAAACACCAAACAATTTTCCCATATAAATAATTTTTAACAAAAAATATATGTGATAACATCCGGCTCCATCTATGGATGGAAAATCATTAGGAGGTGTCAAGAACCACAGATCTCTAAATTTTCAGATCAGTGCCTTATCCATTGGATTGATCCTAACCTCAAAATCTAACAATCTGCAACCTGCTCTTCAACTAAAACCCAACTGCAACTACAAACTTTATAATGCTGCAAACAATCATAATGCAAACCAAATTGAAACTGCAGACTGAAAAATAAATGCTTGGCCAACAAGCTTATTGCACACTCATCCTACACTAATCTACTAGAATAATTCTTTGATAAAATAATACAAAAATTACAATACAACTAGTCAAGGATCTGCCCAAATACCGTTTATATTTTACCGTGCTTCAGCAAAATTAAAACCAAAACATGTAATGACAGAGGCAATTCACAGTGCATTTGATCTCCACAAGGAAATAATGGCTGCAAAATCAATTTGAAAATACCCTCCATGTAGTTAGCTACGAGATCATAAAACACAAATTTTGTTTGATGACCCTAAAGGATTTCTGCAATTTGATCATTATGGTTCGACAATGCATGTGTGTTCTCTTTATCATACCATTTTCCCAACTGTAAATTGTCAAAATAATCCTCAAAAG